>OZ024740.1:135110938-135143438 GCA_964016885.1 Eledone cirrhosa
GTCCCAAATGCAAAGTATGGGTGCATAAAAGATGTAGTGGGATCACAGGTAAGCTAACTAAGAACATAGATTTTACATGTGGCCGGTGCTCTGGTGCAATAAGTAGCAGCAAGTGCCCACAAAATAGTAGCTCCTTCAACTGCGCAGAGGGTTCTATAGAAATAGTGGACAGCTTCCGTTACCTGGGTGACAAAATCAGCAGTGGGGGAGGGTGCTCTGAAAGTACAGTAGCTAGAGTCAGAACTGGATGGAAAAAGTTCAGAGAGCTTATACCACTATTAGCCGCTAGAGGGTTCTCCCTAAAAATGAAAGGCAGGTTATACGATGCCTGCATACGAACAGCAATGTTGCATGGCAGTGAGACCTGGGCATTGTGTGCAGAGGATATACGCAGACTAGAGAGGAACGAAGCTTGCATGCTCCGCTGGATGTGCAATAGTAATATACGTGAACGGCAAAGCATAAACGAACTAAGGAAAAAATTAGAAATAAGAGGGATCAGATGTTGTTTACTCGAGAGAAGGCTACGTTGGTACGGTCACGTGATGCGCATGAAAGACGACAGCTGTATAACAACGTGCAGGGCAATAAAGATAGACGGTAGCCACGGAGTAGGCAGACCCAGAAAAACATGGGACGAGCTGATAAATTCCGACCTCACACGCCACAACATCCAGGCCGAAACAAATGAGATCGTGTAGGTGTCACGACAAAAAACGCACAGTCCACGCTGTAAATGTGGCCGTGTAGGCAACACGGTAAAAACCTCCCAGCCCCACACTGTAAATGTGGTTGGTGTTAGGAAGGGCATCCAGCTGTAGAAAACCCGCCAGACAGTCCACGCTGTAATGTGGCCGTGTAGGCAACACGGTAAAAACCTCCCAGCCCCACACTGTAAATGTGGTTGGTGTTAGGAAGGGCATCCAACTGTAGAAAACCCGCCAGACAGTCCTATGCGAGCAAGACAACCACTCTTGCCTCAAGTGGGAAAATCCCCGTCCAAACCCATGCAAGCGTGGAACACGCATGCTAAACCTGATGATGATGATGATGATGATGATGATGATGGGTAGGTAGTTACACCACCAACTTTTATGTTATTTGAGTATTATTAATGAGATAAGTAGGTAGATGCACATCACCATGGTTTTGTGTAAAGCAAATATGTGCAATGTTTACTCCTTTCTATATCTACTTACTACAATGAAGTGTTAACATCTTATCACTCCTTCTTCACACAAATCATTTTACCCCTCCTCCTGGTCATCATCATCATCATCGTTTAACGTCTATCTTCCACGCTAGCATGGGTTTAGACAGGAATTGTCTCACTTGAGGCAAGATTGGTCGTCTCGCTCGTATGGGACTGTCTGACAGGTTTTCTACGGCTGGATGCCCTTCCTAACACCAACCACGTTTACAGTGTGGACTGGGAGGTTTTTACCGTGTTACCTACACGGCCACATTACAGCGTGGACTGTGTTTTTTTGTCCTGACACCTACACAACCTCATTTATTTAAGACTGGATGTTGTGGTACCAACATAACTTTACAGAGAAAGAGTGGTGTTGGTGGGAGGGTGGAGTAGGGGGTAGTGGAAGGGGTGTGAATATTTGATTAAGAGGTGCCTACTGACTGTAGGTTTCGCTCTGTACTTAAGCAAGGCGGGTTTTCTGTATTACTGCGTAGCACCAAAGATCTCGGTCCAGTGACATTGTCTTGGAGAGGTGTAAGTGTGTAAGGTCGGAATTTATCAAATCATCCCAGGTTTTTCTGGGTCTACCTACTTCGTAAATACCATCAATTTTGATCGCCCTGCACTTTTTTATACAGCTGTCGTCTTTCATGTGCATCACGTGACCATACCAACGTAATCTTCTCTCGAGTAAACAGCATCTGATCCCTCTTATACCTAATTTCTCACTTAGTTCATTTATGCTTTGCTGTTCACGTATATTACTATTACACATCCAGCGGAGCATGCAAGCTTCTTTCCTCTCCCGTCTGCACAGATACTCTGCACACAGTGCCCATGTCTCACTGCCATGTAACATAGCTGTTCGTATGCAGGCATCATACAGCCTGCTTTTCATTTTTAGAGAGAAACCTTAGAGGCCAATAAGCTCTCTGAACTTTTTCTATCCCGTTCCGAGTCTGGCTACTGTACTTTCTGAGCACCCTCCACCACTACTGATTTTGTCACCCAGGTAACGGAAGGTGTCCACTATTTCTATAGAGCCATCTGGGCAATAGAAGGAGCTAGTATCCTGTGGGCGCTTGCTACTTATTGCTCCTGTGTTAAGGATTTTACTGTGATTATTCACTGTTATCTCTTATCTATGTGATACTCTGACAGCCTCTTGTTTTTATCTCTTCTGCCATTCAGTTATTATTTTTACTCATCATTAAACATTTCTTACTGCTTGTTTAATCATTGTATATTTTTTTATTTGTGTGACTCACCACCTGTTGTTTTTAAATCTTTTAGGTGTTGAAGAGTTGGGTTATTTAACGGAATTTGATGCTTCTGGTAACTTTCTTTCTGACCATTCTTGCCTTGCTGTTATATCAGGGATGCATCGGCTAAAAAGGGTGAGTTTTTGTATTTGCTTAATCTAATTTTGTTCTGTATACTTTTGTTTTTTTCTGGTGCACTTTTAATTCGAAACTGAACTCATTTTACTCTGATAATATTATTGCCTTTGGGAAAAAAAAATTATAATTGTCGCAACTTCCTATTTTCACTCCTCTAAATACCTTAACACTTTAGCATTTACATTACTCTATATTTTCATGATAAACACTTCATTTCGCATAATTATCTCACATAATATCAAATCTATGAGATTTTGATATTATTTATTTTGAGAACAATACCTTAATGTCGATATGAGTGACTGGTTAGAGCCAGTTTGAACAGCAAGAGGTGAGAGAATTCTGGCCAGTTTAAATGCAAAAGGGTTAAGTTTCATGCCTACATAGTATATATATATGTAATTGAAATAGTGGTTATCCAGACAGCCTGAAAGTTTAAACCTTTTTTATTGAATCTTCAATTCTAGACTAGATTTAGCATATGTAGCTATGCGACAAGGGTGTTTAATACTCCAAATCCTTTTTTCTCTTTTTTCTCTCTCTTCCATTTCTTCCAATGTGATTAGAGCAATGACTCTGCTTTGTTTCTTTCTCTTTATGCTTTCTTGTTTCTTTTTATGTTAGGAATGTTATGTCTAGCTAAGTTAAGTTAACTTAATACATAAATATTTGTGTGTAACTTTTTTGTCTGTTTACTCACACTCATTTTAATGTCCACCATGTTTCTTAGTCAATGACACACACATACACACACACACATATATATATGTATATATATGGTGCTAAGTGGTATAGACCTTAGTATGCATGGCTGACTGTTGGTCTTCCAAAAAAAAATAACCACCTTGCATATTGGGGAGGGACTTTCCAGGTGAAAATCCATGGTCAGTTATGACTAAAGGGGACCTATTATATCATCATCATCCTCATTGTTTAATGTCCATTTTCCATGCTAGCATGAGTTGGGCAGGCTGTCCCTTTGTGAGACATCAGATCGGAGGACTGTGTTTTGCTCACACAGAACTGATTTTGACTTTATATTTATATATATAATAGGTCCCCTTTAGTTATAACTGACCATGGAATTGCACCTGGAAAGTCCCTCTCCAATATGCAAGCCTGGGCAAGGTGGGTTTTTTGGAACAGGAACACCAACAGTCAGCCATGCATGCCAGTCTCCCCTCTGCATGCCACTGATGTCCAAGAGAAAGGCAAAGGCCTATACCAGTTAGCACCAGTTTTTCTTGGTGAGTGGATGGGAGCAGCATGAAATGAAATGTCTTGCTCCGGGACACAACATGCTGCTTAATTCACGACTTTACGTAAGCCCAACATGATTATTTTATCAATATAGTCGACTGTGATTAAGGGTAGAATTGACTGTTGTTTCTAACAGGCTGAACAACTGTATAAGCCTCACCCATTTGAGTGACTGCTAACATATTTAATGCAAAGAGCATCAAAATTTAACAAGGAAAAATTATGTTTTGAGAATAAACCAGTATTAATCATTAACAAATAGTACTGTGTATATTTTTGACACATTTCTGAAACAACTCTGGGTTTGGTTTGGTCTTATTAGAAGTTAATGAAATGTAGACTTAAAAGTAAGAAACACTAAAAATGACTAGAGGAAAAAGTGGTGGGTTTATACCTCTCTGAAAGGTGTTAGCAACAGAAGCTCAAAATGTAACTGCATGTTGAGTTAACAACATTAATTCACCAACATAGACAGTTCTAATGTGTCATGTCTGTAAACATGTTTTTGTGTCAAATTCATGGAGCTCTTAAGAAAAAAACTTGTGGACTCTGACCACCAGTGAGTATGGCTGCTGTTGTTTGTTATTTGTTTAAAATTAATGAATTAGGGCAATTTTGAAAATTTCAAAGAGATAAAAAGTAATCAGGACAAACCACTAATTATTGTTTTTTCTTATTTGACTTAGCAATATTAACATGTAAATCATCATCATTATTATAATTGGTTTTAGATCTGGTTTTTTTTTGTTGTTTTTTTTTGTGCTGGCATGTGTTAAATAAAACATCTGATGACAGAGTGTTATGCCTGAGTGCCCATCATAACGCCAACCCTTGCTTGTTTTTTTAAGTAAAGTGAGATCTTTGGACATTTAACTGATGAACAGTAGGATCTCTGTTTATGCAGAATGTAAACAAATGTCATCACCTGCAATATCAGGTGAAGAAACAATGAAACACAGATACACAGGCACACACATAGACATACAATAATTATTATAATGATGATTGTTTCTCATATTGACACAAAGCTACAAATTTGTTGAGAGTTGTGTGAATTGACCACAGTATAACACCAGCATTTGTAGTATCAAACCTATTGGATGAAAGGGACAGTCATCTCTGATAGGAATTAAACTCAGAAGATCGGCTGGGCATAGATGGAATAAATTTTGGTGTTGAGTATAGCTGAATATATCGACATCTGTAGTTGTCTGGTACTTATTTTATTGACCCTGGAAAGATGAAAGATTTAAAGAATACTTAAATTCTGTAAAACATTTTGTCAACCACTCTACCAATCAAGATTTCTAACTGTGCCCTTGAGCCACAAGTTATGAGGAAAGGGGGATAGTCAGTTGAATCAACTCGAGAGGGATGAGAGACAAAGACAAAATTGGCAGGGCTAGAACTCAGAATATAGTGGGATACTACTAAATACCAAAGGCATTTACCAACACTACTACAAATCTTCTGAATTAAGAAATCCTGTAAAATGGTAGTGCTGATGCCATGATAAAAAGCTCCCTGTCTACACCGTAAGGCAGTAATGTGGATGCTTCTACAAAAAAAGCACCCAATAAAATGTTCCTAGTACATTAGAGCATTGCATTAAATGCTTTGTGATATTTATTCTAGCTTTTTGCAGTCTGAGTTCAAATCCCACTGAGGTCAACTTTTTCTTTCTTTCTCTCAGGGTTAATAAAATAAGTATTAGTCCTGGTGCAGTGGATTGACAAAATTGTCATATTTTGCCTAGGGATTGATATCCCATTGATTACCAAGAGCTATTCACTTAGTCATTGAATCACCATGGTATGAAAGCTGCAATGGGTAAAGGAGGATTGTGGCTGTCTGCTACAGCAGTTGAATGATGATAATGATGTGTATGTGTGACAGCTCACACCTATGCAGGTTTAGCTGGCCTCCTCCAAGGTATATCTCGTTGGAGGTGTCTTGGGTGATTTAATGATAGGGACCCCAGTCCTATCATCTCATTTCTACAGCTGAGTAAACTGGATCAACGTGAAATAAAGTGTCTTGCTCAAGGAAACAACACATCACCCGGTCCGAGAATTGAACTCACAACCTTTCGATTGCAAGCCCAATGCTCTAACCACTAAGCCATGCGCCTTCATAGTGATGATGATGACTAACTCTATCATGGCCCTCCTGGTGTTGCTTCCTCTTCCTTGTTATTCCTGCAGTATTTCACCCCCTCTATGAATATTGACACTAAATCATTTGTCCAATCATTGCTTCCGAGATCTACAGTCTACTGAAATTCCATTCCCACTAAAATTTTTCCTACATTCTCCAACATACGCAAGTTCAAGTTGAACATCAATCAACTACTTTAATATCACCACTCCCAAGGGATTTTTTTTAATGTTTATATAAGTTAACAAGAAGGTGCAATGCTCATGACCTTTACATTTCATTTCTTCCCTAGTGATATTGCTATGGCTGATACCTAGCTTGAACAGCTACAGGAAAAAATATGGGTTAGGGAGATAACAGGATAAACAGATATCTGGCGGCTAAAGAGATAGTTAGACAGCTAGATTGTTTGAGAGATAGACAGAATGAGAGAGATTCGGTCAGAATGTTTTGCAAGAGAATGAACCCCACTATAGACAACCAAGAACCAGATGTTAGTGTTGTTAAACAGTCCATGCTGTAATGTGGCCGTGTAGGTAACACGGTAAAAACCTCCCAGTCCACACTGTAAACGTGGTTGGTGTTAGGAAGGGCATCCAGCTGTAGAAAACCTGCTAGACAGTCCTATACGAGCGAGACAAGGTCACCCGACCAATCTTGCCTCAAGTAGGACAATTCCCGTCTAAACCCATGCTAGCATGGAAGATGGACGTTAAACGATGATGATGATGATGATGATGATGAAACTAGGTGGCTTGTTTAGCCTATTATCTAAAAGTATCAATACTATCTATTGTCCTATATTTTCTAAAATAATGTCAATTCAAAGAATTAAATTATTTTTCTTATATACTTAAAAAAATATAAATCCAACTTTTTGATCTAGTTTTTGTTTGTCTAATTTCTTTATTTGTTTGTTTTGTTTTCAGTTGTCACTATTTGATAACCCCATGACATACAGCTCAGATCACAGATCAAAATCAGTTGGTCACATATCACCTTTAGTCAATGGAGATGGGGTAAGAACCAAAACCTTTATGATCTCAACTAAAGCTTTAACACACATGTACACACATACATGCACGTGCGCGCGTGCACACACACACATATTAAATGTGATAAAGGATCCATTCTGGTATGAAAAAAGAAAATTAATTTTGCTTCTCAAAACATTACTACAATTTAAAGCCTAGGAACATAATTAACATATTATTGTTAGGAATGTTAGGCAGTATCGGTAGAGGGTCGGACGCCATGCTTTGCAGCCCCTTTACGGACTGAGTTCAAATCTCACCGAAGTTAACTTTGCCTTTCATCCTTACGGGGTCGATAAAATAAAGTACCAATAATACACTGGGATAATTGCTGGCCTTGTGCCAAAAGTAGAAACAATTATTGTTAGGAATGTGACGTGACCAAATTTATGAACTTGTTGTTTGGTGAAGTAACACTACTACTACTACTACTACTACTACTACTAGTAATACATTTAATAGAGTGGCTTGTGACTTTAGTTGACTACGGTCGTTAAGGAAGTGCTATGGATGGAGTATTTTAAGTCACATCAACTGTATTTCCTTGTCTGTATGTTGAGCAATGCATTTAATTTTACATACCTCAGTTCACCTGTCATGAATAAGTACCACCTGGGAAATATTACTAGCAATAGACTTACATAATATCCAAAGGTAGCTCTAACTCTCATGTTAAATGTCATGAAACCAGTACTAAGCACTGATATATATGATACTGTGGAAACTGGCTATATTTAGGTTACTTATTTATATGGTATACCCTTTACAAACCCTGCAGTGTGTGTTTACACAGATGTTATCACATTTCACCTGGAAAATTCAGAAAGATGGTGTTGTATTTGATACCTTATTACACACTGAATACTTGAGATGGATTTTTGTACATGTAGAGGTCCACCTTTTATTTTCTAGTTTATTTTGTTCCAAATCCTTGCATCATTATCCATTTTAGCAAACCAAAGGAAATATAATATGATAATTAATAAATCACTGCTATAGTAATGATGTAAAAAAATGTAAATATTTTCTAAGTAAGCTCTGTATTAATGAATAAGGGGATTTTTTTAACTTTATCAAATGAACCTTTTCTCATCTTTATTTGGTCTCTGTTTGAAAATCTCGAAGCAGTGAATGTTTTAAGTATCTGATATGTTGGAAATTAAATTTTCTCCTTTTAATGAAATTTTATACGGATCTCTTTTCTTGGGTTTGTTAAATTCATTTCTCAATTGTTTTGCAGATTGTCTTAGATGGTAAAAATCTGAATGTAACAGAATTGAAGGTAATTTAAAGCAAATTTTCATATTAAAAAATAAAATATGTTTGCATGCAAGTGTTAAGTTACACATACATAACAACAATAATGAGTATGAACTGCACACAAATACACAAACTTATAAACTTGTTTCTTACATGTGTAACCATGTCAAAAATAGTGATTGTGATAGTAATGACCATGGTTGTAAAAATGCTTTATTTTTTATTGATTATAAACTTTAAATGATGTTCAATACACTTTGTAGAGTATGTACCATGCAATTTCAGTCTTTATTTAAAACTGTTTCATTGTTTATACTTCTAATGCCCAAAGGAAAAGCTTGAACAACGCACGTCATTTCATTTCCTTTCCTAAAAAAACAGAAATCCCTTATACTGGAATATTTCATTTTTCAACTATCATCATCATTCTTTTATACCCACTTTTCCATGCTTTCCAGTTTAGAATAGGTACACCATATCCCCACATATCGTAAGAAGCAACTAAAAAGCTTGGTGTCGGGAAGGCCACCCAACTGTAAAACATTGCCTCAAAAAGCCATGTCCAACTCATGGCAGCACGGAAAAGTTGTAAAAATGATGATGATATGTATTTTTAAAAGTACTAAAATGTCTAGACACATGCAATGGCATATTGTGAAAAAGATGCTACAGTAAGCAAATGGAATGCTGTGTATTTGAGAGACAGAAGCCTCACACAGTAATATTGTCTCTTTCAAAGCAACATCTAATAGATTCAAACAAACATTATACCATTATTAATTTATTATATCATTTTAAAATGTTACTACCATTAATCATATTCTGTCATAATGAATCTAATAGTGTATGAAAATAGGAAACAGAAAAATGGTTAAATAGTTAAATCAATAATATTTTTTATAGAATAAGAGATGCTTACCTTGCTTGTGAGCATGACCTATGAGAGTGGGGTCCAGCCGGTACTTTGTTCTGGGGCTCAAGAGCTAAGGAGGCCCCACACTAACCATGCAACATTCATTTTGAGAAAAATCTTTGCCTGATTTGGGCCATATGTGGTAAGAAGGGCATCCAGCTATAAAAAACCTGCCAAAAAAAGGGGCAAGAGGATTCTTCAGCTGTGTCAAGAGCATAATAACCTCGCTAGTGTTGGTGTCTTGATTTATATGCACTCAGTAGGGTGCAAGAAAGTAAGTAAGATGCAGGCTCCTGGCTAGCCATGGGATGAATACCTTCGTTTTGAGTATGACCTCAGTCTGCTGACAGCCTGGGCAACCCTTGCAAGCAGGGAAAGTGGATGTTAAATGAAGATGAAAATGAATATTATTAACTATCTTGCCAACAACAACCCTGAGCACCTTTTTGAATTCCATGTGTCTAACACACGTGGGCATGCCTACAAAGTCAAGCACAGCTCCCATGACTTTCAGAAACATTTTTTCACACTCAGAGTTGCTGAAGCATGGAACAAACTACCTGCATTAGTTATTAGATGTCGAGACACTGCATCCTTTAAAACCTCCATGCTTCCTGAAATTCACCAACACTACACCTGATATCCCCCCTCCATACACATGCACACATGTATATCATTACTCATACACTGTTCACTTTCCTGACATGTGTACATTATTCTATGTACTATACATGCACCTTTGATGAGTTGTAGTGCACCTGAGCACTGTACACAATCATTTCAATATTATTATTTATTTTAATATATGTGTACTTGTAATTTGTGGGGCCAGCCTTATCACTTATTGTATCATGCTGAATCTCCCTGAGAACTAATTTATGTGTGTATGTACCTGTGAAATGCTCACCCACGTGCACCTTAATTTCACAAGCAGGCAGTTCCAGTGTTCAAACAACTGAAATGCTTGTCATCGAAAATGCTGGCTGTCCAACAACATATCAACTCCGTTTAAAGTGGCTTTTGTTTATGTCTTGCATAAACAATACATTCTGCAGTTAACCAGCTTAACAAAGACAAGAAGGACATCCAGTCTTGGAAAAACTATCTATCTCAAAAAGTCTCGTCCAACTCATGCCAGTATAGAAAAACAATGATGATGATCAATAAGATAATAATGAAGATGGTAGCTAGAATGTTTTGTTTGGAGGGGGATTTGATATTGTTGTGTATTCTTTGTGATTTTGTTGTTGATATATATTTGTATGTATTTCCTTAATTTATATTCTGGACCCCACCCACCAAAAAGTATTAAAAAAACACACAAAAAAAAAACAACAACAAACAAATGTAATTAAAACCCTAAAATATATGATTATTTCAGACAGTAAAAAGGAACAAAATTACCAAAACTGCCTCATTTTATTTCCGACCCCATGTGGAATCTCCTTTGACTGAAATAGAGCCGAATACAATGGAGCTAGAAGAAAAACCCGATGAAAACCTTGTGGAACACATAAAGTGCAGAAAAATCCCTGTAAAGCGACCTAAACGGAAACGTAATTGTCAACACAGTGATAATTTATCAACTTACAGCATGGGATCAAGAGGTAAAAGTTATATGGCTGCATGTATCTATGTCTGTCTATTTCTGTCTTTGTCTATCTCTCTCTGTTTATCTGTTTCTGTCTCTATCTGTTTCTGTCTGTGTATCTCTATCTCTCTCTGTTTATCTGTTTCTGTCTGTGTATCTCTATCTGTCTCTGTTTTTCTGTCTGTCTCTATCTGTTTCTGTCTCTGTCTGTTTCTGTCTGTGTATCTCTATCTGTCTCTGTTTATCTGTTTCTGTCTCTCTCTGTTTCTGCCTGTGTATCTCTATCTGTCTCTGTTTTTCTGTCTGTCTCTATCTGTTTCTGTCTGTGTATCTCTATCTGTCTCTGTTTTTCTGTTTCTGTCTCTATCTGTTTCTGTCTGTGTATCTCTATCTGTCTCTGTTTATCTGTTTCTGTCTGTGTATCTCTATCTCTCTCTGTTTATCTGTTTCTGTCTCTATCTGTTTCTGTCTGTGTATCTCTATCTCTCTCTGTTTATCTGTTTCTGTCTCTCTCTGTTTCTGTCTGTGTATCTCTATCTCTCTCTGTTTATCTGTTTCTGTCTCTATCTGTTTCTGTCTGTGTATCTCTATCTGTCTCTGTTTATCTCTGTTTCTGTCTCTATCTGTTTCTGTCTGTGTATCTCTATCTCTCTCTGTTTATCTCTTTCTGTCTCTATCTGTTTCTGTCTGTGTATCTCTATCTGTCTCTGTTTTTCTGTTTCTGTCTGTGTATCTCTATCTGTCTCTGTTTTTCTGTTTCTGTCTGTGTATCTCTATCTGTCTCTGTTTTTCTGTCTGTCTCTATCTGTTTCTGTCTCTGTTTTTCTGTTTCTGTCTCTCTCTGTTTCTGTCTGTGTATCTCTATCTGTCTCTGTTTTTCTGTTTCTGTCTCTATCTGTTTCTGTCTGTGTATCTCTATCTGTCTCTGTTTTTCTGTCTTTCTCTATGTGTTTCTGTCTGTGAATCTCTATCTGTTTCTGTCTGTGAATCTCTATCTGTCTCTGTTTTTCTGTCTGTCTCTATCTGTTTCTGTCTGTGTATCTCTATCTGTCTCTGTTTATCTGTTTCTGTCTCTCTCTGTTTCTGTCTGTGTATCTCTATCTGTCTCTGTTTATCTGTTTCTGTCTCTATCTGTTTCTGTCTGTGTATCTCTATCTCTCTCTGTTTATCTGTTTCTGTCTCTATCTGTTTCTGTCTGTGTATCTTTATCTGTCTCTGTTTATCTGTTTCTGTCTCTCTCTGTTTCTGTCTGTGTATCTCTATCTGTCTCTGTTTTTCTGTTTCTGTCTCTATCTGTTTCTGTCTGTGTATCTCTATCTGTCTCTGTTTTTCTGTCTTTCTCTATGTGTTTCTGTCTGTGAATCTCTATCTGTTTCTGTCTGTGAATCTCTATCTGTCTCTGTTTTTCTGTCTGTCTCTATCTGTTTCTGTCTGTGTATCTCTATCTGTCTCTGTTTATCTGTTTCTGTCTCTCTCTGTTTCTGTCTGTGTATCTCTATCTGTCTCTGTTTATCTGTTTCTGTCTCTATCTGTTTCTGTCTGTGTATCTCTATCTCTCTCTGTTTATCTGTTTCTGTCTCTATCTGTTTCTGTCTGTGTATCTTTATCTGTCTCTGTTTATCTGTTTCTGTCTCTCTCTGTTTCTGTCTGTGTATCTCTATCTGTCTCTGTTTTTCTGTTTCTGTCTCTATCTGTTTCTGTCTGTGTATCTCTATCTCTCTCTGTTTATCTGTTTCTGTCTCTATCTGTTTCTGTCTGTGTATCTTTATCTGTCTCTGTTTATCTGTTTCTGTCTCTCTCTGTTTCTGTCTGTGTATCTCTATCTGTCTCTGTTTTTCTGTTTCTGTCTCTATCTGTTTCTGTCTGTGTATCTCTATCTGTCTCTGTTTATCTGTTTCTGTCTCTATCTGTTTCTGTCTGTGTATCTCTATCTGTCTCTGTTTATCTGTTTCTGTCTCTATCTGTTTCTGTCTGTGTATCTCTATCTGTCTCTGTTTTTCTGTCTGTCTCTATCTGTTTCTGTCTGTGTATCTCTATCTGTCTCTGTTTTTCTGTCTGTCTCTATCTGTTTCTGTCTGTGTATCTCTATCTGTCTCTGTTTTTCTGTTTCTGTGTCTATCTGCTTCTGTCTGTGAATCTCTATCTGTCTCTGTTTTTCTGTTTCTGTCTGTGTATCTCTATCTGTCTCTGTTTTTCTGTTTCTGTCTCTATCTGTTTCTGTCTCTCTATCTGTCTCTGTTTTTCTGTTTCTGTCTCTGTATCTCTATCTGTCTCTGTTTTTCTGTTTCTATCTGCTTCTGTCTGTGAATCTCTATCTGTCTCTGTTTTTCTGTTTCTGTCTCTCTCTGTTTCTGTCTGTGTATCTCTATCTGTCTCTGTTTTTCTGTTTCTGTCTCTATCTGTTTCTGTCTCTCTATCTGTCTCTGTTTTTCTGTTTCTGTCTCTATCTGTTTCTGTCACTGTATCTCTATCTGTCTCTGTTTTTCTGTTTCTGTCTCTATCTGTTTCTGTCTCTCTATCTGTCTCTGTTTTTCTGTTTCTGTCTGTATCTGTTTCTGTCTGTGTATCTCTATCTGTCTCTGTTTTTCTGTTTCTGTGTCTATCTGCTTCTGTCTGTGAATTTCTATCTGTCTCTGTTTTTCTGTCTGTCTGTTTTTCTGTTTCTGTCTCTATCTGTTTCCGTCTCTGTATCTCTATCTGTCTCTGTTTTTCTGTTTCTGTCTCTATCTGTTTCTGTCTCTCTATCTGTCTCTGTTTTTCTGTTTCTGTCTCTATCTGTTTCTGTCTGTGTATCTCTATCTGTCTCTGTTTTTCTGTTTCTGTGTCTATCTGTTTCTGTCTGTTTATCTCTATCTGTCTCTGTTTTTCTGTCTGTCTCTATCTGTTTCTGTCTGTCTATCTCTATCTGTCTCTGTTTTTCTGTTTCTGTTTCTCTCTGTTTCTGTCTGTGTATCTCTATCTGTTTCTGTTTTTCTGTTTCTGTCTCTATCTGTTTCTGTCTGTGTATCTCTATCTGTTTCTGTCTCTATCTGTTTCTGTCTGTGTATCTCTATCTGTCTCTGTTTTTCTGTCTTTCTCTATCTGTTTCTGTCTGTGTATCGCTATCTGTCTCTGTTTTTCTGTCTCTACCTGTTTCTGTCTGTGTATCTCTTTCTGTCTCTGTTTATCTGTTTCGGTCTCTATCTTTTTCTGTCTGTGTATTTCTATCTCTCTCTGTTTTTCTGTTTCTGTCTCTATCTGTTTCTGTCTGTGTATCTCTATCTGTCTCTGTTTTTCTGTTTCTGTCTCTATCTGTTTCTGTCTGTGTATCTCTATCTCTCTCTGTTTATCTGTTTCTGTCTCTATCTGTTTCTGTCTGTGTATCTTTATCTGTCTCTGTTTATCTGTTTCTGTCTCTCTCTGTTTCTGTCTGTGTATCTCTATCTGTCTCTGTTTTTCTGTTTCTGTCTCTATCTGTTTCTGTCTGTGTATCTCTATCTCTCTCTCTGTTTATCTGTTTCTGTCTGTGTATCTTTATCTGTCTCTGTTTATCTGTTTCTGTCTCTCTCTGTTTCTGTCTGTGTATCTCTATCTGTCTCTGTTTTTCTGTTTCTGTCTCTATCTGTTTCTGTCTGTGTATCTCTATCTCTCTCTGTTTATCTGTTTCTGTCTGTTTCTGTCTGTGTATCTCTATCTCTCTCTGTTTTTCTGTTTCTCTCTGTTTCTGTCTGTGTATCTCTATCTGTCTCTGTTTATCTGTTTCTGTCTGTATCTGTTTCTGTCTGTGTATCTCTATCTCTCTCTGTTTTTCTGTTTCTGTCTGTGTATCTCTATCTGTCTCTGTTTTTCTGTCTTTCTCTATCTGTTTCTGTCTGTTTATCTCTATCTGCCTCTGTTTTTCTGTCTGTCTCTATCTGTTTCTGTCTGTGTATCTCTATCTGTCTCTGTTTTTCTGTCTTTCTCTATCTGTTTCTGTCTGTGTATCGCTATCTGTCTCTGTTTTTCTGTCTCTACCTGTTTCTGTCTGTGTATCTCTTTCTGTCTCTGTTTATCTGTTTCTGTCTCTATCTGTTTCTGTCTGTGTATCTCTATCTGTCTCTGTTTATCTGTTTCTGTCTGTGTATCTCTATCTGTCTCTGTTTTTCTGTTTCTGTCTCTATCTGTTTCTGCCTGTGTATCTCTATCTGTCTCTGTTTATCTGTTTCTGTCTCTATCTGTTTCTGTCTGTGTATCTCTATCTGTCTCTGTTTATCTGTTTCTGTCTCTATCTGTTTCTGTCTGTGTATCTCTATCTGTCTCTGTTTATCTGTTTCTGTCTGTGTATCTCTATCTGTCTCTGTTTTTCTGTTTCTGTCTGTGTATCTCTATCTGTCTCTGTTTTTCTGTCTTTCTCTATCTGTTTCTGTCTGTTTATCTCTATCTGTCTCTGTTTTTCTGTCTGTCTCTATCTGTTTCTGTCTGTGTATCTCTATCTGTCTCTGTTTTTCTGTTTCTGTCTCTATCTGTTTCTGTCTGTGTATCTTTATCTGTCTCTGTTTATCTGTTTCTGTCTCTCTCTGTTTCTGTCTGTGTATCTCTATCTGTCTCTGTTTTTCTGTTTCTGTCTCTATCTGTTTCTGTCTGTGTATCTCTATCTCTCTCTGTTTATCTGTTTCTGTCTGTTTCTGTCTGTGTATCTCTATCTCTCTCTGTTTTTCTGTTTCTCTCTGTTTCTGTCTGTGTATCTCTATCTGTCTCTGTTTATCTGTTTCTGTCTGTATCTGTTTCTGTCTGTGTATCTCTATCTCTCTCTGTTTTTCTGTTTCTGTCTGTGTATCTCTATCTGTCTCTGTTTTTCTGTCTTTCTCTATCTGTTTCTGTCTGTTTTTCTGTCTGTCTCTATCTGTTTCTGTCTGTGTATCTCTATCTGTCTCTGTTTTTCTGTCTTTCTCTATCTGTTTCTGTCTGTGTATCGCTATCTGTCTCTGTTTTTCTGTCTCTACCTGTTTCTGTCTGTGTATCTCTTTCTGTCTCTGTTTATCTGTTTCTGTCTCTATCTGTTTCTGTCTGTGTATCTCTATCTGTCTCTGTTTATCTGTTTCTGTCTGTGTATCTCTATCTGTCTCTGTTTTTCTGTTTCTGTCTCTATCTGTTTCTGCCTGTGTATCTCTATCTGTCTCTGTTTATCTGTTTCTGTCTCTATCTGTTTCTGTCTGTGTATCTCTATCTGTCTCTGTTTATCTGTTTCTGTCTCTATCTGTTTCTGTCTGTGTATCTCTATCTGTCTCTGTTTATCTGTTTCTGTCTGTGTATCTCTATCTGTCTCTGTTTTTCTGTTTCTGTCTGTGTATCTCTATCTGTCTCTGTTTATCTGTTTCTGTCTCTATCTGTTTCTGCCTGTGTATCTCTATCTGTCTCTGTTTATCTGTTTCTGTATCTCTCTGTTTCTGCCTGTGTATCTCTATCTCTCTCTGTTTATCTGTTTCTGTCTCTATCTGTTTCTGCCTGTGTATCTCTATCTGTCTCTGTTTATCTGTTTCTGTCTGTGTATCTCTATCTCTCTCTGTTTTTCTGTTTCTGTCTCTCTCTATTTCTGTCTGTGTATCTCTATCTGTCTCTGTTTTTCTGTTTCTGTCTCTATCTGTTTCTGTCTGTGTATCTCTATCTGTCTCTGTTTTTCTGTCTTTCTCTATCTGTTTCTTTCTGTGTATCTTTATCTGTCTCTGTTTTTCTGTCTTTCTCTATCTGTTTCTGTCTGTGAATCTCTATCTGTCTCTGTTTATCTGTTTCTGTCTGTGTATCTCTATCTCTCTCTGTTTATCTGTTTCTGTCTCTATCTGTTTCTGTCTGTGTATCTCTATCTCTCTCTGTTTATCTGTTTCTGTCTCTCTCTGTTTCTGTCTGTGTATCTCTATCTCTCTCTGTTTATCTGTTTCTGTCTCTATCTGTTTCTGTCTGTGTATCTCTATCTGTCTCTGTTTATCTCTGTTTCTGTCTCTATCTGTTTCTGTCTGTGTATCTCTATCTCTCTCTGTTTATCTCTTTCTGTCTCTATCTGTTTCTGTCTGTGTATCTCTATCTGTCTCTGTTTTTCTGTTTCTGTCTCTATCTGTTTCTGTCTGTGTATCTCTATCTGTCTCTGTTTTTCTGTTTCTGTCTCTATCTGTTTCTGTCTGTGTATCTCTATCTGTCTCTGTTTTTCTGTCTGTCTCTATCTGTTTCTGTCTCTGTTTTTCTGTTTCTGTCTCTCTCTGTTTCTGTTTGTGTATCTCTATCTGTCTCTGTTTTTCTGTTTCTGTCTCTATCTGTTTCTGTCTGTGTATCTCTATCTGTCTCTGTTTTTCTGTCTTTCTCTATCTGTTTCTGTCTGTGAATCTCTATCTGTCTCTGTTTTTCTGTTTCTGTCTCTATCTGTTTCTGTCTGTGTATCTCTATCTGTCTCTGTTTTTCTGTTTCTGTCTCTATCTGTTTCTGTCTGTGTATCTCTATCTGTCTCTGTTTTTCTGTCTTTCTCTATCTGTTTCTGTCTGTGTATCTCTATCTGTCTCTGTTTTTCTGTTTCTGTGTCTATCTGTTTCTGTCTGTGTATCTCTATCTGTCTCTGTTTTTCTGATTCTGTGTCTATCTGCTTCTGTCTGTGTATCTCTATCTGTCTCTGTTTTTCTGTTTCTGTCTCTATCTGTTTCTGTCTGTGTATCTCTATCTGTCTATGTTTGGTTCTGTCTGTCTCTATCTGTCTGTCTGGCTCTTTTCTCTGTTTTTAAACTCAATTCAAACCCCAACAGTTCCATCTTTGTACACCCACTATTAGACAAGGTAGTTATTATTAAGTCACTAGCCGAATTACCTGCGTCTTGCTGTGTTTCACACATTTATTTTGTAAGAAAATGATGATTGATTTTAAATCAGTGATATAATTTACGGAGAAAAACTTTGCATTTCAATATTACTCAATGTAAAATGTAATGCATGAAAAATTGGAAAACATTATTTTTTGTAATATATCAAATCAAAATTACATTATTTTGTTTCTTGTAAATAATTTTTTTCAAAATATCAATTCAAAACTTTTGTGAATAGGCATTATATCTTGTCATTTACCTATAGTTTAAATTTCATATAAATCGAAGGGAAAACATTTTCAGCAGGGTTTTTTAGCGGAGATTTGTGCCCCCGGGGAACCTTTGATTAAAATGAAATATACCTATCCAAGTACCCCAGACAATGTAGTTTCAGAATATATATGGTTATGGGGGTCTATTTCCAAAACCATAAGAGTAGTTCGTGAACAAACAAACAAACAGACAGGAATACAACTTTATATTTGCTATGATATAGTAATTGCACTAATGAGAGATAACCTACTTCTACAGCTGCCAGGACATGAAGGAGAAGCAAACTTTGAAACTAATCTCTTACAATACGAAATAAGATTATTATTCATTGTTGTTGTATGTTGGTAAAACTCTGTTTATAAATTTGTCACTCTATAAACCTATATACTGTTATCTATTTATTTATTTTAGTTAGTTAACTACTACTATTTCATTGACAATGTAGTAACTGAATTGATTCAGAATGGATTAAAACATGTATGTTACATAATCTGAAATATATTATAATCAATATTAATCATCTAGTACACTCTGTTAAGAGTTAGTCCTGGCTCTATGTTAATATGTATCTTATACAGGGTAAAGTGGCTGGTGTTAGGAAAGGCATCAAATCATAGAAACCATGCCAAAATTTGACATGACCGGTCTTGCCTCAGTCCGTAACAACTCATGCTGGCATGGAAAACAGACGTAAAACATTTATAAATATGAATATTTAATGATACACAATACAAATGATACACAATACAAATTGTCAAGTATAATCTAATGCAAATGAACAAATGTCTATTTTATCTCTCCCTGGATAGAAAAATAAGTTTTGTTCTGACACTAATTTTTATAGGAGTTTTCACCAAAGATGAAGCACCTACTTAATCTGTTACCATTGATCTTTTGTCACACCTGTATGACCTGTTCATATTCTTACAAACAACACTAATTAATAGTATAGGTGCAGGCCTGGTTGTATAATTAAGAGGTTTGCTTTGCAATTATGTAGTTTTTGGTTTGATCCCATTGTGTAGCACCTTGGGCAAGTATCTTTTATCATAGCCCTGGGCTTGTGAGTGAAATTTGATAGACAGAATCTGTACAGAAATCCATCATTATTCATTACATTGTGTGTGTTTGTTTCTACATGTCTTCATATCAATGCTTCGGTAGCAGCTTCACATGTGAAGACCATTGTAATGAAGTAACTTTAAAAACCCACAAAGAAATATGGGTTGGCATCAGGAATAGCATTCAGTTGTAGAATACTGCCTCAAGATATCTCATCCAAGCCATGCTAGCATAAAAAAAGCTGATGTAAAGTGATTATGATGATGATTGCTTGCAGTCGGTTTGGTTTTTTAACCCCAAGTTAGTTATAATGAAGCAAACTTATGATCAAAGGCATTCCAGCATGCCAATTCTGTCTTTTTTCCAGCCATAATTTATTTAAGGTTACATCCAATATATCTTTCTTTATTTAAGATTGTTGGTTGCTAATTCTAGCCTACAAGGCTAACCCATGCTAATGGGGGAAATGGGCCAAAAAATGCTTGTTGTGAATGTAGGTGTATATTTGTATGTGTATATATACATGTATGTGTGTGCATTTGTGTGTACATACATAAATGCATACATACATACATACATAGAGAGAGAGAAAGAGTATCTTATACAAAATACTCAATAGTAGATCCCAGTAGTCCGCTGATCAGGAGAGGGATGGGCTCCATCAGATTTAAAATACCCTTACATCTCCATCATGATTACCTTTTTATATATGAATGTATGTAGTAACATGAGTATTCCTGGTATGACTCAGATGTCTCTCTTAGTTTTGAAATATCTATGGAAAGTGACAAAATTTACAGGAGTGTCAAGTGGTCTTTCATTTCATTCATTTCATTTTACGTCCGCTTTTTCCCTGCTTGCAAGGGTGGGACAGGAACTGATTCTGGCTTGATTTCTACAGCTGGATGCCCTTTCTAACACCAACCTCATTTACAGTGAGTGCTGGGTGCTTTTTTCCGTGGCACCTCCACGACTACTTTGCAGTGGAATGATAGGGACCCCAGTCCCTCTCATCTCATTTCTACAGCTGAGTAAACTGGAGCAATGTGAAATAAAGTGTCTTGCTCAAGGAAACAACACATTACTCGGTCTGAGAATTGAACTCACAATCTTTCGATTGCAAGGCCAATGCTCTAACCACTAAGCCATGAGTTGCTTTTAACTAGATAATTGCTATATGTTTGTTTCTGAAAGTTCAGGCATTCCTTGTGTTGTCAGTCTATTTTTTTTTTTTAATTTACATTTTCTAAAATATATCAAATTTAATTTTCCAGGAAACTCTCCACATGGTTCCATCTCCTCTGTCAGCATTCCTGATATAAAACAGCTGAGAGAATTCCATGGAGATGAATGGTTATTATACTATGAGAATATACGGCAAGACAGAGAATGTATGATGACACATTCAGCGCCTGCATCCCGAAAAGTCTCCCCTCAACAGCAAGAACCCCCCAAATCATTGCCAAAACCTGACTACATTTCTGATAATTCTATTGATGAAGGTCCTTATCTTGGTTATATGTCTTCCAAGGAAAAATCGTTTGTGGACTCTGATACAGAACAGTCAGATGAAGTTTCTATCATTACTCCTCCGAGTGAAGAAAATGACAATGTGAAGGATTATACTGATAGTGATGATTTCAAAGAGGATGTTGTAGATTTCAAAGATGAAATTATAGATTTCAAAAATGAAAATCATTTTGGTAGGTTTTGCTTTTCATTCTTCTTTTGTTTGCTTATTTTTTATGCTGTCAGTATTTTCTACTATAACTTCAGGTTGACCAATGCTTTATAAGTGAATTTGGTCGACAGAAACTGAAAAAGCATTTCATATATATATGTGTGTATGCATGTGTCTTCATATCACCACTGTTTAAAGTATGCTCTGTCTACTTTAAACAGTATGTCTCAGCTAAGTATGGGTTGACATTCTACCTCAAAAAGTGTTGTGCAACCCATGTCAGCATGGAAAAACAAACCTCAAAAGGTTTTGTGCAACCCATGTCAACATGGGAAAACTACTTCAAAAGGTTTTGTGCAAACCATGTCAGCAGGGAAAAACTACCTCAAAAGGTTTTGTGCAACCCATGTAAAAACAACAATGATGAGGATGATGACCATTTTAGTCAATTCTTTAAAATTGCTGGGATATGGAGTACCTATTCTTAAAAGCAAAAATCGAGATCATCAGTTTTATATCTACAATTCCATGCTTGCATGGGTTGGATGAATCTTCTCCAGCACAACTTTTCTCCATTTGCTGCATTCTTCTCATCATATCTGTCCAGGTTTTTCTCAGTCTTTTTCTGCAGCTAAGCTTCCACTTGGAATTCCTGGTACTTCTTCACCAAGCTATCATTGTCTGTATGCAACACATATCCATACCTGCACAATTTTCTCTTTGCACACTGCATCTGATTCCTTTTAAATCCATTTTTTCCTTCAGTTTTTCATATAAATATAAATATATGATGATGGTCTGCAACAAATGGTGAGTTGCTGTTCTCAAGAAACCCATCCAAACCCATGCTAGCATGGAAAAACAAACCTGAAATGAAGATGATGATAATGGCATAATGCACATATGTAATACTTTTAATTTATACCATTCTCAATTTGTAGGTATGGAAGCAGAACCGTGGATTGTCAAATTGGGTTCTAATGAAGATAGTGAAATCTTTTTGTCAGCAAATGAACGTTTTCTCATTGAAAAAGATATGTATGGCCAATTGCTTGATCGCTTGGACATGAAGTGTTTGTGGTTTATGTCTGTTTTGAAGAGCGACACGGAATATGTGGTTGACCTGAAATTTGACTACATCAAATCAAACCGCAGGGAACGAACTTACATCATGTCTAGCAAAGAAGAATCAGAGGTAATGAACTGATTAATGAATAATGTTTCCTCCTCCTACTATTCCTCCTATTTCTTGAGAAATTTGTGAGAGAAGAGTCCTCAAACATTCATTCCAGCGGGACTTGACAGAAGCAACCATCTCCAATTGATCTGGCTAGATTCCCAAGCAAGACTAGCTAAGCTCATGGATGTTCTCCAGTCATCTTGCTCGGGTGTCTACTCCTGGGTCCCCTACCAGCTAGTTTTGTCCATTATATCTGTACATTGACATTATTTATATATAAAAAAAAAAACGATATGCATCGGAAAGAAAAATAAACAAATACCGAGAATTGTCCAGCCACTTCCTCTTTGTACCGGTCACCATCGAGACCTCAAACATACTTGGACCCCATACTGTCAAGCTTCTCCACAAGATCGGAACATCGGCAGCCTGTCTGAGGAAGGACCCTCATGAGGTGGGGTGGCTGTTGCAGCGGGTATCGCTGGCCGTTGTCTGCGGGAATGCTTTTGCGGTCTTGTCCGCAGGGCACAGCCCCATTACCGCCATGCCCTAGGCCCATGACCCAATCACCCACTCCTCTCCATTCTTCTTTGACACTAGAGTCTTTGCCATTCCTTCCTTTTTCCGGTTTTTTTTCTTTATATTTTCCTATTTTTCATTTCATTCTTTCTTCTCAATCTAAATTTTCTTTTTTTCTTTTACTAATAAACTGTATTTACATGATATATTCCATAAATGATGTTTATTTTAAATTGGGAATCACTTGTTCAGATTGCTTTGCAACAGAGTGAGCTCCACTAAAAACATTTAAGAACCAGTTGATGATGTTAAACCAAGTGATGGACTACCCACATCTAAGTAGGCATATTCATTACACAAAAAGTCTGAACAAACATACAAACAAAACAAATATAGAACTGTTAAAAAATAACAAAACAGATATAGAACTGTTAAAAAACAAGCAAAACAGATATAAAACTGTTAAAAACGAGCAAAACAGATATAGTATTGTTTTTAAAAAAAAACATAAAACAGATATGTAACTGTTAAAAACAAATAAAACAGATAAGGAACTGTTACAAACAAAGCATGTAGAATTGTTAAAAATCAAACAAAACTGATATAGAACCGTAAAAAAAAAACATATAAAACTGTTAAAAAATAATGTAGATATGATAACTTAAATAGACATGTTGATGATTTATATTTTGTGAAAGTTCTGTGAACTTTGGCTACAGAAAACTTAAATGATGTTTTAAATTTCACCATATTTTATATTTTAGGAACTTAATCTTCGTTTGCAACCTTACTTAGAGGCTCAAGCTGCAAAAGCTAATGTCAAGCAGTTTTTATATTTTTTGGTAAGTAAAGAAAATATGTATTATTATCATCAATACTGGATAATAGACAAATACTGGATTTATGGCATATTTATTTACCCATAATTGTGTATATGTTTTAAATTTTGTTTTTACTGTTTTTGTCATGAAACTGGTGGCAGGTATATTCAACCCAGACACCTGCTCCAAATCCTTATGACTGATTGGATTCTGCTAAAGTCATCCAAGGGCCAAGTATTGATGTTAAACTAGACATTGATTGTGTCTACTACCATCAGAGGATACAACAGGATTTGATATCAGAATACCATATATGTCCTCCAATGTTCTTACGATTCTGTCAATCTTATGCTTGGTAGTGGTATCATATTTTATCAATCCCAGAAGCATGAAAGGCAAAATTAAATTAACCTTGGTGGGATTTGAACTCAGATCATTGAGAGCCATATCAATTACTGTAAGGTATTTTATACTACATTCTAGTGACTTTGCCAATCCATCAATCAAACAGCAATAAAAAAAAAAATTGTTAATATTTGTGACAATGTTTATATTGTTTAATAATATACAGGTATTATGGTTGGTTGGAATTATTTGATTTTTTTATTATGTAAATGTCAATTGATTTATTATTTACTTTTCAAGTGTCTGAAATGTTCACATGAATTCTCAAAAGAAATTGGTTCAACGAAAAATAAAGGTTAGTTGACATCTTTGAATGATCTTCTATTTCAGTTTAAAGTGTTTTAAAATCAATTTACTTTGAGTTGAAGCTGATTCTCTTAACGTATGTCACTAATTCATTCCAAGACAAGCATAAATGTCACAACTTCACATCTCTTGTTTATGCATAGCAAAAAAAAAAAATAATAATAATATTCCAATTAGTGAAATCTTATGTGCTTTTGACTAAGCACAGAGGACCTACATTATAAAGTAGGGTTAAATGGGAGTGACTGATGTTCATGCATTTCCTAATGTTTTATAACAGGTATAAAAATTCTGAACTTTCTTCAGTTTAGAATAGAAATTGCTCAATATCTTCAATTTGCTGAGAAGTTCTTGATTCATGGCAACTGTGCCATAAAGGCTAAACATTCCTCATTAACAAATATGCACACATACATGCATGCAGCTGTCATCATAATCGTTTTCCACACTTCCATGAGTTAGACGGGTTGTCACATTATGAGACAAGTCAGATCCGGGGACCAACATGCTCATATGGGTCTATATTTTGGCTTGGTTTCTATGGTTGGATGCCCTTCCTAACACCAACATTATAGAGTAGAATGGGTGTTCTGTATTTATAGAAAACAAAACTGCAGATAATGAAGCATGTGTTTCTGTCCAGTGTATGTTTGGATACTCAAAATAAAGCATACAGCTGGTTGAACTAGACTTATAAAATAAATGGAGTATTTCCTGTCTATTATGTGTGTGTGTGTGTGTGTGCATGTATATTATTTATTATAACTTGAGTGACGCCATTACAGAACTCAGTTATCTATGTTTCAGTCTGATTGTATCCTGTCATACACTCTGGAAAGTGATGGTCAGAATCAATAAAAGGCATCTGCCCATAGAATTCTGCCTGAAAAATTCTTGTTCAAACGATGCCAGCAGGGAAAAATGGTCATAAAACTGATGATAATCTGATGAAGAAATTCAGCATTTTGGAAGCTTTCATTGCTTTTCTTTGACACCTGTTTAAATTACTGTTATATGAATGTTTTGGATTATTTTGTGTTAGACTTATAAAAGAAGAACTAACCAAAATGTTATCTCTTTCTAGCTGCTGCTTGTGTAGAAAATTGTCAGAAATGTGGAAGCAAAAACGTGGTTCAGCAAGAGACTCCACAATCAGAAATTACCTGCAATTCCTCAACACAAGAATCCTTTTCCTCAACTGTGAAACAGTCATTCTTAGGTTTATTTTCCAAGTGAGTTACTTGCACTGTAACCTCCTCCTACTTTTTCATCTGTGTCAATTATTAGAAAGCATTTGTTTCTTTCTATATTTTGCTTGGCTCTTATTCCCTCCTTTGGATGCTGTCTTTTGGTGTTCACTTATATTTTGCTTCCACCATATCTCTTCTCTCCATTTCTTCTTTCTTTATTGCACAGCTTTGCATCTCCCTTTTTTAACTCATTCACTGATAATTCTATCCAGTATGTGTGTGTGCCAGTGATAAAGAAAAAAGGAGAAAGAAATATGCTTGTTATCTAATATAAATGTCTTGAAGATTCTTCATTTGTTGATTTCCTTCATGTTATAATACTAGTCAATTCTTAACATCCTGTATACCACATGAAACTGCATTAGCAAAACATTCTTGAAAATTACAAAACTATGACTGCTTTACATTAAAAATTGAAGTCTTTACTTTAGTTTACTGTAAATTTTCTCAATGATCTGTCTACTAGTAAATATACTATAAATATTTGAATTAACAAAACCATTTATAGATATTTTCTGCTAAATCATGGGATGTTAAGAGTTAAAAATCGATGATAACATTGGTTTATGGAAATAACCACAGATGATTTCAGTGGCTGACATAGAAACACTCTAAAGCCAAACAAAAAATAACAATTTGGAACCAACAATTATTTTTAAAAATTATGACAGCTTGGTATATTTGTGTATTTATTAAAAAATTCATTCTTAAGATTAGCGTGAATGTTACTGCATAGATTTTGAAACATTGTTCTATCTAATTGAATAAGAGATGTTATAATGGAATCAGAATGTTTTTTTAATATTCTTAGATTCAACTATGTGGATTAAAAAATATTTAAAAAATGCATTAAAAATATTCAGACAAAATGAGTGAAGAGTGATGTCACATGATAGGAAATAAGGAGTTTATAGGAAACATATATTGCTTAGATGGTATCTGGCTGTTTGGCTGATTATTTTATGATTAACTAGATGACAGACTGAGCATGGGATTAATAATTAGGAAAATGCAATGTCTAATCATTATAGGATTTTTCATAGTTAATTTGTATGTGTGACAGCAAACTCCCACTGAACAAGTCAATATTCTGTCAGAGATAACTTTGTCAGAAATTCTGCTATTCAACATCTACATGGTTTTTGCTGTTTAGTCAGGAAAGGAAAAGAAGTATCTATTATTCTTTTTCAAAGCCTCTAATACTAGTGGGAGGGAGAGACGTTATCAGCCCAGGGACTTGGTCAAAGATTAAGTGGTGGTGGAAGTGGCTTACCTAAAAACACAAGAAAATGTCTGCAAATGTTAGTTTGATCAAAATATGAAAAATTCCTTTGTGTGTATATTTTATCATGGCACTAATACTACCTGTGTAAAGTGGTAATGCTGGTGCCATAATAAAAATCACCCAGTACACTCTGTAAAGTAGTTGGCATCCAGCTGTAGAAACCATGCCAAAAAGGAAATGTATGAGCAAGACCAGATTCTTCAAACCATGTCAGTTTATCCAACCCATATCAAAATGGAAAGTGGGTGTAATATGATGATAATGATTCTCAAAATAAAGACTGCATTCATTTGAAATTTAGTTGAATCTAAGGAAACCTATTGCATTAAGTCAATGAGAGAAACTTTTCTCAGTCACTCAACATGTTAGCAATAGCAGCCAAATCTCTCTTATATCAGACCTTCATAAAGGAGGGGCACATTGAATAATGTGGTCTTGAGTGTACACTGCCTTGAAAAAAGATGGGATGGTAATGACTGGAATACTTGTAAACATAGGTCTACTCAATCATGATTGACCTGGTGCTAAATGACAACACATTCCATTTAATACAAACATTGTATATAGTATTGTGTTACTGTTACTGTAAGTAATTGCGGAAAACAGTTATACGTCAATAGAAATTAGTTCAAGTGTCCCTTCCTCACTGCAAGGTGAAATTAATCACCGTAAAGTAGAAATATATATGTATGAAATTTCATAAAAGCTACACCTCAAAAAGGATGTGTTTGTTATTAGGAGAGTGGATTAGTAGAGTGGTTAGAGCATCAGACAAAATGTCTCATGGTATTTAGTTACAGCTCTTTACATTCTTGGTTCAAATCTCACTGTAGTCCACTTTGCCTTTCATTCTTCCAGGGTTAATAAATGAAACACTAATTGATTTAATCAACTAACCTCTCTCCCCAAATTTATGGCCTTATATTTAATGTAGGAATCCTTATTAATATCAAAACTGGTGGATGGTAGAATCAATAGAGTGTTTACTGCACAAAATACCCTGCAAAATTTAGTTACAACTCTTTTTCTAAGTTCAAATTTTGCCAATGTCAACTTTGCCTTGCATCTATTCAAGACCAGTAAAATAAGTACCAGTCATATCCTGGAGGTCAATTCAATGACTATTCCTCCTTCCCTACTGATGTCTAGTTGTGTTGAAGTAACAAAGTATTATTATTTTCACATGAAAATAATAAATGAATAACAAAACATTATTTTCAGTGGATTGGCAGTATCAGTAGTGGGTCGGACACCATGCTTTCCAGCATAGTTACGTCCCTTTACGATCTGAGTTCAAATCCCGCCGAGGTTGACTTTGCCTTTCATCCTTACGGGGTCGATAAAATAAAGTACCAGTAATGCACTGGGTAATTGCTGGCCTTGTGCCTAAAGTAGAGACAATTATTTTCATGTTAAATTACATTAAACCTTTAGCATTTAAACCAATCGTATCCGACCAGAACTCTCTCACCTCTTTCTGTTCAAACCGGCTGTAACTGGCTGCTCATACCTACATTTAAGTATTGTTCTCAAAATAAATAATATCAAAATCTCGTATATTTGATATTATGTGAGATAATTATATGAGGTAAAGCCTTTACTGTGAAAATACAATAGTATATATAGAGTAATGTAAATGTTAAAGGGCTAATATTAAACATGTTAGCCACAAATTAAATTATAATAAAACTACTTGGCACGCATCAGAGTGTGCATATTTAATCATTTATGTGATACAAAATATTCAATTATCTGTGATATTAACTAAAATTAAACAAAGAAAAATGATTGACCAATGATATTTTACCTACCTTCTCTTTCTACCTCCAAATCTGTTATGGCTTTATTAATTAATTTATTTATTTAATATATTTTGTATATTTATTTATTTTCATTTCTTGTCCTTTGCATTAACTTCAGCTTTATGCCTGTTCTCTTTTTATTTATTTTTTCCTATTTATGAAAATACCCTATTTAAAAAAAAATATTGTCAAACTAATCAATTTTTAAGCATTGAATTAAAAGCTTTCTTCCTGCTATTTTTTGCCTTGCTTTCGTTTTTTTTGCTTATTTTGTTTTCCTCAATTTTGTTTATTTCTTTCATTTTTCTGTTTTACATTTATGATTTTGTTTTTCTTTATTTAACCCTTTTGTTACCCAATGAAAGACACTGCCTATGATTTTCAAATCATTTTGAAAATAATGAAGAATTCCTTATTATTAAACATTACTTAACATAGATTGATACATAACATTATGATGGAAGGTTTTAAAATCTAAATACTTTAACCCTTTAGTGTTTAAACCGACCATATCTGGCCAGAATTTTCCCACCTCTTTCTGTTCAAACTGGCTGCTCATACCAATGTTAAGGTATTCTCAAAATAAATAACATCAAAATCTCGTAGCTTCAATATTATGTGAGATAAAGCCTTTACTGTGAAAATACAAGAGTAAATATAGAGTAATGTAAATGTTAAAGGGTTAAAGTAAACAGTTTTATATTGTAGAATCTAGGGCAGTTTCATGCAGTTTGGTGTCAAAAATGTATTTATTTTCTTCTTTTATTTTATTCATTTCAATTTAAATATATTTCATTTTCATTCTTTCTATGGGTTTGGATCTTTCTGCAAATGCATGTATTTTTGTAAATTGTACTACATCCAGATTTCCTTCTCTCATTGACAATAAGAGTTGCTCAACAATTTTGTGGGAATGGTATCTATTTTCAGCGAGGTTGATTGCAGCAAATAGAATAATGTACCTTGCTTAAGAAACTACAATGTGATGATAAAATGGTAGGATTGGAATACATGACCTTTTCACTTGTAGTCTACTAGCAATAACCAATCAGCTACTGTGTCCCCTTACCTGTTCCCACACAGCACATGTTACCTCAGCCATTGTCAACTGCTATACTTTGTAATCAACCACTGTACTCTATAGCCATCTGCTATACACTGTAATGAACTACTGCACTCCATGATCAACTGCTATACTCTGTAATGAATCACTGTACTCCATTGTCAACAGCTATACTCTGTAATGAACCACTGTACTCCATGGTCAACTGCTATACTCTCTATTCAACCACTGTACTCTATAGTCATTTGCTGTATTCCGTATTCAACCAATATATTCCACAGTCAGCCATAGCACTCCTTACCTCAACCATTAAGGCTAATATTTAGTCACAGCACTCTTTTTTTAATTATGTATGGAGTATTTCAATTACATGCCATATTTCATGTAAATTTAATATGCTATGTCTACACACAGTTCAAACTGCTATATTCTTTCTAAAATCTGGCAAATTAGTAGAGTCAGAGTGTAAGACAAAATATCTAGTGATATTTTCTCAGGCTCACTGTGCTCTGAGTTCAAATGCAGTCAAGGTTAGTTTTGCTTTTCATTTTTTCGGGGTTGATAAAATAAAGTACCAGTCCAAAGTTGTGGATTGGCAAAATTGTTAACGCTTTGGACGAGATACCTTGTGTGGTATTTGTTTTTGCTCTTTGCGTTCTGAGTTCAAATCTTGCTCTGGCCTCTTAGCTAGACTTAATCCATCACCCAATTTAACACCACCACATGACCATCGAGTGACTTTAACAGAATCCACTCTGTTACAAGCATTCTGGCCATATCTCCAGTTCCTTCAACAATCTTAGGGGCTCTGGAAAGGGTCATGGGTGATGCCCTTCCCTTCCTAATTAAAGAGTATAAAAAATAACTTCTGGAGAATAGAATGGGATGCACGCTTAGATATTTTGTTAATAATAATAATTGTTTCTAGTATGGGTACAAGGCCAGTAATTTGGGGGGAGGGGAAAGTTGATTAAATCGACCCCAGTTCATTACTGGTACTTTATTTTATCGACCCCATAAGAATGAAAGGCAAAGTTAACCTCGGTGGGGTTTGAACTCAGACTGCAAAGGACCATAACTCTATGCTGCAAAGTATGCCGTCCGACCCGCTACCGATAATAATAATGGTTTACCCTTTCAGTTAGTATACTGGCACTCTAACAACTCGTACACCTATGACTCTCTACAGTTCAAATACACTAGATTTGTATGAGCCAAATGAAGGAATATGTTCGTGGTTATTTCACTTGTGAGAAATAGCAGCCAAATCTCCTTCAAATCACACAATCATTTTTAAAAAGACAAACATTTGATAATGTAGGTCTGGGTAGTAAATTCATGACTGGAATATCTTTAATCACACGTCTGCATGGTCAGGACTGAACTGTAGCTAAACAGCAACTAATTTAGTAATTGAATAAGAATTGATGAGATGTAGTAGATGTCTGGTGAGTTGTTGTTGTTGGTGGTGGGAGGGCGTTTGTCTGTCTTGTGAGACCATGATGTACATCTGGAAAGTTTCTATCTGAATGCAAGCCTGGGAAAGGGAAAGGTTTTTGTGGAAGACCAGTAGTTGTTCATGTATGCAAGTCTTTACTCTTCAATGCAGAGAGCTGAAACAGATTCACAAGGCATCCCATTGAATGGACTAACAATTTTGCTTATCCACTGCCCAAGACACATACTTTAGATATAGACCCTCAAAAGGATGGAAGGCAAAGTTGACTACAGCAAAATTTAAAATGAGACTGCTGAGATCTGAAACAAATATTACAATGCTTTAATGATTCTGACAATTCACCACCTTGATCAAGATGTATAATTGTCCAATACATTATCATCATCATCATTTTTCGGTTGCAGTAGCAAGCAGCTATAATCTTCCTCCACCTATTGAAGTGTTGTGTGTACTAGGGGTTGCAGAAAAGTTCTCGGTTTAACCTCTTTTCCAATTTTATTTTCAGCACTCCTCATACACTTGAAGTGCTGACATGTTTTGGGAAATGGGTTACTTTGAGAACTTTTCAGCACCCTTTATATCTATAGTTGGGCATATGTGTTTTAGTATACATTTTAGAAATGTATGTTTGAAAAATATGAAACTTATTATAAAGAGACTATAAAAATTAATCAGAACAACAATGACAACTAACAATAAGACAAAACACACACATTCACACGATTTTAACAATAATCATTGGTTATTATTTAATTAGATCTGAAAGTTTGTTTTGGAGGGGAGAGGAAATGATGTTAATGTGGAATGAAAATATTCAAAGATAAAATTATGGATTTTATTTGCTGAGAACTTAATTCCATATTACCCAATAATAATAATTGTTTCTACTTTTGGCACAAGGCCAGCAATTACCCAGTAAATTACTGGTACTTTATTTTATCGACCCCATAAGGATGAAAGGCAAAGTTAACCTCGGCAGGATTTGAACTCAGATCATAATAATATTGAACCAATATGGTAGCATCAAGACAGTCATTCAACCTGCTGGAAATAGCAGCCAAATCACATCTATCATCTCAATAAATGAAGGATAATGTAATTCTAAATACACTATGACTGAAAAAAAAAAAAACTGATGCACAGTTAGAACATCTTTGATTATATAAGTTTGTTCTCCCATGGCTGATTTGATTCTAAAAAAGACTAACAGAGATTTCTGACATAATTATGAGAGACTGGGATGTGTAAAAGAAGGAAAAATTGAATTTGTGATGTTCAAGTCTTTCTCGAGAATATTAGTTATAAAACAAGATAGGAGGCAGTTCCAACATGAGGAATCAAATATAATTCATGGTTTCAGACTTGATGGTAACACGGCAAAAAAGTGCCCAGCCCACACTATAAAGTGGTCATGTAGGCGACATGGCAAAAAGCACCCAGGCCACACTGTAAAGTGGTTGTGTAGGCATCATGAAAAAAAAGCACCCAACACTCACTGTAAATGAAGTTGGCACTAGGAAAGGGCATCCAGCTGTAGAAACCAAGCCAAAATCGGTTCTGTACAAGAAAGACATGGTCACCTGACCTGGCATTGCTCACAACAGGATAACTTGTCTAACCCATATCAACATGGAAAAATAGATGTTAAATGGAGATGATGATGAGGATGATATTTCTAGTGAAAGACACTGCTTAGGATTTTCAAATCATATTTGCAGTGAAGTAGCTCCGATTAAAAATTACAACCGTTGGGTTCATTTTGACCCAGTAAAACAACAATAACA
>OZ024740.1:135148438-135155938 GCA_964016885.1 Eledone cirrhosa
TCCACAAACATGACACTCTGGTATCACTGGTTGTCGTACCATGAGGTGGCTTTCCCTATCTTATGTCTAGCCCTATCTAAGCTATTCCATGATTTGCTCCTGTATAATGGGCAAATTCCTTTCATATCCAGTTCTATGAGGGTTTTATACTTCTCCATGGCTCCTTCGTATACTCTGATTCTGTCTCTTTGGTTGTAGCCAGAGAACTGCATGCGGTTGATGAAGTGTTGGATGTGTCTTTCCATTTCTGTTGGGTCGCACATGCGGGACACATTCTTCATCACTCGTACCAAATCTGCGATCAGAATATTAAACTTAGCACTACTGGACATTGCTGAGTTTTTGAGTATCAGGTATTTGGAGGCCATGGGTTTAGCATAGTGTGAGTGGAGAATTTGGGCTCTCTCGTCTATAGTGTTAATCCAGAGTTCTGTGTCTAATACAGGTAGTCTATTGTTAGGGTGTTTAGAGTATATTAGATTCCCGATATAAAAGACACAGAAGCGAGAAGCGAAAACCAACCAAACAGTGAGTGTGTTCTGTTATTAATTCTGGCAATAATACACAAATATGACCCTCCCCAAGTATAACAATATATATATATATATATATATGACCAAAAACGTGAGGTGTTCAGGATTGCCAGGCAATGCGTCAAGGAAAACCGTGATATTGTCGGGGAGAAGTGTGTACTTAACGATGATGGCATACTTGCCATCACCGACACTGATAAGAAGGTAGCTTGGAAGTGTCACTATGAAAGGCTACTAAATGAGGAGAATAAATGGGAGAAAGACAGTCTCCCCCATATCAACCCGATAGAGGGACCAGCAGTGTTAGTCGAGGGGAGTATAATAAGTAAGGCAATCAAGGATATGAAGACTGGTAAGGCGGCTGGGCCTTCGGAAATAGTTGCTGAGATGCTGAAGGCATCTGGCACGGTGGGACACACCATGGTCACCCGCATAGTTAACCAAGTCGTACAGAATGGGGTTGTTCCGAAGGACTGGCATAGCAGCATCATCGTTAACTGTTATAAGGGTAAAGGAGACGCCCTAGATAGGAGTAACTATAGAGGCATTAAATTAATCGACCAGGTCATGAAGGTCACGGAAAAAGTAATAGCGCAACTAATCAGAGAGAGAATTGATCTAGATGAAATGCAGTTCGGGTTTGTGTCAGGCAAAAGCACCACAGACGCTCTTTTCATAGTACGACAACTACAGGAGAAGTACCTAGCTAAAGGTAAACCCCTCTACTTAGCTTTTGTCGACCTGGAGAAAGCCTTCGACAGAGTCCCCCGCTCCATTATCTGGTGGGCTCTTAGAAAACTAGGCGTTGACGAATGGCTTGTGAGGGCTATACAAGCCATGTATAAAGAAACAGTCAGCAAGGTTAGAATTAACAACGAATATAGTGAAGAGTTTAGCGTAAAAGTTGGCGTCCACCAGGGCTCTGTTCTCAGCCCCCTACTATTTATTATTGCCCTTCAGGCTATAACAGAGGAGTTCAAGACAGGCTGCCCATGGGAACTCCTATACGCAGACGACCTGACACTCATAGCGGAATCAATGGCCGAGCTAGAGAAGAAATTCCAAACATGGAAGCACGGCCTAGAGTCAAAAGGACTTAAAATTAACCTGGCTAAGACCAAAGTTCTAGTTTGTAGGAAAGAAAACAAGGCGGCGGTCCCTTCTGGGAAATGGTCGTGCTCGGTATGTAGGAAAGGCGTAGGTAGAAACTCCATCTTATGTCCTAAATGCAAAGTATGGGTGCATAAAAGATGTAGTGGGATCACAGGTAAGCTAACTAAGAACATAGACTTTACATGTGGCCGGTGTTCTGGTGCAATAAGTAGCAGCAAGTGCCCACAAAATACTAGCTCTTTCAATTGCGCAGAGGGTTCTATAGAAATAGTGGACAGCTTCCGTTACCTGGGCGATAAAATCAGCAGTGGGGGAGGGTGCTCTGAAAGTACTGTAGCTAGAGTCAGAACTGGTTGGAAAAAGTTCAGAGAGCTTATACCACTATTAGCTGCTAAAGGGTTCTCCCTAAAAATGAAAGGCAGGTTGTACGACGCCTGCATACGAACAGCAATGTTGCATGGTAGTGAGACCTGGGCATTGTGTGCAGAGGATATACGCAGACTAGAGAGAAACGAAGCTTGCATGCTCCGCTGGATGTGTAACAGTAATATACGTGAACGGCAAAGCATAAACGAACTAAGGAAAAAATTAGAGATAAGAGGGATCAGATGTTGTTTACTCGAGAGAAGGCTGCGTTGGTATGGACACGTGATGCGCATGAAAGTCGATAGCTGTATTACAAAGTGCAGGGCAATAAAGATAGACGGTAGCCACGGAATAGGCAGACCTAGAAAAACATGGGATGAGCTGATAAACTCCGACCTCACACACTTACACCTCTCCAAGACAATGTCACTGGACCGTGACCTTTGGCGGTACTCAGTAACAGAGAAGACCCGCCTTGCCAGTAGGCATCTCTAACAAACTACACCCCGTCCCGCCACCACCCCCACCCCATCCACACCACCCCGTTCTATGTAAAGTTATGTTGGTGCCGCGCCATCCAGGCCAAAACAAATGAGATCGTGTAGGTGTCACGACAAAAAAACACACAGTCCACGCTGTAATGTGGCCGTGTAGGCAACACGGTAAAAACCTCCCAGACCCACACTGTAAATGTGGTTGGTGTTAGGAAGGGCATCCAACTGTAGAAAACCTGCCAGACAGTCCTATGCGAGCAAGACAATCACTCTTGCCTCAAGTGGGACTACCCCCGTTCAAACCCATGCAAGCGTGGAACACGGACGTTAAACGTTGATGATGATGATGATGATGATGATATATATATATATATATCATCATCATCATCGTTTAACGTCCATCTTCCACGCTTGCATGGGTTTGGACGGGAATTTTCCCACTTGAGGCAAAATAGGTTGTTTTGCTCGCATAGGACTGTATGGCTGGATGCCCTTCCTAACACCAACCACATTTACAGTGTGGAACTGGGAGGTTTTTACCGTGTTACCTACACGGCCACATTACAGCGTGGACTGTGTGTTTATTTGTTGTGACACCTACACAACCTCATTTATTTAGGACTGGATGTTGTGGTACCAACATAACTTTACATTGAAAGGGGGGGGGGTAGTGGGACGGGGGTGTATTTTTGTTAGATGGTGCCTATTGGCTGTAGTAGGTTTCACTTTGTACTTAGGCAAGGCGGGTGTTCTATATTACTGCGTAGCACCAAAGATCTCGGTCCAGTGACATTGTCTTGGAGAGGTGTAAGTGTGTGAGGTCGGAATTTATCAAGTCGTCCCAGGTTTTTCTAGGTCTGCCTACTCCGTGGCTACCGTCTATTTTTATTGCCCTGCACTTTTTTATACAGCTGTCGTCTTTCATGCACATCACGTTACCATACCAACGTAGCCTTCTCTCGAGTAAACAACATCTGATCCCTCTTATTTCTAATTTTTCCCTTAGTTCGTTTATGCTTTGCCGTTCACATATATTACTATTACACATCCAGCGGAGCATGCAAGCTTCGTTCCTCTCCAGTCTGCGTATATCCTCTGCACACAATGACCAGGTCTCACTGCCATGTAACATTGCTGTTCGTATGCAGGCATCATACAGCCTGCCTTTCATTTTTAGAGAGAACCCTTTAGCGGCTAATAGTGGTATAAACTCTCTGAACTTTTTCCATCCCGTTCTGACTCTAGCTACTGTACTTTCAGAGCACCCCCCACCACTGCTGATTTTGTCACCCAAGTAACGGAAGGTGCCCACTATTTCTATAGAACCATCTGTGCAATGGAATGAGCTAGTATTATATATATATCATCATCATCATCATCATCATCAACGTTTAACGTCCGTGTTCCACGCTTGCATGGCTTTGGACGGGGGTATTCCCACTTGAGGCAAGAGTGATTGTCTTGCTCGCATAGGACTGTCTGGCAGGTTTTCTACAGTTGGATGCCCTTCCTAACACCAACCACATTTACAGTGTGGGTCTGGGAGGTTTTTACCGTGTTGCCTACACGGCCACATTACAGCGTGGACTGTGTGTTTTTTTGTCGTGACACCTACATGATCTCATTTGTTTCGGCCTGGATGGTGTGGCACCAACATAACTTTATATAGAAGGGGGTCGTGGGACGGGGTGTATTTTGTTAGAGATGCCTACTGGCTGGAGTAGGTTTTACTATATATTTAGGTAAGGCGGGTCTTCTCTGTTACTGAGTACCGCCAAAGATCTCGGTCCAGTGACATTGTCTTGGAGAGGTGTAAGTGTGTGATGTCGGAGTTTATCAGCTCGTCCCAGGTTTTTCTAGGTCTGCCTATTCCGTGACTACCGTCTATCTTTATTGCCCTGCACTTTGTTATACAGCTATCGACTTTCATGCGCATCACGTGTCCATACCAACGTAGCCTTCTCTCGAGTAAACAACATCTGATCCCTCTTATATATAATTTTTTCCTTAGTTCGTTTATGCTTTGCCGTTCACGTATATAACTGTTACACATCCAGCGGAGCATGCAAGCTTCGTTCCTCTCTAGTCTGCGTATATCCTCTGCACACAATGCCCAGGTCTCACTGCCATGCAGCATTGCTGTTCGTATGCAGGCATCGTACAACCTGCCTTTCATTTTTAGGGAGAACCCTTTAGCAGCTAATAGTGGTATAAGCTCTCTGAACTTTTTCCAACCAGTTCTGACTCTAGCTACAGTACTTTCAGAGCACCCTCCCCCACTGCTGATTTTATCGCCCAGGTAACGGAAGCTGTCCACTATTTCTATAGAACCCTCTGCGCAATTGTATATATATATATATATGTATGTATATGTATATATATATATATATGTATGTATATGTATATATATATATATATGTATGTATATGTATATATATATATATATATATGTATGTATATGTATATATATATATATATGTATGTATATGTATATATATATATATATGTATGTATATATATATATATGTATGTATATGTATATATATATATATATGTATGTATATGTATATATATATATATATGTATGTATATGTATATATATATATGTATGTATATGTATATATATATATATATGTATGTATATGTATATATATATATATATGTATGTATATGTATATATATATATATATATGTATGTATATGTATATATATATATATATATGTATGTATATGTATATATATATATATATATGTATGTATATGTATATATATATATATGTATGTATATGTATATATATATATATGTATGTATATGTATATATATATATATATATGTATGTATATGTATATATATATATATATGACCCCTTAGCCTTTGTCAAGGCAGAATTCTAGGAGAAGGAAAACTCTGATATAACACCTGCAACCCTGATGGTATCCAATGATGTTGACTTGTTCTTCTTTTTGGTAAATATCATCTTGGTTAAGAGAGTGGGACTGGCTTTGTGCAGTGCCTTTGCTCACTATAAAAGCTTCACAGCACAGGCATTGCTTTATATCTGGAGATCTCTCTGCACTTGTCATCACATGGTACCATGGGCCCTGCACTATGTGTCAATAATGGTCACAAGTGTAGTCTTTGTACCAGAGTTTTCAAGTCGCTGGCTGGACTAAAAAGTCACATTCGTTCAGCGCATCGGTAGGGGTTCTCCTACATGGATATAAAGTAGTGGCCGTACTCGAAAACGAGTTGGCAGCCACCATATGTATGTATATGTATATATATATATATATGTATGTATATGTATATATATATATATATGTATGTATATGTATATATATATATATATGTATGTATATGTATATATATATATATGTATGTATATGTATATATATATATATGTATGTATATGTATATATATATATATATATGTATGTATGTATATGTATATATATATATATATATGTATGTATGTATATGTATATATATATATATATGTATGTATATGTATATATATATATATATATATATGTATGTATGTGTATATATATATATATATGTATGTATATGTATATATATATATATATATATATGTATGTATGTGTATATATATATATATATGTATGTATGTGTATATATATATATATATGTATGTATGTGTATATATATATATATATGTATGTATGTATATGTATATATATATATATATATGTATGTATATGTATATATATATATGTATATATATATATATATGTATATATATATGTATATACATATACATACATATATATGTATGTATATGTATATATATATATGTATATATATATATATATATGTATATATATATGTATATCTATATATATATATTTATTAAAATAACAGATTAAAGTTTAAGCAAAGAATCGCTGCTTTCACCCTTAACGGGATCTTCTGAAACTAACAAAGTCAATCTGTAAACGCAGAACTGGATATTTCAAAAAACGTTGCAACCTGAGGAAGACAGGAAGACGACACTTTGGTTCGTGGAAACGTTCCCTGGTAAAGAACGGGAAAAAACGAATATAATACGTCATTAATAGGAGCGGTGAAAAACAATTACGCGCAAAGACAGAACCACGTTTATGGTATAAAAGAGGTCGTAGACTAATGTTCTCTTAGGTGGTGCATAGAGGCGTTCTCTGGCAATGAACGAAAAAATGAAGATAATACGTCAATTGTATATGTATATATATATATGTATATGTATATATATATGTATATGTATATATATATGTATATATATGTATATGTATATGTATGTATATGTATATATATGTATATGTATATAACTTTGAATAACTTTGAATAACTTTGAAATGTTTTGGCCAGTATTAGCCCAGGCCATGTCTAACTTAATAGCACCACCTGGCGAAGTCTTTCAATTCAGGATTTGGGCACCATGGCCCATTCGAGAAGAGAATTACTGTTTGCGGAGACATATCCGGGTGTGGGTGGTTTGTCCGGGATTACTTGGAGGAATTTGTCCAAAGACTTCTTGAATTTTGTGTGGTCAGTTTCTGTTTTGACGTGTGCTGGTGTGATGTTGAAGAGAGCAGGGCCAATTGAGGTGAAATAATTGTGCCGTATTGTTGTTATGAGTTGCGATTTAGATTTTTGTTTGGGACGGATAGCGCGGGGCCGAAGCCTTGGGTTTATTTTGAAGGCGATGCCAACATCATTTGGGCAGTGATGATGGAACATTTTCCACATCATGCAGATAATATAACGCTCACAGCGACGTTGGAGTGAGTAAAGTTTCAGCTTTTCTAGTCGACCCCAGTAGTCAAGGTCTGTCATGCCATCTATCTTTTTCGTGATTGCCCTTTGAGGAGCTTCAAGTTTCATGATACTTTGTTTCGTGTGGGGAGACCACAGTGGACAACAGTATTCCAGGTGTGGTCGGGCAAAAGTAGAGAAGAGAAGGATAATGGTGTGGGAATCTCTCGACTGGAAG
>OZ024740.1:135203991-135246491 GCA_964016885.1 Eledone cirrhosa
AGAGATATTATCCTGAAAATTAAGGACATTTAAATAAATCTAAGGTAAAGGACGAATTGTCAACAATATCTTTTACAATTGCATTCTTTTTTCTATGTCCATACCTGCATTGTTTTGGCTTTATTACACATATTCAAACGTTTATATATATATATATATATATATATATGTATATATATATACATACACACGCACACACACACACACACACACATAATATCTATATGCATGTATGTATAAATGTGTATATAGGTCTATTTGTATATGTGTGTTTGTGTATTACCAATATTTACTGATAACTATATCTATGTGAATCTATCAGCAATAAATATAATTATATCTACACCATGGTGTTATACAGATATCAAAGTCGATACTAGCAATCCACAGTGGATATAAAACTAAGAGTTACTAGTATTCACTTGAATAACTACATGAAACCATCATGTGGATTTGTTTTTATAGTTATACACACAAACACAAGCATAACAGACTCAATAGCTCTCATCCTTAATAGTTATCCTCACCATCACCACATCTCTTTTAAAATCTTGACACAGCAGTCAGTATTCCTTACCACCACACTATCTTGGCGATCACCCTGTCAAATCTCATCACACTTGTCATAGCATGGAAGATGGACATTAAACAATGATGATGATAATGATATCTTCCTTCTCCTCCTCACTTACATAGGTTATCAAGGGCTCGTCAGTTGTGTCAATGACCAAAAAACCTCTCTAGTGCTGGTGCCATGAAAAATACACACTGTAAACTGGTTAGTGATAGGAAAAGCATTCTGCTGTAGAAACCATGCCAAAATGGATTGAGCGGACTCTTCAGTTGTATCAACTTCCCTGGTGTTGGTGGTAAAAAGGGCATCCAGACATAGACAACCTGCCAAACAAAGAGTTGGGAGGACTCTTCAGTTGTGTCAAAAACCTCAAAACATACCTAGTGCTGGTGCGTTGATAAAATGCATACAGTAGAGCATGGGAATGTATGAGAGGAGTCAGTAGCTCTGAGTATTGACTTGTTTTGTGATGAACCATCCAACGCTTGCTAGTAAGGAAAGTGGACTTTAAATTATGATTATATATATATATATATATATATATATATATATATATATATATATATACACATATATGTATGTGTGTGTGTATATATATATATATATGTATATATAGATATATATAGATATATAAATAAATATACACGGGTGTGTATGATTGTGTATAGAAGATTATATTAATAAAAGGAATTCCAACTGTGTCTGATTTACTGTATATATATATATGTGTGTATATATATAATGTATATATGTATGTGTATATATATATATATATATATATTATGTATATATATATATATGATTGTGTATATATATATATGTATATATATATATATGTATATATATATATATGTATATATATATATGTATGTATATATATATGTATTTATATATATATGTATGTGTATATATATGTGTGTATATATATATATATATATATATCATCATATAAACACTTGCAACACTACAATAATGTTAACATAACAATAATCTCACACCTCTCAGAAATGAATTGGCTTTGTTCCTTTTGTTATTCAAGAACTGTGTCTGTCACCATTTGTGATGTTTGTTTCTGTATCAGCTGTCAAATCACAATCTTTATTAATAGAGATGCAGATGTGGGTGTATAGTAAGGAAATTTACTTCACAATCACATAGTTTTGGGTTCAGTCTCCCTGTGAGCCCTTTATTTAAGTGTCTTCTACTATAGCCTCAGTATGATCAATGACTTGTGGTAAATTTTGTCGATGAAAACTGTATGAAAGCTCATCGTGTAAATGCATATGTGTGTGCCTCTGTTTGTATTTACATTGATGTTTATTTATGTTCCAAAACTTAGCATTTTGACAGAAAAAGATCAATAAAATAAGTACCAGATTAAAAAAAAAAAAAAGAATGGGGTAAATACAATCAGCTAAAATCCTTCTGGGTGATGCCCTAGCATGACTTCAGTTCAGTGACTGAAAAAAAACAATAAAAGAATGAGATAATAATTTCTTACAAATTCATTATTTTGTCATTCAAAGTTTTGGTGACTGATTCTGTATTTTGTTCACTACTATTATGTATGTTACTGTTTATTTGATCTACATGAACTAACATACACTACTCTTAAGAATTAGAGCTATATTATTTCCTACTTAAGATATAAATCTAGTTTATTGGGTTCATAATTTATTCTACATTGATACCAAACTGGATCTGCAGTTATTGGGGATGTGATTTGTCTGTATAAACTGGACCCAACTTGTCTCTAAATGGGACCCGTCTAACCCATGCTAGCGTAGAAGATAGACGTTAATCGATGATGATGATGATGAGAGATTATTTAATAACTCAAAAGATTGCATCTTACATATGCATTAATAGAGCCTTTACTTGGTGAATTCTTGCAGCAATTTCATTCGATTCTGAGTGATATGGGAGTATTTTCATAGATTTACATAAGATCTTATTAAGTCATGTACACAAGTCATTAGCATGAAATTAAGTCATTAGTAGACACTAGAACACAATTTCTGACAAACAGTTCTTAATGGCTAGCGGCACAACTGTTTTGGTTCTTTATTCTAAACGCATTACTTTTGTCCACTCAGAGTGTGCATCAATCAGTATTACAGTATTAAGAATAATCCATAATTCTTGACACAAGGATGCATGATCCATATGCTTTAATTTCTTTAGGCCTTATGTGCAATATCAGACATTGCACATGTTCCATGTCTTCACAGTAATCTGGCTACCATGCTTCTCATTTCAACCAATTCCTTGACGTTGAGCTACAATGTATATCATCATACACAGCTTTCATCATTAACATTTACAAAGATGTTAGTGGAACAATTAAATATCCATTACACAAAATACCATCTTACGCTAGTGATTTATTTTCCACTGATTTAAATGGTCTTTCAACTACAGAATAATTGCTCCAATTATTATTCAAAATCCTTTTTAATGTACTGCATAAAATATTAGCATTGGCTGTCCCTAACTTCATAATTTCTATCAGTTGGATGAGAATATCATCCTTATCATGATCACATTCATTCAAACCTATATTATTAATAAATTCCAATTCTGATAATGCATCAATGTGTAATATTTCAGATCCCTTTATATAATATATTTCATAATCAAATACTGTCATATGTAAGGCATATCTTAAATTCATACTGATGATCATTTCAGTAAACTATAATTTTTTTTAAATTAAAAATCATTTCTAGTGCCCTTTTATGTTGAATTACATACTGACTGAAACTAATTCTTTTTTCATATTTTATACACATTTTACCAAATGCAGAACATTTTAATGGTGAAAACTTATATCCACAAAAGTAAAATCTAGACCCTGATTTATATTTTTTCTACCAGCATGAGATATAGTCATATCAAGACCACCGTTACTGTCTATTATGTATTATTTTATTTTTGGCAGTATCGGTAGAGAGTCGGGCACCATGCTTTGAAGCATAGAGTTTATGATCTGAGTTCAAATCCCGCCGAGGTTAACTTTGTCTTTCATCCTTATGGGGTCGATAAAATAAAGTACCAGTAATGTACTGGGTAATTTCTGGCCTTGTGCCTAAAATAGAAACAATTATTTTATTTAAATCAACTGAGATTTAGAAATCATTTCAAGCTATTTAACGAATTCAATGCATACATGAAGTTTCCAATAACCTGATTGAAGATAGCTTGATGTTTTTGTGTATTGCTCAGATAATTGTAGGCCATCTATGAGTCTCATTTGAATCATAATCTTCTGCACTTTGTCCTTTAGTTCCAATGTTTTCAATTTCACAAAACTGGGCTGACTCCTGTTATCTCTAAGAATAACTTTGAATTAATTGTTAGATTTTGAAATTGCCTTTAAATACACACCTTGTTCAAATTTCAATTTACACTTTGGACTGAAATCTCACTATTACATGACAGATGATATTAAATTTCTGTAGTTAAACATTTTTCTTAGATTACTTAAATTGAAAGTTAGTTGTTTCTCTAAATCTCATACAATTTTTGATTGTTTTGATAATTAAAACACAAAGGTAGCATTATATTCTTGTTAAAAATATACTTTCAAGCATGTTATGTGTGAAACTTGTTGTCAGTCAAGCAAACAGTGCTATTTACTTCAAATAGAAGTACTGTATTAAGGGGTAGAATTTCTGACCATACAGATAGCAACCCAATACTCCAATTCAACAGCTATTTGTTTGTGTGTTTGTAAACAGAATGCAGAATACCCATGAGTCTGATTTTCTTTATCTAAAGATAGTTTATTTTATGCCTTTATAACCTATGTATACACATATAATTCATTATATGTAGTGTCTTGTATAACTATCCTTCACAAGGTTATATATTTCTGGCAGATCTAGATTTAAAACATAAAAACCAAGTTAATGGATTCTATAACTGCAGTGGGTGGGGTAAGTCAGTATCATCTGCTACAGTAGTGATTCCCAACTTGTGATCTCTTGGCCCTAGGTGTCTGTAAAGGTGGCACTGGGAATCTGTGAACTTACTGAGTAGATAGACCTTTCAGTACAGCCCTCCCTCTGACTAACCCATCAAATAGGGGAAAAAAAAGAAAATTAACAAGCAAATTATTTGCAAAATAGGTCTTCAAAATTATATATACGTGTGTGTGTGTGTGTGTATGTATTATAAATCTAAGATAAATTTAATGTAGTTATAGCAAGAGTTTATAAGTTTCACAGTGAAAATGTAAACAAATGTGAAAAACATTCTTTGTACACAAAACAATGTGAGAGATTGCTTTTACAAAACACACCTAGTTGGTAATACACCAAAAGAAAATACCCTTCCATCTATAAAAAGATAATAGTCAAATGTTATTTATATCAAATACAAAACAGAACTAAACTGAAAAGCCCAGTCTAATTTACATAATATGCATCAGCTGACAGAGGAATTAAATATGTATGCACAACACAGCATATATTACAAAATTTAAGATAAATACAGCTTATGAGTCTGACTCAGGAAACAAGCAAATATTAAAAAAAAATTTTTTATTATCTTTGTACACAGAAAAACAACTGTTTCACAGCTAGTTCGCTATTAATTATTGCATGTTTAACACCCTAAACTACTTGGCCACACACATTCATAAAACATATTAATAAATAGATGGACTTCAAATCAGCCTGTAAACTTATGTCAGTTTACTTTTAAAACAGAGTTGTATGCCATGCAAGTATGGGTGTAATACTGTGACCTAACCTTACTTATAACTTGAAATATGATAATGGCTTTAAAAAAATAAACATGAAAATCAAAGTATTAATATCTCTGTCATCAGGTTAGATTCTACAATGACTAAGTAATTGTTAAATGATATTTTATCCATAGAAAACTAATTATAAATGAACCTGCGATCTCACTCTCATATTCCTAATGAATAACAATGTCTATGATTTTTAAATAATGTTGGAAATAATCAAGAATTTGAAGTGGTTTAGTGATATACCTAACTTTCTTCTTATTAAGCTGGTGTCTGCAACATAACATAAAGCTTCTTACATAGAATTATGTTGAAAGGTTTTTTTTTTTTATAGATAAATTGACACACTTTAAAATAAACAGCTTTGTATTGAAGAACAAGAGGTGGTTGCAGGGGGTATTAAAAAGGATGATATAGATATTGCATTTTGTGAAAAGAATGAGATGCAAACACTTTTCATTTTCCCTCTGTATACAGAAAAACATGAGATTGCCTTTATGCATTTCAGAGATTTCTCTTCTCATCAGAATATAACTACCCCTATAATCCTGTCATTTTAGGAATCTTTATGTCAAACAGAGGAAATAATAACCTACGAAATGTATATCTTTCTGTGTACAGAGTAACAGAGGAGAGTGTCTACATTTCACTTTTTTCACTGCAAAGGCTTCTAATTTAAAAACTATAGTTATGCTTACATTAAATTTACCTTAAATCTTCTATATGCTACATTATAAATATTTATTATTTAATTAACCATAAAAGAATTTGTAGCCATATAAATGTTATGTTAAATGTCAAGTAAAATGCTTCTATTCTATAAGAATGAAAGCAATGTATTTCTTATAAATAACTTAAAGAAAGCCAATTCTAATGCCCACAATTAAAATACTAACTGTAAATTGATTCATAGAGAAGTTTAGTTCATGGCTCTAGGCAGCAGGAGTATTGTAAAACTGATGGATGCTTAGTTAGCTGGCTGTGTTTAATTTAGTTCTTTTTAGAGTGAGATGAACTTTTTCAGTCTGCCTTCTCATGCTCCAATGACTTACTTGGTTATAGGGTTTTACCTCCCTAAGGACGATTTGTTATGTCTTCATTACGTTTATTGAGTAGTGATGCGCGTTACAATCCCTATATATATATGTATATATATATATATATGTAAATATATATATATATATATATATATATATTTAAAAAAGAAATGGGATTTCGCTTCAAGCATAGCTTTATACAATATGTATAAATATTTCGTATCTCCAAGGAAATACGGTTTTAGGAAGCCATAGCTATGCAAACACCGGGGGTGGGAGGTGGGGGTGGGGGGCTAACGCCCTCTGGTGATGTCCAGCAGAAGCAAGGGGGACAACCGTCTATGCATTTCACGCTTAACTGGCCTTCATATCATTGTCATCATTTATATTATATATATATATATCAGCATCTTCATCATCATAATCATCATTTAATGTCCGCTTTCCCTGCTAGCAAGGATTGGATGGGTCAAATAGACCAAGTCAGTACTGAAGCAGAGCTACTGACCTCACAGACAGGTCATGGGGTCTGTATCCTGCTTACGTACAGTCATATCAAATGCAGAGTAGAAGTTGTCTTTTGACACAAACTGAAGGATCCTCCTAACCCCTTGTTTGGCAAGCTTTCTATGGCTCTATGCCCTTCCTAACACCAACCCCTTTACAGCAGGTCCTAGGTGCTTTTATTGTGTAGGAAGGTTGTAATGTCCTTTACTCAACTACATATATCCTTAGATCATCATCACAAAGTCCTTTCTAATAACAAGAATTCACCAGTGTAGTTATGTATATATAGATGATTTGCCTCTCTCTCTCTCTCTATATATATATATATATATATTATATATATATATATATATATATATATATATATATATATATATATATATATATATATATATATATATACAGTCCACACTGTAAATCAGTCAGTCCACACTGTAAATGTGGTTGGTGTTAGGAAGGGCATCCAGCCTTAGTAATCCTGCCAAATACAGTTCTATACGAGCGAGACATGGTCACTCGATCAATCTTGCCTCAAGTGGAACAACTTTCCGTCTAACCCATGCTAGCGTGGAAGATAGACATTAAACGATGATGATGATGATGATATATATGTATATATATATAAATATATATATCCCTAGATCACGCAGCACAAAAAACTTTCTAATTACAAGAATTCACAAATGTGTTCATGCATGTATCTATAAATTTAATTATAAATTTAATTTGATTTTAAATTCAAATTCAAATGTTTTCTTTCAACTTAATCACTTCTCTTTAATATTGGGTTTAATATAATAATAAAAATTACATTATTTACTGTATATTAATAATTGTAACAATTTTGCTATGATTATTATGATGAAAAAGGTATGAATTACAAATGAAATCAGCCTTCTACAATTCATATTCACTATTTTATGTCTATTTTGTTTCACCAGTTTAAAATACACTGCAATAACACTCACTGATCTACCACAAGATAAGTTTCTCTGCCAAAAACTTCACTTCCAGCCTTAACTGGTCTTAAAACGACTGCTAAGGTTGGAGATTCAACATGTTTTCAAGTATCCACCAACCATAAATAAGATCTTCCAATTCATAGAAGCTACAAAAAGATTTAGCAACAGAGATATTTAACTGTTCTTTATCTGTCTTTTTTCCCCTCCATACTCTTCTTTTTTTTTTCTCTCGCTCTCTCCATTGTTTTTGTTTCATATATTTAAAGGGTATCAGATACCCTTTTCAATCTGTAATGGCATACCAGCTTTACAGGAATAGACACTTAAATTGATTAAATAAATGAATAAATAAACATAGGCTAAGATAACAGGAGTTGCATGGCCTAGTGGTAAGGGTGTTGGACTTATGTCATGGGTTTGATTCCTGGACTGGGTTGTGTTGTGTTCTTGAGCAAAACACTTCATTTCACATTGACCCAGTATACTCAGCTGAAACTGAGTACCAGCAATAGCAGGGGGTTTAACCCTGTGATGAACTGGGATCCTGTCTTGTATCCTCAGTCACTTAATACCATGGAATTCCGGATAAGTACTAACCTTTATGAGCCTCCAGGCTCAAGACAGACGTTAGACTTTTTGAGAAGATAATAGGAAAAGGCAACAGCATGTATAGTCTGGCTTAATTATACATTATAGTGCCTACAACAAGAGAAGAACATTTGCGATGACACAGGCCAAAATTCTAGTGCATATTCTATCCAGTCTTTGGCCATCAGTTCTTTTCTATATAAACATCAATATATATAAACCCTTTTGTGTTCACACGGAGAAATGTTTGGAGTAGTGATAATGACAGCTTTTTAGTAATTGTGTAATCAAAATAATAATACTCACTGGTTCCAATAGGACAGTCTAACCAATGTCCAAACTTAACCTCTATATCAATATGTCTGCCTACTCCCTTGAAGCATGTTGAAGCCTATATATGTATATATATATATATCAAAGGCAAGAATGGAAGCAGCATGGAAGTATCTTTAGAGAATCTTTAATCCAACAGTGATTATTGAAACCAAGAGAAAACAACTTTTAAACGTTTGTTTTTTGTTTTTTGTTTTTTGTTTTTTTTAAAATGTTTTTCTCTTGTTTTCAATAATCACTGTCGGATTAAAGAAGAAAAAAGATTCTTCAAATATACCTTCGTGCTGCTTCCATTCCCACCCTGTCTCTATAACCTCTGTTATATATACATAATCTATACTAATAATAAATATTTGCTCTCCCCGCTCCACATATGACGTTTATCTTCGTTTTTTCCGTTCATTGCCAGAGAACGTCTCTATGAACCACCTAAGAGAATATTAGTCTACGACTTCTTTTATACCATAAACGTGGTTTTGTATTTGCGTGTAATTGTTTTTCACTGCCCCAAATAATGACGTATTATATTCGTTTTTTCCCGCTCTTTGCCAGGGAACGTTTCCACGGACCAAAGTATCGTCTTCCTGTCTTCCTCCGGTTGCAACGTTTTTTGAAATATTCACCTCTGCGTTCACAGATTGACTTTGTTAGTTTCAGAAGATCCCGTTAAGGGTGAAAGCAGCGATTCTTTGCTTAAACTTTAAACTACGGTTCTTATATATTTGATATATATTTATCCTTATTGAGCCCTCTTTAGATTTTAGTCTTCAAATTTATTATTATTACTATATATATATATATATATATATATATATATATATATATATATATATATATATGTAGACCTCATCATGTACTCTCGTTACGTAGACGATATTAATATAGTAATAAGGACACCCCCACAAGAGAGTACTAACAAGTATGATTTAGAATGTAGCACAATGGAAAGCATCCAGCAGATAGCTAATTCCACACACAAGAGTATAACTGTAACTATCGACTACCTTCCAAACACCCTAACAGTAGACTAACTGTGTTAGACACGGAACTCTGCATTAACACTATAGACGAGAGAGCCCAAATTCTCCACTCACACTATGCTAAACCCATGGTCTCCAAATACCTGATACTCAAAAACTCAGCAATATCCAGTAGTGCTAAGTTTAATATTCTGATCGCAGACTTGGTACGAGTGATGAAGAATGTGTCCCGCATGTGCGATCCAACAGAAATGGAAAGACACATCCAACATTTCATCAAGCCATGGAGAAGTATAAGACCCTCATAGAACTGGACATGAAAGGAATTTGTCCACTATACAGGAGCAAATCATGGAATAGCTTAGATAGGACTAAACATAAGATAGGGAAAGTCACCTCATGGTATGACATCCAGAGATACCAGAATGTCATGTTCGTGGACGTTACCCCTAGAGGGAAATTAGCTAACCAGTGTATAAATGCCCTGAGAAAGATCTACTTAAAGATTAAAGTGGTAGAAAAGCCAGGAACTACCATAAAATTCCTGATCAGCAAAACATACCCTTTTAAGAAAACCCACTGTACTAATAAGAAATGTATTATATGTAAAGTAAACCCCCGGTTAAACTGTAAAACTGGAAATGTAGTCTATAGCATAAGATGTACAGAGGGTACTTGCAGAAACATGACAACAACATACATAGGGAAGACAGCTCGTAGAATAGGTGAAAGGATAGACCAACACTGGGGGGAACTAAAAGGATGAAAAAACGGTTCAGTACTATACGAACATGCCAGACAACAACATGACGGTAACATAGACAACATAGAAATTAAAATAATATCTAAATATAGAAATGACCCAGCAGATAGGCAAATCAGAGAGGCAAGTGAAATAGAACTTAGAAGGCCAAAGCTAAACAGAAAAATTGAATGGAATAACAACACCCAAACAAACAATACTGACTTAAGAGAAATATAAATAAATAAATAAATATATACACAAGCACAATAAAAACAAACACATATAAGCACACACTAGTAAACTAAGATAGAATACAATAACCAAAACACAGTCACCCAAACACGAACACACACCAAACACTATACACACACACACAAACGCATGCGCAGAGAAGAAGACAAAAATAAATAAATAAATAAACAGATAAAATAAAGATGGCGTAGACATACAATACAACAGGAGGAACATAATAGCACCACTGACGATGTTGCAGATGTGCAACGAAAGAACTTTGTTAGACTATATATATGTGTTTATATCTATATTATATCTGTATTTTTGACCGTTGGTCAGTCAATGGTAAACATTGAGGACCAAATGAATTAACTGATATAAAAGATACAGAAGCAAAAACCAACCAAACAGTGAGTGTGTTCTGTTATTAATTCTGGCAATATTATTACAACAATATGACCCTCCCCAAGTATAACAATATATATATATATGGATTTTACTAAATTCTGTGATGAATTTATATCCTGATTCTCTTTTGAGATGAGTTTGAGTTATTTTTCCTAAATCTTTCGTTAACTACTTTTCCCATCTTGACGTTATAGTCGCATATATGTTATAGAATGCCGTTAGCTTCTTGCTAAAACAATCTCTATACCTCTCATTTATATATATATATATATATATATATATATATCCAAAATTAAGATAAATCAAAATGAATGTAATCTAAATCAAAATTATGGGTGTCATGCCAGTAAAGGCATGCGCCATATCACCCGTAAAATAAGCTCCAAGATTCTAATGAATAGGTCCAAGCATTTTATAATAACTAGAAATTGATTAACATATAAACAAACATATGAAACAATCACAGGGGATAATTTTTACAAGTGTGTAAGCACACATAGCTAGGTAGGTAACTAAATAAAGTTAACTAGAACTTCAAAAATAGATACCTTATAATATGATTAATCTTCCTTGTATATATTCCATTAAAGAAATATATTTCACCAATTAATCGAATGGTAAACCACGGAGGCCGATACTTGGATTTTCAACAAGGAAGAAGTCCAGCCATCTGTGTTTACGCATTAAGTTCAAATCAGCGACTGACCAATAACACGTGCTGTATCTACTAAATATACACACATCATACCAGCTTCGTCCCAGTGGCGTGAATAGGGTTATCGACAACTAGAAAGAGCAGTCAAGTCCTTTCAACAGAGTTAGCTCTACAATTAAGGAGCCGTTTTTATATATCTATATCCAAAATTAAGATAAATCAAAATGAATTTAATCTAAATCAAAATTATGGGTGTCATGCCAGAAAGGCATGCGCCATATCACCCGTAAAATAAGCTCCAAGCATTTTATAACAACTAGAAATTGATTAACATATAAATAAACATATAAAACAATCACAGGGGATAATTTTTACAAGTGTGTAAGCACACATAGCTAGGTAGGTAACTAAATAAAGTTAACTAGAACTTCAAAAAAGGACTTGACTGCTCTTTCTAGCTGTTGATAACCCTATTCACGCCACTGGGACGAAGCTGGTATGTTGTGTGTATTTTTAGTAGATACAGCACGTGTTACTGGCCAGTCGCTGATTTGAACTTAATGCGTAAACACAGATAGCTGGACTTCTTCCTTGTTGAAGATCCAGGACCTGGCTACTGTCGTTTACCAATCGATTAATTGGTGAAATATATTTATTTAATGGAATATATACAGGGAAGATTAATTATATTATAAGGTATCTATTTTTGAAGTTCTAGTTAACTTTATTTAGTTACCTACCTAGCTATGTGTGCTTACACACTTGTAAAAATTATCCCCTGTGATTGTTTCATATGTTTATTTATATGTTAATCAATTTCTAGTTGTTATATATATATATATATATATACATATATATCTAAACCCATGCTAGTGTGGAAGATAGACGTTAAACGACGATGATGATATATATATATATATATATATATATATATATAAATCCGTAGAGCAAATATTTATTATATGTATATGTATATATATATATATATATATATAATCCTTATCGACCCCTCTTTGGATTTTGGTCTTCATAATTATCATTACTACATGTATATATATATATATATATATATATATATATATATATATATACACATATATATATATATATTGGAATGATGCAAAATTAATGACCGATTGTATTTTTAATCAATTTAATTAATGACACTTGTTGTTCAGTTATTTATTTTTTTAGAATAATATTCCTTCTACAACAATGTGATTGTATTCCAGAATGCTCATTTAACCCTTTAACATTATTCTATATATACTATTGTATTTTCATGGCAAAGGTTTTATCTCACATGATTATATCACATAATATCGAATCTATGAGATTTTGATATTATTTATTTTGAGAACAATACCTTAATATCAGTATGAGTGGCTGGTTACAGTTGGTTTAAACAGAAATAGATGAGAGAATTCTGGCCGGATATGGCCGGTTTAAATACCAAAGGGTTAAACATGTTTTGATTGTATTTTGGTGTTGTATTGTATAATAAATTTAGAATCAATAAAAATGGATATTAATTTTGCATCAACCTAATATATATATATAAAGTAAATATATACATATATGTTTGTGTATATATATATATATATATATATATATATATATATATATATTTACATGCACACACACATATATATATATAAAGTAAAAAAATATAAAAGTGGTTATGGTGCTAATGTCGCTATGGATGGAATCTTTATGTGTTGAAATTATTTTTAATTTCTCTTATATATATAAAAACAAAAACATGAAACTGTTGCCATATTTACTATATTTTTTGTTGGATGAAACATATATTTACTAATACTATGTCCCTTTCAATGTCACTCTTTTACTCTTTTACCTGTTATAGCTGACTGGCTGAGGCCATGCTGGGCAACAAATTGCTATATATATATATATATGTGTGTGTGTAAAACAATGATTTGCAATGTTCTAAAGTATTTTGCTGAAACTCTTAATTTATGTTTAACCCTTTACTCTATATTTACTATTTACAATACCTTGACATCAGTATAAACGGCCAGTTACAGCTGGTTTGAACAGAAAAAGGTAAGCGAATTCTGGTCATATATGGCCAGTTTAAATGCTAAAGTATTAATACACACACACACACATGCGTGCATATGTATGGAGGGAGAATATCAGGCGTAATGTTGGTGAACTTCGGAAAGCATGGAAGTTTTGAAGGATGCACTGTCCTGATAGTTAACAACTGATGTAGGTAGTTTGTTCCATGCTTCAGCAACTCTGAGCATGAAAAAATGTTTCCGAATATCATGGGAGATTTACTGTTTTCTGAAAACAAGCTTTAAATAGATAGCTGGAGAGTGGCTGACAAATGTCTTACTGAGTGTTGCTAAGACACCCTAAGCCTTCTTGACAATTTTAGAGATGTGCTTTGTCCAACGCAAATCGCTGTTGATAATAATGCCCAGGTTACGTTCACAAGAAGACTTCTTGAGATTAGTGTTGTGGAGGGAACATGTGAAAGCTGGGTTTTTCCTCCCAAAATACATGGTGATACAATTGTCCACAGCCAGCTTGAGTTGCCAGTCCGTAATCCATTGCTACATTGTTTCCAGGATCTGTCCTTTTTATCTCAAGGTACAGCTTGATGTCATCTGCATATTTCAGCACTGTGACATTCTTCAAGTTAGCATCTATATCATTAATGTATGCAACAAAAGTGGACCAAGAACAGATCCCTGCGGTACACCAGATGACATCTCATAGGGTGAAGAATGTTGTCCTTGAACCATCATTTCCTCTTTTTAACTGAGAATGAAGGACTTCAACCAGTTATAAAGATCATCTCTCACACTCATTGCAAAGAGTTTTGCCATAAGTCTTTTTTGTAGCAAAGAATTAAAAGCTTTAGCAAAGTCAAGATAAATAACATCCACCCATGTGCCGCCATCAGTGATTTGAGTAATGTCTTCAAGAAACAGCAGCTGGAATTGGGGATAAATCCAAATTGTGAGGGCCGGATAAGGCTGTGAGAGTTCCAGAAGTTCCAGAGTGTTTCTCTGACATATGACTTCATCAGTTTGGTGATGCAGCTCATAAAACTGACAAGATGATAGTTGACAGGTGACATGCGATCACCCTTTTTGAACAGAGGAACGACACTGGCAATTTTCCACTGCTCTGAGGTAATACCATTGTTTAGGCAGAATTGGAAGAAGAGCGAAAGATGTGTGTGTGTGTCTGTTTGGTTAATATTTTCCTTAGAATTTTTATGTCTGCTTGAAAGTAAAACCAAAAGAAACATTTCCTTTTTCTTACAAATGATGGAAATGAAGTATTTTGTTGTGAATTTGTTTTGCAAAATTCTTGAAGTGAAATCCTGTGTTGAAACAAATATTGTTTTATTTTGGGAAAGTTAAGCTGCCAAACAGAAAACCTACCCTGGTTAAGTTTCACTTCAGATTTATTCATTAGGCAATTAATCTATCACTCACTTGATTAGTTATCTAATTATTTAATTGTCAAAGTCCTTTCATCACAGCTTGTGAAATATTTGTTTCTTGCATTTGACCAAAAGACATTTCTACTTATTCTTTATGTAAAATAGATAACAATATCCATGAAGGATAATAATTAATCTTTATTTTTTTATAAATAGACTTGTTTCTCTTATATAATTTGTCCTTCAATCTCCCCAACATTTTTTATTTTTAAATTTGTAAGTTCTACAAGGAAGGTGATAGAGTGGCAGAGTCATAAGAACATTGTTTGTGGTATTTGTTCTGGCTCTCAGCACCGAGTCCAAATACTGCAGAGAGGTCAAATTTGCCTTTTAATCCTTTTAAGGTTGATAAATAAAGTACCACTTTAATACTAGGGTCTCTCTCTCTCTCTCTCTCTCTCTCTCTCTCTCTCACTCTCTCTCTCTCTCTATATATATATATATATATATATATATGTATATGCACATGTGTTTTTTTTCTCTCCAATTCTTTTCTCATTTTCCTCATTAATTCCTCTTATCCCTCTTTACTTTCTATTTATCTTCTATTTCTAACTCTATCTTCTGATAACGGACTAGTGTCCAAAACGCTAAAACCCTCTTCCTGCTATTTAAAGCATTAAACTAATATATTTCTTCCATGTACTTGTGCCATTTGTTTTGTTATTTTTGTTATTTCTGTTTACCTTTTACAGACACACACACACACACACACACACACACACACACACACACACACACACACACACACACACACACACACACACATATATATAATTGTCTCCCAACCATGGTTTCAGTCTAACTTATTCTCCCTTAAATTGAGATGTTGGCACAAGTTTGATATGTTAAATTGCTTCTCTGTGTGATATTTTATCTGTATATTTTATCCATTCATTGAGATGTCTTAGTATTACAGAAAAATAACTTTTAAAATTAATATATATATATTCTCTGGATGAAATTGGCTGTGATCAGACTTGGAGAGGGATGGGCTCTGCCAGGTATAAATACCTAAGATATCAGGAGTAAAGGGTTCGTGGTTTGAATAAATGGTAGTCCTAGTCTCCGCTTACTTTCAGCTGCTGTGTCCAGTTTTGTAATAACATTATCAATCTATATCTCTTATACCTACCTTTACTCCTTGCCGGTGATGACTAATCGCTGGTACTCTTTTCCACTTTAATCTTCATCATAATTAAGCTGATGGAGTAATAACACAAATGTCAGAGTGTTGGCTTAACCCTTTAGCATTTACACTAACCCATGCTAGCGTGGAAGATGGACGTTAAATGAAGATGATGATGAGATAATGATTACTCTGTATTATAATACTATTGTATTTTCACAGTAATGGCTTAATCTCACATAATATTGAATCTATGAGATTTAGATACTATTCATTTTGAGAACAATACCTTAACATCAGTATTAGCAACCGGATATGGCCAGTTTAAATGCTAAAGAGTTACCTTGCAGTAGTTTTTTTAGTTTCGTCCATCTAAATTCTGTGTTCAAATCCTGCTGAGGTTGATTCAATCGACCATGTCTACTTCTTCCCTTAAAATACATGTGACTATGTGCCAAAGTGAGAAATCCATATCACCCCCATCAATACCACCCCATCATCACCACCCCATCATCACCACCACCATCATCACCACCATCATCACCACCACCATCATCACCACCACCATCATCATCACCACCATCATCGCATCCACCATAACCACCATCATCACCACCATCATCACCATCATTACTATCACCATCATCACCACCACCATCATCACCACCATCATCACCACCATCATCACCACCACCATCATCATTACCACCATCATCACCATCATCACCATCATCACCACTATCATCATCATCATTATATTGATGTTTTGAGAAGTATTCATCTCACAAGGGTCAATGGCTGGGTGGTTAACATAACTCCCTGTTAATTAGTCCTTGCCCTTCCCTCTGCATCAGAAGTTCAAATCCATTACAGGTAATGCATTGTATTCTTGAGGGAAATACTTCCTTCTACTTGCCAAATGTGTTCATGCCTAATTAAGAAATCCTTATGAATGTATCATCACTATCATAATCTACCACTGTAAATAGTAATCATCATCATCATCATTTTCATTTTACGTCCGCTTTTCCCTGCTTGCAAGGGTGGGACGGGAACTGATTCTGGCTTGATTTCTACAGCTGGATTCCCTTCCTAACACCAACCTCATTTACAGTGAGTGCTGGGTGCTTTTTTGCCATAGCACCTCCACAACCACTTTGCAGTGGAATGATAGGGACCCCAGTCCCTATCATCTCATTTCTACAGGTGAGTAAACTGGAGCAATGTGAAATAAAGTGTCTTGCTCAAGGAAACAACACATCACTCGGCCTGAGAATTGAATTCATAACCTTTCGATTGCAAGGCCAATGCTCTAACCACTAAGCCATGTGCCTCCATAATAATAATAATAATAATAATAATAATAATAATAATGGTTTCATTTATTGGCCACAAGGACCGACATATAGGGGACAATACAAAAGACTGGGAAAGTGGGGCTTTACATATACAACGTGTAAACATATAAATAACAATAAAAATACAAGGAAAATTCCCCAATAGGGGGGGATAACCACCCAGGGTTCACTCAGGTACCCCATCAATCCTGAACCACCCAACGCTTCGTGAGCACCCGGGAAGGGCACCCCTCTCCTCCTCAAATTCCCCCACCTACAGGTGCATGATCAGAGTAGGCCCACTCACATGGACCATTCTTACCACATTCACCCACCTTTCAGCAAATGTACTGGGGACAGCACTTCTCTCTCCACCCTCACCCTCCTTTCCAAGTGAAACTTGAAAAAATTGATGATAATAATAATAATTGTTTCTATTTTTGGCACAAGGCCAGCAATTACCCAGTATGTTACTGGTACTTTATTTTATCGACCCCGTAAGAATGAAAGGCAAAATTATCCTCGGCGGGATTTGAACTCAGAATGGCAAGGGCCATAACTCTATACGTCAAAGCATGGCATCCGACCCTCTACTGATACTGCCAAATAATAATTGTTTCTACTTTAGGCACAAGGTCAGCAATTACCCAGTGCATTACTGGTACTTTATTTTATCGACCCCGTAAGGATGAAAGGCAAAGTCAACCTCGGCGGGATTTGAACTCAGATACTGCCAAATAATAATACCAGTTAAATAACATCAATGACTGAGCCTCCAAGAATCATCATCATCATTATGATCCTTATTGATACACAATTATATGTTGAACACCTGGTTCCTGGCCCATATGTGTCTATCTTGTCATAGGCATTATATTGGTGTCAACACAAAATACTTGACTGTACATATTTAAGGTTTCTTTTCTTCCCTTCTTCTTTGCCTACTTATTCCTGAAAGGGTCATGGGGGCACAGTCCTCAAACACTGACAGGCGGGTTCTGTCAGAAACAACTGTTTCCAACTGATCCGGCTGGATCCCCAAGCGAGACCAGCCAAGCTCATGGATGTTATCCAACCATCTTGTTCAGGATCTGGGTCTCCTGCCAGTTGGTTTTGCCTATAAAATCTGTCCTGCGATTCTTTCTTCAGACATTCTAGCCACACGTCCATAGTATTGGAGTTGTGATCTCTCAATTCGGAGAAGTAGCGGCTCTACCTGGAGCGATTCTCTGATCTCTAAGCAACACACTCTATCGAGTAACATTACTTCATTGACCCTTCGGCAGGATCCCATTTCGGCCACTTGTATTTGTGATCATATTATTTTGGTCATTACCCATGATTTATGACCATAGGTAAGGGTTTGTATGAATACCAAATTGAAGATAGTGAGTTTGGCTTTTACACCTATCTCTCTTCTGATTATCGAATGCTGAAGCTGGCATATTGCTGCACCAGCTCCTTCAATTCTTGCACGTAATTCAGCCTCCTGCCTTCCATCCCTTCGAGATACTTGAACTTCTCCACCTGCTTCAGTGGAACTCCATTCATATGTAGAGTGCTCTGTACAGGCTTCCTTGAGAGGACCAGTGTCTCAGTTTTCGCAGCACTCAACATCAAACCTATCACATTCAAGTCGGAGATCACCTTCATCATTGTTTAAGATATCCTCATCACCACTTATCATCATCACCCCTATCATCAACATTAATGATATTTAAATTTTAAAAACAAAACAAAACATGATAAATTCTTAGTACTCCTTTCTTTATTAACTGAATATTAAAAATCAAATTTAAATAATAGTAATAATAATAATGATAATAATTCATATGAATGTCAATATACGAGTAATTAATTTTAGCAAATTATTTTTTTCTGTCATGTTAACTAAACATTCAGTTTGTTTTTAAAATATTTGTAAAATATTTGTATAACTTATACTATTATAATTTCTTTATTAATTTAATAATAATTATAATTGTTTCTACTTTTGGCACACGGCCACCAATTACCCAGTGCATTACTGGTACTTTATTTTATCGACCCCAGTAGCAAGAAATAGCTGCTGGTGTGATCTATTTTAATTTTTTATTTATTTGTTGTGGGTATGTGTGTATTTTAAAAATTTAAATTTAAAAAATATTTTATTAGTATTACTGTTTGCTGTCAAAACAACAAAAAATGAAGAATATTTCTAAAATCTAAATTCAAATGATCCTTCAACTCTCCTGATATCTTTATTCCTTTCTTTTTCTTTTCCTTTCTTTTCTTTTTGTATCAGTCCAGGAAATATTTTCTTGTACACAATAAACAAGAATAAAAACTTATTGTATCAATTTTGAATAAGTATTTTTTTTGTTTTGTTTTGTTTTTTCATCTAAAAATATTGTATATCAATGACGAGTGCAGCCACTCATAGCAGCAGCTGTTGTTAGTTATGATTATAATGATAATATAGGATTAAAAAATATTAGATACTCTTGGGCACATTGCCTTAAATGAACAGAGATATCATAGAGTATGAAAGTCTCTTTAGTCTTACAAGGCATATACATGGTGATAACACATGTGCTGGTACCATGATGAAATCCCTTTTGTAATGTGGTTGGCAAATGGGTGGAAACGACAGAGTTGAAAGTCCCTTTTAGTCCTGTTGAGGATAGGACATCCTATCTGGTGCTGGTGCCATAATAAAAAGTACTCAATACACTTTGTAAAGTGGTTGGTGTAGAAACCATGCCAAAAATGGAATGTATGAATGAGACATGACCCTCCAATGCATCTATGAGGGCAAGAACTGACTTAAACTCTGACGCCCTGGCAAACCCTTGTCAGCATGGAAAATGAACATAAAAATGATGATGATGATGACTAAAATATATGTATGTTTGAATTACGTATCCATTTGGATTATATAGAAGTAAGAAGCAAGTTTTAACCCTAGAAGGCTTCAGTGTGCAATAATATTTTGGTTGAGTAGCTGCAGGATGATAGTAGAGAAAAAAACAATCCATATTGGTGCCAAAAGAAATTGGATATCACTTAGTAAATAAATGATCTTGGCATTGTTGGAGGGAACAATACTAAAATACTGATGAAAATACTGAAATCATTACAAGGTCTTGTCAACAGCTGATGAAAGGAATGTCCCGCAACGCACGAACGATGCAAGTAAAATAATGTCTACAGTATTCTGAATAGTTTTTGACTGAACAATATAAATTGTCTATGTACAAATAGATCAATTGGGAAGAACAGAGCTATTTTACTCACTGACTGACATTGAAATTTATTGATTGTCATTGTGAAACACTCAAACTGGAAACTGTAATTAAATAAGGGTTAACCTGGTTAAATAAGGGTTAAACTGGCTGTATCCAGCCAGAATTCTCTCACCTCTTTCTATTCTAACTGGCCATAATGGGTTGCTCATACATATGTTAAGGTATTGTTCTCAAAATAAACAATATCAAAATCTCATAGATTTGATATTGTTTGAGATAATTATGTGAGGTAAAGACTTTACTGTGAAAATATAAAATTAAATATAGAGTAATGTAAATGCTAAAGGGTTAATGACAGAATTTGTTAGAAGGGTACAGTTTAATTCTTGACACAATGATATGTTTTCATTATGTTCATCTTCTGGAACAATGTTGCCCTCAATTCATAAATGGATCATTTAAATTCTTGTTTCATTACAAATTCCATTAGCCTTACTTAAATTTCACAATGGCATTACAGCGCATCTCCTTTTCAAAGTCAAAGCATGTGTGTGTGTGTGTGTGTGTGCGCATTTGTGTATGCATGTGTGTAGTGGGGGAGCATTATAACAAAGTTAGTGCTGTTTAGGGACTCCACTAAAAAATTCTACAGATGTCTTAATTTTTGTAGAAATCAATACTTTAGTAGGTAAATGTTTCTCTATAGAATAAGTTAATAATTTCCTCATTTATAGAATCAAGAACAACATAGTTTGAAATGTACAGTCAATGAAGTTTACAGGATCCAAATGGACTGTTAAAAACATGATTTGTCATTTCATGTTTATTTGATACAATCTCAATATTAGTTTGGAAATTCAAACTTGACACCAGAACCCTGTTGTTCTCTCCCTTTACCAATACACAAAACATAAAATAACCCAATCACAGTTCTCTCAATACTGTAGTTGTATACGCATGACACGTTTCAGTTTCGCCATTCTCTCCCAAAATGAGGAAGAGGTTATAATTATGTTCAATATAGCTGCTTTCTGATGTTTCTTTAAAATATGAAGATTTGTTGAGTATCACTTAGAAACACCATGATCTTGTTACCAAAAAGTAAATCATTTTGCAAACGTTCCTGGGATGTGTGATCAACCACTTCATGCACATATTTTTATATTTGTGCAGCTTCATCCCAACACATGAAATCAGTTACGAATTGTTTTTGCATAACTGTTGACATCAATACTGTAAATAGAATCCCTGTCAATGGAAATTGGTACATGGAAATTTGATTGAGCTGTAGAATCAATTTTATAGAATAATACTCTCAGTAGAGAGATAACCTGATTGATCCAAATGTACTTCCACATACTCAATAAGTGTTTGATGGAAATATTGTCTTTCTGGGGGCCAACAGGACCATCAATTAGGAATAGGTTTTCAGCTTAGATTGTTGCTCTGTAAATGACAAAGGTGTGTTGTTGCTTTTGAATCAAAGTCTCTTATCAACTGTTTATTTCAGTTCTCTGTAGGTTATTGTTGTTGGCAATACTTGGAGATGATCAGGGTGGTGGATTGACAAAATTGTTGGAGTGCTGGATAAAATGCTCTGTTGTATTTGTTCTGGCTCTTTACATTCTGAATCTAAATCACATTAAATTTAACTTTGCCTTTTATCCTTCCGAATTTGATAAAATAAAGTACCAGTCATGTACTAAAATCAATATATTCGACTTTGCCTTTCCCTCAAATTTGCTGGCCACAATTAGCCTAAATTAAAAATTAATACTTAGAAGTGAGAGATGGATCAATAAGACAATAGAGGTAGTTCGAGTTAGTAATCGAATAATTAAGCTTAGATTAGTTGTAGGCAGGAGACTACTGACAATCATCTCTGTCTATGCTCCCAAAGCAGGCCTCGGCAGAGAAGAGAAAGACTGCTTTTACGAGCAACTTTTACAAACAACCGCAATGACAGAGGACAGAGACATCGTTATGCTAGCAGTGGACTTCAATGGTCATGCTGGACAGCTCCAGGATGGTTACATTGGGATACATGGTGGGCACGGTTACGGCTCAAGAAATGAAGAAGGAGTGAGACTTCTTGAATTTTGTGATGCAAGTACACTGACTATTTGCAACACTAACTTCCAGAAACCTGCCAACCACCTAATAACCTACAAATCAGGCAAGCATATAAGCCAGATTGACTTCTTACTAGTTAGGCAGCGGGACAGGCAGATGGTGTCAAATACCAAGGCATACCCTGGGGAAGAATGTACCCCACAGCATAGGTTAGTCGTTAGTGATATCTCAGTAAGCAAGAGATGGAATGAGACATACAGGAAGGTGTGGAGAAGAAAGGTCTGGAAGCTAAAAGACCTTTCACTAAAATACAAATTTAGGAAAGCCCTTCAAGATGTGTATGACGAAAAAAAAGACGATTTAGAGACGTATGACATAGATAATAACTGGAATTTCTTACGTGACAACTTACTGCAGGCTACTGATGAAACTTGTGGCTGGAGCAGAGCTCCAACCAGACAGAGAGTGACTTGGTGGTGGAACAGCACAGTAGATAAGGCCATTAGAGACAAAAGACTAGCATGGAAGGCTTGGAAAAAGGGTGGGAGTAGAAAAGGATATACAGCCGCTAAGAGAGAAGCTAGACGTCAGGTGTACTTAGCACGCAGGGAGGCTGAGAGTAGGAGGTTTATCAATGTTCTGCGACAGGAAGATCAGAGGCGTGCAGTGTTCCACATTGCAAGGCAGTGTGTCAATACAAATCAGGATGTTGTTGGAGATAAATGTGTCCGGAATGATGCCGGTGTACTTAGTGTCACGAATGATCAGAAAAAGGAAGCCTGGAAATGTCATTATGAGAGACTGATGAATGTGGAGAACGAATGGGAGAGAGAGAAATTACCCTCAGTAGATCCGACAGAGGGACCAGCTATGGAGATTGACGAATATAGGGTCCAAGAGGCGATTAAGGAAATGAAAAATGGTAAGGCTGCTGGACCATCGGGGATAGTTGCTGAGATGCTGAAGGCATCAGGGGACGTAGGCACTAAACTGGTTGCACGCATCATCAATCAGGCTATATATGGTGCAGCAGTATTCTCATAAATTGCTACAAAGGTAAAGAGGATGCTCTGGAGAGGAGCAATTACAGGGGTATAAAACTGATGGATCAGGTTATGAAAGTGGCAGAAAGGATATTAGCACAACTAATTAGAGAAAGGGTCAAACTAGATGAGATGCAGTTTGGTTTTGTGCCTGGGAAAAGTACAACAGATGCCCTCTTCTTGGTGAGACAATTACAAGAGAGGTTCTTAGAGAAGAATAAGACACTATACATAGCTTTTGTTGACCTAGAGAAGGCCTTTGATAGGGACCACCAGATGACAGATCGGGGTACCCTAAGTAAACTAGGTGTTGAGGAATGGCTTGTGAGGACAGTGCAAACTCTGTACAGAGGTGCTGTCAGTAAAGTGAGGGTAGGAATGGAGTTTAGTGAGGAATTCCAGATACAAGTAGGAGTACATCAGGGTTCGGTCCTCAGTCCGCTCTTGTTCATTATAGTCCTCCAAGCCATAACAGAGGAGTTTAAGACTCGCTGTCCATGGGAACTTCTCTATGCTGACAATGTGGTTCTTATAGCAGAATCAGTAGAGGAGCTAGAGAATAAATTCTGGCTATGGAAACAGCAGTTGGAAGCAAGAAGACTGAGAGTGAACCTAGCTAAGATAAAAGTGTTGATGAGTAGAAAAGAGGACAAAACTATGATTCTGTCAGGAAAATGGCCATGTTCGATATGTAGAAAAGGAACTGGCATAAATTCTATAAAATGCACACAATGCAGATCCTGGGTACACAAGAGATGTAGTGGGATAGCAGGCAAACTAACAGGTAGGGAGAAATATGTATGCAGTAGATGTACAGAGAAATTAGACAGTAGAAGTCGCATTGATAGACACATTTTTCAAATGCAGGCGGGTGCTATAGAAGTGGTGGATAGCTTCCGGTACCTAGGAGATCAGATTAGCATGGGAGGAGGGTGTTCCAAGGCCATAGTATCTAGAATAAGGACGGGTTGGAAGAAGTTTAGGGAACTGCTTCCTCTGCTGACGAAGAAGGGTTTCTCCCTGCGTATGAAAGGCCGGTTATATGATGCCTGTGTGAGGAGCGCGATGCTGCATGGTAGTGAGACATGGGCAGCAACTGCAGAGGATATGCGACAGCTGGAGAGAAATGAGGCAAGCTTGCTCCGTTGGATGTGCAATGTCAATGTGCGTGAACGACCCAGCATGAATGTGTTGAGAGAGAAACTGTGTCTGAGAGAGATAGAATGTAGTGTGCAAGAGAGGAGACTGACGTGGTATGGACATGTGATGCGCATGGAGGATGGCCGATGGGTGAAGAAGTGCCAGGAAATGCCAGTTGTAGGAAGACGTGGTAGAGGTAGACCACAAAAAACATGGGCGGAGGTCGTGAGAACAGACCTCAGATCGCTGAAGCTCACGGTGGAGATGACGAAGGACCGTGACAAGTGGAGAGATGCTGTACTGAATAAGACCTGTCCCACCCTTGCAAGCAGGGAAAAGCGGACATAAAATGATGATGATGAAGTGATTTTGAAAGAGTCCTAGTTGAACCTGTCTCATATTTAATCTGATGAGATAAAAAGTCTATAAATGGATGAAAGAAAATTAAATACTATAAGCAATTTAGCTTCGTGTCTATTGTTACTTCCAATTAATCACCTTTCCAAGCCAACAAAGTAATATTTGTATGTTCATTTGACCAGCTAGAAATAGCAATCTAATCATCTTCAAGTCATTCTGTTATCTTAGAAAAAAAGGACACATTGGACAATATAGTCCTATATTTACAAAACAATGTTTTTTTGTCATAGTACTGCTTGATTAGGGTTGACTTGGGTTGATACAACAGGTAGTCATTCTTGAAATAGTACTACAGGTTAGACCTCTTGAATCCAGCATGCTATGATCCAGCACATTGTGAATTATTTTGTACCATTAGTTTTAATTTTAGACATTATATTTACATGAAACAATAACATTTTTGCTTGGAGCATTATGATTTGTATGGGTTTTGTTCTAGTTTTGATTAGAGACCAACATATATGTGGAATAAGATAGCAAGACTATGTTTATATAAGGGCTTCCCTTAGGGATCAACTTCTGTTAGCAGCATTTTTCCATGGTTGGGCAAAAGCTTGATTCTAAGATTGTCAGATTTAAGAGGCCCAAAGAATGTTAAGACAAGACATATAAAAAGACAATAACAAATTTGTTAAAATAACTGATTTATTTCTTTAATTCAATTTCAAGAATATAATAAAGAATATAATAAAGTTGGTTGGTGTTAGAGAAGTATAGATATATGCAATGGATCTAACATTTTAATTTTGTAATTTTTTCTTCAATTTATTTATTTATTTGTTTATTATTTTTTTTTCTGATATGTAAATGATAGACCCATTTTTACACAAAAATGAAGGATCTGAGAAATTGAAAGGAGGGAGTAATCCTTTGAAATGAAGATGAATAACAGTAAATACACAAAATGTAAAAGAATATTCAAGTAAAAATAAGTTAGAAAACAATAAAAAAACATTGGTAATGTTAGAAAACATACAAGATGGTGGTTGTGACTTTAGAAATGGTACAAAATATAAATAATTGTGGGCTTGACCAAGATAATGATTAAATGCATAAAAAATGGTATTCATGACACTAGTAAATGGTAAAAAAACACAAAAGAATCAATGTTTATGACTCTAGCAATGATTAGAACACATAACATTTGAGGTGGTCATTGCCCTTGAGATGGTAGAAACAGTTTTTAAAAAAATGGTGGCAGCCATTACCCATCCTATTTAATGGCTGAAGACACACAATAATTGTATGGCCATAAACATAGGGTTATAATTTAGACAACCAACAGTTGATTTTTAAATAACAATAGTCAGAATTTTTTTAAATATATATAAAAAAAGGGATAATAAATAAAAAAAAACAAAAACAAATAAGCAAACAAACAAACAAACAAAAAACAACAACAAACAAAACCCCATAATGACAATAACAGTAATAACGTAGAAATTTGTTATCACATTAGCAGCAATATATAAAAAAAAATTGTCCATAATAGCTTTATTATTAATATGATTATTCTGTAATTTGTACAACAATTCTGATTCTGTCAATTTTGTTTGCTGAACATCAAGCTACTCTCCTGTGGCTTTAGATATTCAGTACATATCTTCAGTTTCGAGCTGTACCAAGAAGTTATGTGTTCCGTAGTGTTGTTGCAAGGTTTGTTGTTAAGTTGAACATAGAAAGCCATTTGTTGATATTTTCAGACACCCTATCTAGTGAGCCTATTATATTAGTTATTACTTGTTCTCTGCAGTTCCACACCCTTTTTAGCTTCCATATCATATCTTGGTACTTATCATCAGAAGATAGATAAATAACAGTGATATTATTATAACTACTAGAATTATTATTCATAATATTATTAATAGCATTCTTGTATCACTAAAGACTATGTCTATGTATTTAATTTTGTGTCATATTTCTTGATGAAAACATGTACATAAAATCTTTCAGGCTTTCATTTAACTGCAGTTATAACAAGTAAGATAAAAAGGCTTTTTTTTTCTTTCTATCTTAGGTTTTAGAACAAATAGCTGATATTGTGAGGTGTATCAATCATCTCAATCAACTGTAATAGCTTTGAAAATGATAACATTGCAATAAGGATGGTTCTTGGGTTTTAGTGGCTTATGCTAGCCCTACAATGTGCACACCCTTCTCCCAGTTATGTACCCCATTCTCCTAAATAAAATAATTTCTACTTACAGTTAGGCAAGCTGAAAAACCTAGTTTTGATACATTTTGATCTGACAACATTAAGAAAATTATGAAGCCTGCATTTTCTATTATACAGTCTCCATGCAAAATGATGTTACAGGCCATAACACCAAAATACTCTCTCAACTGCTTTGGATATTTCCACAGTGCTGACACACAGCAAAGGGGCTTGGTGATTTATTTATTGATTACAGGAAACCATTATATATCCAAGCTTATTATTCAAATTTGTATAAAACTGTGATCCTTAAAGGCAAGTGTACAAGTTAGATATATTTTAGAAATTGATATAGACTGATGGCTGTAAACACAAGGTCCCTCACTGAGGGAAGTAGCCTCCCAACATAACTTAGTAGTCAGCAACCTTAGAATTAGAGCTAGACACAGAGGTGGAAGGCAAATTGGAAGAGAAGGACATGGAAGCTGAGGGAGCCCTCAGCTGGTGACAAATTCAGGGATGCCCTACTTGATGCTGAAGAGAATAAGGAAGAAGGGATAGACCTGCAATATAGAAGAGCAGTTCTGCGAGATAACCTGCTGAAGGGTACAGACAAGATCTGTGGTTGGTGCAAGACCCCAGAGCAACAAAGGATGACATGGTGGTAGAATAGTAGGGTAGATGAGGCAATCAAAGCTAAGAAACAAGCATGGGAAAACTGACAAAATGGGGGAAGCAAAGAACAGTTTCAAGAAGCTAGGTGCCAGATACACTTAGCAAGGAGTAAAGCAGAAAGTAAGAAGTTGTGCACGATTTCCATCAGAGAATCAAAGGCATAGGGGTGTTCAGGATAGCAAGGCAGTGTGCAAGGGAAAATGAAGATGTTGTTGAAAATGACTGTGGTACACTTGCTCTCACCAATGTTCAAAAGAAAGAACTAGAGAAGTGCCATTATGAGAGACTGTTGAATGAGGGGAATGCATGGACCATCTCAACTAGATGCAACAGAGGAACCAGCCATCCTGGTTAACAGCACCCTTCCCTACATACCCAATTCACCTTTATTGCCCAGCCTAGGAAAGCATGGGAAGCCGAGCACATCCCACAGTATATTGCCAGGTGTCACGCACTCTCTTCAAGGCCATTCACATTACCTGGTACTTGCTGTCCCATTATATGTGTTGTTTTCATTAGATTTTGCATACCAGAAGTGTTATAAACAAGATGATTTCAGATTATTATCATCTATAAAACTGGATGTGTCGGTGTTCAGAAATCTATAAAGAAGAAGGGTGAGAGGAATAGGAATGAAGAAATGCGAGGAACATGGAAGAAAGAGAAATAAAGAATAGAAACTGCTCTATGAAGAGAGAGAGAGAGAGAGAGAGAGAGAGAGAGAGAGAGAGAGAGAGAGAGAGAGAGAGATTGCTATCAATAAATGAATATGATGAACAAACAACTCACTGTAACATATGACCCAATGGAAATTGCTGATAACAGACAACATAACCAAAAGTCAAGAGAAGAAAACATTATTTTGTTTGTTACTTATACCATCAGGGCATACTATAGTTATAATTTCATTTTTGGATCCTTAAATGACAGGTTTGCATTGGGGCTCCATAAAATAGAAAGAATAATCATTCTATTATATGAGAATGGACACATTGGATAATGTATGCCTAGATATATTATATCTAAAAGAAGTTGAGATCGTTGCTGCTGGAAAGTCTTTGATCAGAGATGAGCAGAATCAGAGTTGATCTGGGACTAAACAATAGCAATGTTGATGTTGGCAAACCCTTGCTTCACTTACATTTTCTATCTTTATTTCTTATTTGGAATCACCCCAAGCAAGATCCACAAGCTATTTTAGGTAGAGGGTTAAAGGAAAGAGAGGAGTAACATTAATGCCACAAAACTCTATAAACAACCTAAACTACCTTCCTCTATGAATGGGGTAATAAATGGGAGTGATAAATTGGTCTTAAAAGCTGGCTTCATTCAACAACACTAGTACACAGACATGATACATCTCTATGAAATAAACTTGTTTAAGTCAACAAGAGAGCCTCTACAAGGGTCGCTCAACATCTCAGATCACATTCCACTATCTCAGAGAAAGACATACCTTAGATATTGTAGCCCTAGATGTCCCTAAAAAGATGGAATGGTCATGTTTCTTCAATTGAGGCTGACTTGGGCTTAAATCACTACAAACTCACTCCACTGTTTCTCCTGTATACTTTCCAGACCTAACAATCCTGTAAAATCTCCATGTGGAGACCTTTCATATCCATGCACTGCTTTTTAACTAAAACTATAGCATCACCCAAAATATATGTACAGCGCCAGAAAATAAAAAAACTGTCTTGTAATATTGGTTCAGACTATACATTCCGCATTTAAATCCTACCAAGGTCAACTTAGCCTTTCATCCAGGACCAATGTGATTCAAGTGTTGGGGTTAATTTAATTGACCATAATCCAGGAGCTGGAGTCCTATGGGTATTCCAATATTTTCTTCAACTTCTTTCTGGCAACCCCTTGGATTACACTGGCACAAAGCTGTATTGGAGGCTCTGTATATTACAAGAATATTAACGTATCCACCTTTCTGATTTCATCGAAAGAAGGAACTATAAATGATGACATTCATACTTATTTATGACTTAAAGATATTCATATCTTCAATGGGCATGAGGCCACAGATTTGTTAGGGTTTTGATGGAATCAGCCCCAAGTATACAACTCACATTTATTTTGTCAAGCCTTGAGAGATGAAAGGTAAAATCAACCCTAGTAATATTTGGACTCTGACATATATAAGTATGAAGCTAAATACAGTACTGTATTTATTTCCAGCACGCTACTGTTTCTGCCTTTCATCAGTTGTATAATAATTGTTTCTACTTTTGGCATAAGGCCAGCAATTACCCCAGTGCAGTACTGGTGCTTTATTTTATCAACCCCGTAAGGATGAAAGGCAAAGTTGACCTCGGCGGGATTTGAACTCAGAATAGAAAGGGCCGTAACTCTATGCGTCAAAGCATGGTGTCTGACCCTCTACCAATACTGCCAAGCCACCTCAGTTTTATAATAAGGATAAGCAGGATGAGTGATAGCAAACTTTAAGAACGAGAGAACTATTTTAGCAATTACATCATGGAAGAGTTATTTTAGTCATTCAAAAAAGAAAAAAAATAGAAAAATTTACTTTACATTTATCATTTATTTCATAGTATAAAAATTTTTGTTGCACTCATTGTAACCTAGTCACATACACAATTCCACTGCAGTGAATTTAACAGTTTATGTGGTTTTAGAATAGCTAAAATGACTCTTCCACAATGGAGTTGCTCAAGTTTGAATGCAGTCTCAAATCGAGTCACCTACCAAACAAGAACAACTAAATGAAATTTAGAATTGTACCAATAACTAGAATAAATTTGATCCAACACAGATGTAGATGATTGTCCCACATGCTTTAACAATAAGTTATTTATAATCATTCAGTTAACAATTTGAGCAATAATTATAAGAACCGTAAAAAGTATGAGCAAAGATAGGAAAATGATGATAGTAGTACTGACAGTTAATGATGATGGTATTATTTTTTATCAGTAGTAGTAGTAGTAGTAGTAGTGATAGTTGATAATGATGGATGAAATTAAACAAGATATTTATGTATATATCTCACAGAATTGTGATATATACAAGTCAGTTGATTTGTGTTTTGTAATTAGAGAAATCTGTTAATGAATAATGAACCCAGTAGGAAGTTATGGTGTTCATGCCTTTCAGAAAGGCAATGGTGGTGTATGTGGAATGAAATAGTTACAACCAAGTATTGAAACCAGAACACCAGAATGAGTTGACTGGGTGCATACTTTTGATTTTATAGCACTTGCCAAATGGGACTTATGGTGGTTAATTCCCCCTGCCCCCACCCCAACCCACAAATTTATCGATCTTATATGGAAAGGGTTAAAAAAGAGACTTTGATAAATTTTCAAAATAGAGTTTTATAATTGAAAAGATGAGAAAAAAATGGATATTTTAGTTATTATTCACAACTTTTTCAAATTTATCAAGAAACTAATATTCTGCAAGAAAATAAAATAATCAATAATATTGGCATCTTACATTGGCACAAAGCCAGAAGTATTGTGCAAGGAAAGAGTCTTTCTTTTAATCCCATAACTCCTGAGGGAGTTGTAGGGATGCCATATTGACTTATGGCATTCCTAGGGCAGTTTCAAAACCTGGTGGAGCCTATATCTTCTCCAGGTCTGAATAGAGCAGATTTCTTCCAGAGAAGGATAGAGAGTGAGAGGATGGAAGTGAGAAAGAGATATAAAGGAAGAATCAACTCCAGTACTAGACTGGTACTTGTTTTATCGACCTCGAATGGATGAAAGGCAAAGTTGACCTTGGCGGGATTTGAACTCAGAGAGCAGAGAACTGGAACAAATACTGCAAAGCATTCTATCCGATATTCTCATGACTCATTCTCAGGCCAATTTGTCGCCCAAGGAAGGGATATAAGTCGACTGAATTTACTATTATACAGGACTAGTTCTATATTTTATTGACCATGGAGGGATGAAAAGTGAAGTCAACGCCAGCGAGACTTAAAACTAAAAAATACAGACAGAAATTAATATTTAGACACTTAAGCTCAGTGCTTTACTATTTCTGTCGACTCACTCCCTTCCTCTGTATGCATTAATATTTTAATTATATTAGAAATACATAAACTTTCATACAGATTAAAACATTTATATACAATATACATGTCAACATAGAAAAGCAGATATAAAAATGCTGATATATGTGTATATATATATATATATATATATACGCGCTAGGATGCCATGTGCGCTATTATATATAGCACACTATTCAGTTTCTTAATATACTTAGAAGTGTCTAGGATACTAATTCATCACCCACTGATGAGCTTGAATTGGTAATTCTATTCAAGCCAGAATCAGTTCCCGTCCCACCCTTGCAAGCAGGGAAAAGCGGACGTAAAATGAAATGATGATTCACAATTAACATTGCGAAACAACAAGTTGTCTGGGTGATTGGTAGTTACCACAATTCCGGTTTGTATTTATTTTCTTGCTTTTTTCCGTTTTGACGGCTATTTCTGGACTAAAGTCTTTAGTCTAGAAATAGCCGTCAAAACAGCTTGAGCTCTGCCGTCGGGGTCATACTTTCTCCTATTACCTACTCTACTACCCTAAGTATTGAGTACTCTGGTGCGTTATGGTCCATCTGGTTCCTTACTACAACTCCTCCGTTATATATATATATATATGTATATATATTATATATATATATATATATATATATATATACATATATACACACACACCATATAAAGGTTTTGTATGTCTAATAGATAAAATATATGATGATTTTTCACATCAAATTTTTGTGTATAAAGGTGCGACTTATACACCAGTTATCAACATCATTTATTTAACTTCCATTTTCCCTGCTAGCAAGGATTGGACGGGTTGTCACAGACAGAATCAGTATTCAAGCAGAGTTACTGACCTCTCAGATTAGCCAGGGGCCCTCCATCTCACTTAGCACACAGATGCTTGGGTGGGCTGGTGGCTCGCATCTTGCTTACACAATGTTCTACTGGGTGCATTTTGTTGTGGCACCAGCACAAGACTGTATACATATATATATATATATTTTTTTTTTAATATATACTTGCACAAGAATGTTGTTTATTTTAGTTGTTACATAGTAACATCCTGATGATAAGCAGGTCCTAGCAATCCAAAGCACTACACGTCAGTAGTTTATCCCATATATATATATGAAAAGTAAATGGAAAAGCACAACAGACAATGAAGTACAATGAAAATATATATTAGTTTCACGCATAATATAATAGGGAAAGTCTTAAAGTTTTGGACACTAGTCCTTCATCAGAAAATTGAATGAGAAATTAAAGAAGAAATAAATAGATAAAGGAGAGTGAGCAGGGGTAGAAATGAGAAACATTTCTTTGAGAAAAAGCAGGCCTGTTCATTTCACCATATATATATATATATAGAGAGAGAGAGAGATACATAGATATATAGATATAAAAGTGTGCATTGCTTTATCAGAATTATTGGTTTAATAATTTAACCATTTTTTCTCTTTCACAGTTTCATAGACTACTAATCTCATTATCATAGCACTTGAATAATGACATTAACATTTTAGAATATAATAATCAATAATGGCAAAAACATCTTTTAGAATATATATATATAATGTTAGTCAATGAAAGAGTAAGACAAGATGAAGTAGTAAATTCATTCTTTTACAATTGTTTCAGAGAGCAAAATCAATGGCAGTTATGCAACTCCACATATATGTATGTATACACATGCAGAAACCCATATTTGTACCATCCTGTACCCTTTTGATATCTCCCATCATTAACGAACCGAGAATCTAATGAGCTATTGATTTCAGAGTCAGGCCCAATCGATACAGATCGGACTTTGAGCTGATCAATTGCGAAACACACTTCACACCTGAATAAAGTTAATGATGAAACTCTGACACCTCGTTCCTACTACCTATTAGTATTACACTCTGCTTATGAAAGAAACAGACCGTAGTACAACACCACATACTATACAAAAACGGACACACCTATGTATCGAGTGCTCAAGTTGCCGAACCAACAGTAACATATGGTTACAACACATTGAGCTATATGTATATATATAATATGTGTATGAGAGAGAGAGAGAGATAGTACTTTTTATATATAGATTCATTTCTTACATATGTACAAGCCTTTAGATTTTAAGTAAAATAAGGAATGGAAATTGTGACATGCTCATAGATGTTCTCAAAACAAGTAGCAACAAGACAAAATGATAAACTCCATTCACTGTGAAGTAGATATATGTAATGAGTTATGAATCAGACTATGTGTGTGTGCATGAGTGTGTATGCATGAATGTGTTTGAGCATATGTATGAGCATATTACGTGAGTAAATGAAGCTCAAATCAGGATTATAAGGTGAAATGTGTGTAAATATATATATATATATATATATATATATATATTTATTTACACACATTTATATGTGTTTGAGCATATGTATGAGTCTGGGCATGTGATTGCATGAGTCAATGAAGCTCGAATCAGAGTTATAAGGTGAAATGTGTGTAAATATATATATATATATATATATTTACACACATTTATATATATATATATATATATAGGAAGGTGAAAACCCAGAGAAATCAATAGTCTTCTTTTGCATCTTGGTGGATAAGCAGTCATTGGGGAGGTAGATTTTGTGGTCTCCCCAGTCTCAGCACTGCAGACATATATATATATATTATATATATATATATATATTTATGTACACTTACTTGCATACACACACAAACATATGATATGCTAACCATGATTGAGATATTTGATCAATGGTTATAAGGAAAGGAAAATACTATGAAGATTTATTTTTCATCCAAGAATCAAATTCTTACATATAGCACTTATATAAAATTGAATAGAAGTTTGAAGAAAAAAAATACATTTAAAGAAATTAATTAATAAATTGAGATAAATAAATAAATAAGATTAAATACCATTTAGAATACAATCATTTTTTTTTTTTACTATGCAATCAAATAAATGGAAAGAAAATGATGAACCATTTAATCATTTCAAAAAGTAAAATAAATAAATAGAATCCTCAATTAAATATAAAATTGAGAAGAAAATAAGTTCTTCATTTAATTCAACAGAAAGTTTCCAGTAAAAAAAATAATTGAAAAAATAAAGATAGTAGTGAAAACAAATAAGTTCTAACAACAATTTTCTGTTATGAAAATATATATTTCTTTGTTTATTTATGGGCAATTTTATAAAGAAAGATTGATATTGATTGCATCGAACTTAGTGTATTACTGGTATTTTGGTGGCCCTTATGTGAGGGCTAGATGAAAAACAAACTCATCTCTAGTAAGATTTTAAGCCAGAATAAAGAGAGTAAAAAATATTGATTTCTATTAAATTTTAGGTACAAGGGTAGCAAATTTGGGGTAAGGGCAAAATTGATTAAATCAATTCCAGTACTTTAGTTTATTGACCCCAGAAGGATAAAAAACAAAGTTGACCTCAGTGGAATTTAAACTCAGAATGTAAACAGCCAGAACATATATTGCAATGCTATTTTATCTGATGCTTAACCAGTTTGAGCCAAATATTAAAACTAAATATTTGGACCAGTGTTCTATTGTTTTTGCCATTTTTTTTACTAGATAAAAGACCAACTTTTGAATCCCCCAAGTATATATCTGGAGACCAAAACCAGGCTGATCAATTACAATCTACAGTAAACCGATGACAATAATAAATGTGATTAGAAAACAGAAATCTACCTTTGCTTTCTATAAAGCAACAATTATCATTATCATCAGCAGCAGCAACAGCACCATTATAAAGGAAACAGTGAGGTAAGCAGAGTTATATACTTTTGCACTGAAGGATCCCACCAACATCACTATAGTGAAATTTATACAAATTTCTATGAAGTCAGTAAGTAGAAAATAATAACAACTTTCCACATATCTCAACTATGTCATTCCCTGTGAGGTTTAGATCATTTTATCATGTCTTCTTTAATATTAGAGAATCCATAATATTTCTAATCCAGTCCATGGATTGCAAAACAACTACTGTGATTTCTTACAGCTGGAAAGATGAATGTATAATATTCAATATTCATGTTTTTTTAAGACCTGAAATGCTGTAAGTTTGCTGTAAGTTAAAGTTTACAAAGATATTTGAAACTAGAACATAAATGTTTTCTATATTGGGTTGAGTCATAAATAATTTTCTATTTTTAAAAGTAAGTTGTAACTATGCATTTCAAACTTCCAATGTATTAAAAACAACTGGAAATTACCTGATTAGAGACTCTTCATCGGTCATTTTTATTTCATTAGGCTGGTCTGTTCTACCCCATCCACCATATTTACCAGACCTTGCAACAAGTGATTTCCATCTTCATTCTCTACAAAATGCTCCAACTAGCAAAAGATGTTCTCAAAAAGATCAGGTGAAAATGTTTGTGGAAACCTTGAGCTTGAAACCAGCTAAATTTTACTTGAGCAGAATCAACAAGCTACCTGATAAATGGCAAGAGGTGATTCAAAATAATGGTGAATATAATATTGATTAAAATTAATTCATTGTTAAATTATTCATGAATAAATTATTTTACTAAAACGGAAATTATTTATGACTCTTATTTTGAGTTCAAATCCTCATAATTTAACTTGGACTTTCATCTCATTAGAGTTAATAAAAAGTAGTTATATCAAGCATTTATAGGAGATAAATTAATCAGTCTGGTGCTGATGTAAGAAATTATTGTTGCTGTCTTTGACATGTCAACTAAAAAAATAGAACTCTGAACTATAAACTTTGAATAGTATTTGATTAAAAACTTTACTTTCTAAGTTCAACTTAGCAAGGTATTAGTTTTGCTTTTTGTCTATCTAAGATGGATTTGAGAAAATCATTTACAACAATTCACCAGAGTAGAATCAACTGTCATATTTCTATAAAATAAAATTGGCTTTGTGACCTGTTAAAACAAACCAATAATAATAATAAAGTACATTCATCAAATAGGGATTGCAATACAGATGGAACACTTACAAAAAAACAGCATTGCTTGGAATAGCTCTAGAGGGTACTTGAAGGGGTGTTACCTCAGTTCACTAGTAGTGAACAGGTAACACTCTAATACATCTCCAGCATTAGAAGCTGAGCGAAGAGACAATAATATTAATTATTCTTTCAAACATTAGCACAAGACCAGCAATTTAGGGGATGGTACTTTATTTTATCAATCCAAGGAGGATGAAAAGAAAAGCTGACTTCTGTGGGATTTTGATACAGAATGTAAATAATAATAATAGTAATAATAATGGTTTCTGATTTAGGTGCAAGGCCAACAATTTTTTGGGAAAGGGAAAATTAATTAAATTGACACCAGTGCATTACTGGTATTTATTGTAAGGATGAATGGCTAAGCTAACTTGGGTGGGATTTGAACTCAGAATGTAAAGGGCTATAACTCTATGTCACTAAGCATGTTATCCAACGCTCTAATGATTCTGCCAATCATAATAATTGCTATAATAATAATAATAATAACAAAATTATTGTGTACAGTGCTCAGGTGCACTACAACTCATCAAAGGTGCATGTATAGTACATAGAATAATGTACAAATGTCAGGAAAATGAACAGTGTATGAGTCATGAAATACATGTGTGCATGTGTATGGAGGGGGGATATCAGGTATAGTGTTGGCGAATCTCAGGAAGCATGGAGGTTTTAAAGGATGTATCGACATCTAACAATTGATGCAGGTAGTTTGTTCCATGCTTCAGCAACTCTGAGCGTGAAAAAATGTTTCAGAAAGTCATGGGAGCTGTCCTGTTTTCTGACTTTGTTGGCATGCCGACATGTGTTAGACACATGGAAATCGAAAAGGTACTCAGGGTTGTTGTTGGCAAGATGGTTAATAATTTTGTGGGTGTTTACCAAGTCAGTTGCCAGATGTCGAAGCTTCAATGTATCCATGCCCAGGGAAGCAAGGCGTTCAGAGTATGGTAGATGCCTGATGGAGGGTATTCGCTTGGTTGCACGTCTCTGAACAGTTTCCAGGTGGTCAATGTTCTGAGCAAGAAAGGGGTTCCAGACTGGTGATACACATTCTAAGTGTGGCCGCATCATAGCTATATACAGCTTTAAATAGATAGCTGGAGAGTGGTTGACAAAGGTCTTGCTGAGTGATGCTAAGATACCCTCGACCTTCTTGACAATTTTAGAGACGTGCTTCATACAACGCAAATCGCTGCTGACAGTAATGCCCAGGTTACGTTCACAAGAAGACTTCTTGATATTAGTGTTGTGGAGGGAGTATGTGGACACTGGGTTTTTGCTCCCAAAATGCATGGTGGTACACTTGTCCATAGCCAACTTGAGTTGCCAGTCTGTGATCCATTGTTGCATTGTGTCCAGGTCAGATTGCAGGAAAGATCTATGGTGTTCGGGATCTGTCCTTTTTATCTCAAGGTACAGCTTGATGTCATCTGCATATTTCAGTACTGTGGCATTCTTTAAGTTGGCATCTATGTCATTAATATATGCCACAAACCTCTCATATTTACCACAAAAACAACAAAATTTTCCATTTTAAAAAATCATGTATTAAAAAAAATATACTGCAAGTTCATATTTGAAATGTATTCCATTATATAGAAATTATTACTGGTGTTGTAGTTATGTGAGATTTAGAGATTGAAAAACAATACAAACCAATAACAATGAAAAACATGCAAAAAAATTATCATAATTTGCAGAATGCTAAAAACATTATCATATATATATAGAAAGCATACCAAAAAAGATCAAGAGCACGCTTCAGTTGTGTCAAAGACATGACAATTTCTCTAGAGCAATCTATACAATAAACACCTCCAGTACATTGGTTGGTGATAGAAAGGGCATCCAGCTGTAGAAAACCTGCCAAACAAAGAGTCAAGAGGACTCTGCAGCTGTGGTTGAATTCATGATAACCTCCCTACTTCTGTTGCCATGATAAAATGTACCAGATGTACTCGGTCGAGTGCTGGAACATATGTATGTAAGTGAGAAGCAAGTCCCCAGGCTCATCTAAGAGTTCAGTGGGTCCAATTAAGTGCTGACTTCATTTATGGTGACCCATCCAACCTTTGCTAGCAAGAAACACGGACGTTAAATGATGATGACGATGATGAAAATGATGGTAGTGACGATACGTATATAGGAACCCATATACAGTATGTTTAGGTATAATAAACATACATTGAGTCTTGTTGGGAATATTTAAGTTGTGACCATGCCATACCTACTCCAGCATAAGCAGAGTAAAAGTGGTAGATGCATTTCATTGTCCTTATAGTTCGTCAGCAAATGTAAATAAGTGCTCACCATGAATAGTTTGTTTACAAGACACTAAGCAAAGACAAAGTCTTCTTTATCTTAACATTTGGGCATAAATGACAGTGCTGATGTACTATAACGACAGTGAAATGCTGCTGCTGCACTTACCCTGATGCTGAGGTAGCTGTGATATGACTACAGCTTAAATACTCTCACAGTAAGATTAAATGTATGTTTAATATATATATGTGTGTGTGTGTGAGTTCCGGGTTCAATCGAGGGTAACCACAGTTAGTAAGGTACTTAATACATTAGTAGAGTGTAAACATCATGGTTAATATAGAATTGGTTTCTACAGGACTAGAACTGCTTCATTAAAAAAAAAATCAACAGGAAAGGATGATTTCTTTTGAATGAAACAGTTCTCTCTCTCTCATATATATATATGGAGAGAGAGATGTTCATATCCATGTCTTCTTTTTCTTGCGGTAGCATGAGCATGACATTTTGTTGGGGTGCCTTTCTTACAACCACATAGCCATCAAGTACGACTGAATCTTTTCATAAGTCAAGCAAACCATGACAAGAAGAGTTATGCACCTTGCCTAGCAGACTCCATATCACAGCTATAGTCAAGTGTGAAAAAATAAATATTGTATAATCAGCAATACACTTGTAGGAATTATGAATTTTCAACTATATTTGTTATACACTTTGAACATTGATTATTGAAATCACAGCCACCCCAACCTCCTACCTATATTTTTCCCTTTCTCTTGTAGATTTATTCCTAAGAAATGTAATTTAGATCTAATTGATATATATTAATTTCTAACATAGGCACAAGGCCACAAATTTGAGGCAGGGATCAGTCGATTATATCGTTCGAGTATATATTTGGTACCTTTTATATTTTTGATACCTTTAATCCTTGCAAAGAAAAAAAAAAATGAAGTTCACTTCAGTGAGGTTCAAACATAGAAGTATAAAGAAATACACCAATTTATTTTCTTTGATGCTAAACTGATTCTGCAAATAATCCTTATTGAGAACTGCAGCTGATTTAGTTACTGACATTAAAGAGTAAGCAGTTCACATTGCATCACTACTTTTTTACTTTTTAAAACGTTTTCTCCCCTCATAATGTATGTATGGACCATTATTCCTAATAGAGCTGTGGGAATGTCATCAGGTCATGCAGTGTATTTTCGGCATTTTAAACCTGGCAGCACCCATCTCCACACCAGGTCTGAATATGACTGATTTCTTTCAGAGAAAGAGTGAGAGAGAGGAAGTGAGAAAGATATATCGAGAAAGAATCGACTGATACTTTTTTTTATTGACCTCGAAAGTATGAAAGGCAAAGTTAACTTTGGTGGAATTTGCACTCAGAGGGTGCAGACAGCCAGAACAAATACTGCAAAGTATTCTATCCATTCTAATGACTGCCAACTCACTGCCTACTCCCTTCATCATATGATGGGATTAATAACTGTTATAATATGTAAAGAAAATCCATAAAAATTGTGTGTAATACTGCATATATATCCAAGATGAATCATCCGATAGTCTCTAAGAGACAGTTTTACAGGAATTTGAATGATGCAAATAGAATGATTAAAGAAAAGATAAACGTTAGTTCCATACTATAATACACACTATTAGATAGATACTAACACAAGATTTTATCTTTTCTTCCTCATTTTATGAACATCTAAGGTTTACAAGACTGGTGCTTATCTCCGGTTTATGTGGTGTTAAGTAAAAGAGTTACAAATCTACCTTGGATGGAATGCTAGTCCATTTCAGGTAACGTTTCTCATTAGAAAGATTGAGCTCAGCCAAGCAAGTCAATAAGTCACTTCTCAAATTTATAATGTTAATTTTTAACATCCTGGAATGATTTAGCAGAAAATATCTGAAAACAGATTTGTTAATTCAAATGTTTATAGTATCTTTATTAGTGAACAGATTGTTAGGCAAAGTTTCAGTATTAAAGAAAACACTTTCATTTTATATGTAATATAGTCAAAGTGATTTTCAAAAGTGTCTTGCTAATGAAGTTCATGCAGTACTGAATGTTTAGAGCTAATTATCTAAGACAAGGAAAACACAATGTGGTTGACAAGATGTAGCCCACTAAATATTAAGTTGGTTTTTGTATCCCATCAAATCAGCCATCTGCCCTCTCTGTATGATTTTTATAGTCAAGATTAAAAAGGATACAAAAAAGAAAAAAGGAAAAAATATATTTAATATTTTTTCAGCAATGAGTATTAAATACAGGTAGATTTAAAGAATTAAATTCCACATATTTGCTGGCATGCCATGTTTGAGGTAAGTTTTGTAAGTTCTCTATATAATTTGAATATTTGAGTTAAAAGATATAAAGAAAATGAAGCCAACAAAGCTTTGGTCACTGATATTGGAATTGCCTCTGCAGATACAAATTGGTATAAATTTCGGCTGATGAATGTTTGAAGCAACTTTTGGCAAATCAAAATATTAGATTATGCCTTGAGCAACTAATTTGAAGTTTATTAAGTCTGCTTCCAAATCAGGATGGAAATATTTGTTATGAATATTAACAAAAATATATTAACAGCATTCAAATTTTAAAAAAAAAACTTTTTTCAAAATAAAATAAACAATCAGAAACCAACAAAATCCATATTTTTTTATAAAGATACATAACAAAACTGTTGTTATTTTTCGCGAAA
>OZ024740.1:135258991-135491491 GCA_964016885.1 Eledone cirrhosa
AATTCTGTCTTCAGTCATTAAGTTGTTGACCGTTACTATTCAACTCATGTTTTCTTTCAGGTCTATTTTCTATTATGTGGGTGGCCTCAGTAATTCGTCTGAGTGTTGTGTCAGTTCAATGTGTGGATAAGATCTTTATTTCTATGTTATCTATTGAGCACCTGTGTTCTAATTTGGCCTGTTGATATAGTACTGATGAGCTTTTTTCTTTAAGTTCTCAGAAGAATAAAGATAAAGTGAAAGTTATATGGTATGTGTGTTCAATCGGTAAAATGACTACCCACAAATATAACAATATAAATATATGTATATATATCAATAATTAGATGTAGGAAGCTCAGACACAGAAAATAACTGCAATTACAGTGAGTTGCTATAAAATGGCTAATAAAATTTAAGTAAAGACCCCTAGAGATGAGAAAATGTTGCCAGTAGCCACTATGAAGAATTCTGTCTCTAGGGGTCTTTACCTGATTTTTCTAAACTATCTTATAACAACTGACTGTAATTGCAGTTGTTTTCTGCATTTGAGCTTCCTACATTTTCTATATATATATATATATATATATTTCCTATATATATATACATACACATACGCATCTTCATGTGATATATATATATATATTAACAGTTTGACTTATCCAGACAGTACCATTGGTTTAATGAGATATAAACAAAAACATCTAAATCTCCAGTTGATGTAGGAATAAATATATATTATGTTCTGATCTGGTGATCATAGGAGTCCTATGTTCATATATCTACTGAACAACCTATCATATGTGTGTGTGTGTGTGTGTATAGTGCAGATATTTGTGTTGCCTATCCGTGGAAGTTATGCTGCAATGTCACGAGGATAAACTGGTTTAAGCAATCCAACAGCATGTCATATCAGTAGTGTGTCACCAGCTAAATGTTGGTGATTAGGTATGATGGAATTTTCATTTATGAAATGTTGTTAAGACAGGGTTACCTTTACATAATTGTTTTATTGCATAGTGCATAACCATGTCAGTGAAATATGCATAATGCAATAAAACAACTAGGTAAAAGTAACCTTAATAACATTTCATATATGTGTGAAGGTGTGTGGCTGAGTGGTTAGAGAATTGGATTCGCAATCGTAAGGTTGTGAGTTTGATTCCTGGACCAGGCGATGCGTTATGTCCTTGAGCAAGACACTTTATTTCACGTTGCTCCTTCTACCGGGAGTTGCGACCGATAGATAGTATTAGCAATTGGAAAGACCAACGGAAACATTGTTCCCTCGGTCCGATTTGACGAAAGTTGATCGTTCCTATATGTGTGTATATATATATATATATATATATGTGTGTGTGTATATATATATATACATATATATATATATATCTGTGTGTGTGTATATATATATATATATATATATATATACATATATATATATATATATATATGTAATAGGAATTTAGATCGGTACAATGCTAGATGCATAGATGCCTTCGCTATTATTTTGATCTTGTTCTCTAAAGAACTGATCAAAAATAACAAGTGTGAAAAAATCTGTATCAGAGCTAACTCAGCGCTAACTCTTCACAATATAGTCATGGAGCGATCATTTCCAAATAGAAGATGTTAAGGCGGATAATAAATCAAATAAAAAAATTCTAAGCAGTTTAACAATTTAATAAAGAAAACATACATACGCACACATATTCAAACATACATACATACAGACACACACACACACACACATGTACACATACATATATATATATTATACACACACACTTTTTACATATATCTTGATATATTATAATTATAGCACACGAATAAAACAATTAACTCATTTTTCAAATTTAAAGCATTAAGTTTATCATTATATTTTCTACTCACACAGAAACACACACACAGCCACACATGTGTATGTGTGTGTGTGTGTGTGTGTGTGTGTATGCTCCACTACAATACACAGCTTGTAAATTTGTTTAGTCACCTATGAGATGAAGCCTCAGGAAGCTTATACATATATATATATATATATATATATATATATATATATATATATATATATATGTATAAGCTTCCTGAGGCTTCATCTCATAGGTGACTAAACAAATTTACAAGCTGTGTATTGTAGTGGAGCATACACACACACATACATATACATACATACATATATACATATAAATACATACATATATATATACATACATACATATATATATATGTATGTATGTATATATATATGTATGTATTTATATGTATATATGTATGTATGTATATGTATGTATATAGATATATACACACACAGAAATACATGCACTCAGAATACAACAGTCTCCCACATACACATACCTACCTACATACATACATTTCACCATATTTGCTCATCAAATTAAAATATAATATACAGGAAATAAAGAACCCTTTATTTTTTTCATTATTTTTTTGAAATAACAATTTATAACATTTTTGAAAAATAAAAAGTAAAACTGATATTCTTCTACAAATGATAACAGGCATAAAAACTATTATATTTAGAGAAATATTCTCACAGACATATGCATTATACAACATAAAATGTCGGTATATTTGGCCATAAAATCATATGGACTTTGGAAATAAACATCATTGTATAAAAAGTGAACATAACAAATTTAAAAAAAATGAAGAAAGGCATAGCAATTGATCTAAAATTGCAACTCAGTTGATTTAAAATAAATTAATCTCAATAGAACTGAAGGATTATTAATATATATATATAAATATACATAATAATGATGGCTGCAACCCAATTTCGAGTTAACGCCATCACTTGATACTTAAGCATGAGCATCACGGACGTGGCTTTTTAGACCTGCTAGGGACTTGCTTATGGCCAGCAATACCATGCATTGTAAAAAATGTCACATATCAAGTGATGCCTGTGCTTGAAGTTTTTTTAAGAGAGGGGAGGCATTATACGGGGCCAGTGTGTGTGTGTGTGTAAATATATATATTATTTAATACATGAAAATATGTATACATAAAAATTGAATAAATTATATCTTAGATGTATGATTTTATCATTAAACTACAACACACATGTACATTATAAATGTATACATACAGATTATATATGTATACACTTGCATATATATATATATATATATACATATATGTGGGTTCAATCTATGCCAGCATGGGCAGTGAACATAAAATTATATATATACATATAACTTCATGTTGTCGTACAGATAAAGAAGAGGGTTTGTAGACTGAATATACAGTTCATATTGATCATCATTTACTATTTAGAGTAATAAACTACAACAAATTTCTCAACTGGAAATATACAAAGTGTGTATATATGGATGTGAACACATGTGTACACATATGCACATGCATGTATATATATATATATATATATATAAATATTTATATACATACACACACACACACATATATATATATATATATATACTCACACATATATATACTATTGTAAAGTATTCCGTTAGGAATGGAAAGAGACCACAATTAGAGCAAGTTATTCACTGCATTATGTAAAAAGGTATAGTAATTTATTTAAAAGTGACTCTTAGATCATAAGTTCTGTTTCCTCTGTGAAGACTTCATTTGGTTTTTATATGCATTTTTCAAGAGGGAAGCAGAATTATTCAAATCAGAGTCACTTTTTAATGATATACAAATAATTGTTTCTACTTTTGGCACAAGGCCAGCAATTACCCAGTGCATTACTGGTACTTTATTTTATCGACCCGGTAAGGATGAAAGGCAAAGTTAACCTCGGCTGGATTTGAACTCAGACCATAAAGGGCCGTAACTCTTTGCTGCAAAGCATGGCGTCCGGCCCTCTACCGATACTGCCAATCCTACAAATAATATACATTACATGCATGTTGTGGTCGATTTGTTCAAACATTCCAATATGGAGATCCTCATTATGTATTATGTGTATCACTGTTAAATTCCCTTTGTATTTCCATACAGGAAAGAATTATATATATATATATATATATATATATATATATATATATATATATATATATATACATACACACACACAAAATCACTTGTTTACTTTCTTAATGGAGCTAAGAATTTTGGTTCTCTTATTAGAATGAATATATAATAATAATAATAATAATAATAATAATAATGATTATAGGCACAAGGCCAGCAATTTGAGGGGGGGGGTGCAATTAAATTGACCCGTGCATTACTGGTGCTTTATTTATCGATCCCATAAGGATGAAAGACAAAGCTAACCTTGATTGGATTTGAACTTAGAATGGAAAGGGCTGTAACTCTATGCTACAAAGCATGTTCTCCGGCGCTCTACCGATTCTGCCAATCCATAATAATAATAATAATAATAATAATAATGGTAATAATAATAATGTCTTCTTTGTTAATCACAACAGTTCATAACATCAATGATTTCATCATAATGAAAATATTGATGTTATGATTTGCTCTGTTCAAATATCAATAGCATAATACAGCAGTGTGTTTAAAGATTTGTAATCATCTTTGTTGTAATCAAAAAGGCAAACCTCGTGGATTTCATTATAGCCAGATTGGGTGACTGCAAGAAATCCATCATTACAATAACTCACACATTTTGGTGTTGTTAGACCATCCTTTGGTGTAATTACTTCCCACAAGCGTCCATTTTTGGCCAAGATATAAATTGTACTGTTGCAGATAACTAGTGTGTTGCCATCAGCATCTGAACACATTCCCTGTAGGTTTGCATAGCATTCAACCGACAAATGAAAGTCTTGTAAAGTGAAAGTCCGAAGAAGGTGACCATCAAATCGAAATAATTTTATACAGCTATTTCCAGAGTCACTCACCAAGATCTGTTTTTGCTTATTCACCGTTACAAAGTAAGGATGATCAAAATCACGAGGACAATCTCCATAAGAGCCAAAACTGTGACTGAATTCACCACTCTTGGTCATTACAGTAACACAATGTTTACAAATGTCTGTGACAACATAATCACCATCAGGACTGATGGCAAGACCGTACGGGAACTCAAAGAACTTGCTGCTGCCACACACTTGCACTAAGTTGCCTTCTTGAGTGAAAATTTTGATGCAAGCATTTACACTATCTGTCACGGCAATGTTTTCCTCATTTGTCATTGCTAAACACATTGGGTAGTTAATCTGATCAGGTCTTATCCCTTTGCTTCCAAATTTCATTTTTAGGATCCCTTCACTTGTAAATATCTGTACTCTGTGGTTTTCAGAGTCAGCCACAACAATGTCTCCTGAAAGAATAGAATTTCATTATTAATATAACATTTAGTTTCATTTTCCAAACTGAAAATCTAACAAAGATCTGAAGGCTGAGATATTGATAATGGGAAACATGAAACTAAGAACAGTGCTCAGTTAACACAGAATTATAGTCAAGAATCAGCATCCCAAAGAAAGCCATCTGGCTGATTATCAAGGACTCATTCACCAACACACTTTAACCTCTAGCCAACAGTCATGCTGTCTTCTCACCCTCCCTCATCTACTTTTATGACAATAGCTTGCGACAGCTTGCTGGATACTTCCTTAATCCAATTCTATGAGACACATCTGGCTGAAACTCTTTCATCATCCATTGTGTTTTTTTATAGGACTCACATTAACCATGTTACAATGATATTAGACCTCTAAATTCTAAATCACTAATCTCACTCATATAATTATCTTACATAAAACTCCTTTACTTTTTTGATCTGAAGAGCCCATAAAATATAAAAATAAAAATTAAGAACAAATTTGACTTTAAAACAGTTTTGTGAAACTAAATTAAATATTTCTCACCAGATTTCGTTACAGCAATTCCACATGGCATGTTGAAACAGTTACGACCTCGGCCCTTCTTGCCAAATCGACGGGTTAGCTTACTACATTCAGTTTCAGCTCCCTGTCTCGACTTGTAATTGTCCATGTGTAGGATACGGCGTAACAAATACATGGCCACCATTAACTGTTATTCACTTTCTCTGTAGCAAGTGATAAAGTGTTAGCAATAGGAAATTTACACAAAATGGGTTGTTGGACACTGGACAGAAGATGTTGACTTCTTGGACTCATGGCAGCCACTTAATAGACATTGCTGAAAAATAAAATGACAAAAAGTAAGATTAAAATCTTATAAATATCATCATCATTTAACATTTGCTTTCTCTGTTGGATGGGTCTACATAGACGAAATCAGTACTGAAGTAGGGCTACTAACCTACCAGACAAGCTGAGGGATCTGCATCCTGCTTAGTCATATCAAGTGCAGAGGAGAAGTTGTGTCTTTTGACACAAACTGAAGGATCCTCTCAACCCCTTGTTTGGCAAGCTTTTTACTGCTGGTTGCCCTTCCTAACACCAACCACTTTACAGCATGCATTGGATGCTTTTATTGTGGAGATCATCAGCACTAGGAAGCTTACCATGTCCTTGATATATCATTAAAGGGATGTTAAATGATGATGATTATATATATGTGTGTGTGTACATGTACATATATGCATAAAAGATTAAATCATATGATCCTTTCTAATATTTAATAGAACATGCAACATGGCAATCAATACTAAATATCTTTTTGAATAATTAAAAAAAAAAAAAGGGAAAGGTATGAAAAGAAGAATCTGGAAAGTAGAGAAATAATTAGGAAAATGGAAAATTTGGAGCTTATTTAAATCCTTAAAGCACTGAAATAAAGTGTATTAAAAAATTATATAAGCAGTCGGTAATAATGTGTGTGATGCTGTGCTTAAATCTTTATAACTTTTTACTAAAAGAAATTTTCTTAAAGGAATATTGAAGAAATCTGAATAGCAAAATTTAATCTGCTTACATTTTCTGCCAGACATATTGACATTTAAATAAATCAAATTTCTTCTATATTTTATTTTCCTTAATTTTTCCCCATTCTCATATTTTTTTGTTCTATTTTCATTAAAAGTTGTGTTAAAATTCTAAATATATGTTTTGGAGTGAGAATGCTAATAAAGATTAGCATAAAATTAATATATCATTTAAGTGATTTATGGTGTTTATATATCGTGTATAGAGAATATTGTATCACCAACACAACTACTCTACAGAGTAGACTGGGTGCTTTTTGTCATGCCACCAACATGATCACCTTGCAGAGTGGACTGGATGCTTCTTTGTTGTGTCACCAACATGACCACTTTACAGGGTGGACTGGATACTTTTTGTTGAATCAGAAGCATGACCACCTTACAGGATGGACTGGGTGTTCTTTTATTATCTCACCAATCTATTGATAGGCTCTCACAAAGATTCTGTCTATTCAATTTTACACACAAAGTTTGGTTGACTAAAGGCTATGGAAGGAGACATTTGCCCAAAGTGCTGCATAGTTGGATAAAATCTGGGACCTTATGATTGGGAAGTAAGCATCTTAAACATTCAAACATGTCTGCACCAATACACATTCATACACACGCAGACAAATAAAGAGCTTCTACTATGCAGTCACTTAACCTGCTAGAAACAGCAGTGAAATCTTCTTCAAATCACACTTGATCATCTTAAACAAAGAAAGATACATTGGACAATGCAGTCCTTGATATACAAAAACATAGGATCAGGGCAGAGTTGAAGCTAAACAACATACATACATACACACACATCAAACTTTTCTAGTGATGAGCAAAATCAAATTGTTTGGATCTACCTATTCTTTCTGTCATCATCATCATCATGTTTTGTATCTGTTTTCCAAGCTGACATTGATAGAAGTTTTTCAGGTAGAAAATTCTACATCTAAATATCGATTTCTGATGCCAACCCTAATGTATGGATTTTCAACCCTAATATACGCCTATCCATTGAGCACTGTTTATGTGGAATGCAAACAAATATCACTGTCTATGATGCCAAATACAAAAAGAAGAGGCAAGACAGGCACACAGACATACACACACATATATATGATGTGCTTCCTTGAAGTTTCTGTCTACCAAATTCAGTTTTTTTTCTGTCTCTAAGGATAATTTACCCAATTTTCTCAACTATCGTTTATAGTGATCAACTGCTATTACATCTATTTTCTGCATTTGGAGCATTCACATTTCATGGAACAGTAAAAATGCATAAAACATTCAAGAAATTTAGCATATAATAACTGCAAATACACACATATAAATATAGACACATATGTATATGTGCACATACAACTCAAAATATTGAAATCGACAAATGCAATGGCACCCATACCTTCACACACAAAAATACATACTGACTGACATACATAATAACATAGTTGATGTCTAATTCCAATGTAAGAGTCTTGTCCATGTGTTAGAAACAAGCTCTCTCTATGAGAAATTAACGACAAAAATAACCAGAAGAACATACATACATTTATACACACATTCATGTCTTCCATCTTAGCACGCCATCGGTTATGACGATGAGTGTTCCAGTTGACACGAACAATGGAACAGCCTGCTCATGAAATTAACATGCAAGTGGAGCATTCCACAAACATACCTTTAACGTAGTTCTCAGAGAGATTTGGCATGACATAGAATTTAACAAAGCTGGCCCTTCGAATTACAGGTACAACTTATTTTTGTCAGCTGAGTGAACTGGAGCAATGTGAAATAAAGTGTCTTGCTCAAGGACACAACGTGCCATCAGGAATCGAACTCACAACTTTACGATTGTGAGCCAAATACCCTAACCACAAAGCCATGCACCTTCACATATACATTCATATGTATATTTCAATATTCCAGCAACAATAACAACAGCATCAGCGACCACCATCACGACTGCCACTACTACATTAACCACACTGACAAAACAAAACATTAGTTGATAGCAAAAACAAAGACAAACAAGCCAACATAGAGAGAATCAATCAATGTATCAATTGATCTATTTTATATAAAATGCACTAGGTGCCAAGTAAATGTGAGAAAATAACGATGAAAAAATATCTGAATCTCTTGATTTTTACAAAAAAGGAAATTATCAACTCCACAACAGCTTATGGTTCAGAGAACTTGTATTGCTCTTTCACAAAGATCACATGCCTTAAAAGTTAAAAGAGAATTATGAAAGAAACCCTCTCGCTAAACAAATGTAGATTTGCATACACAAACAAATATGTGTGTGTATGTATATGTGTAAGTGTGCATGTGTGTGTGGGTGGCGTATATATGTGTTTTGGGTGTGATAATGAATGAACCAGTTGTTTGAATAACAAATCAGCCTGCTTGAAAAATTTTGCAAGAGGCTGAGCATCCTACTGATACATAACGTAGTTTTCAGGGAGATTCACTGTGACACAGTGTGTGTTGTGACAAGGCTGACCTTTTAAATTACAGGTGCAACTCATTTTTGCCAGCTTAGTGAACTGGTGCAACATGAAATAAAGAGTCTTGCTCAAGCACATACTATGATGCTGGGAATTAAACTCATGACCTTCCAATCGTAAGCTGAATATCCTAACCACTAACCCATACACTTGCACATGTGTGTGTATATATTTTGGGAGCTGAGTGGTCTTGACAAGAGGGAGTGTGGCCAGTTCACCATGCTGTACCTTACTCATAGTGGGACTATGTTTTAGGTGGGTTTTTACAGTTGTTGGATGCCCTTCCTAACACCAATCATGTCTACATTCATGAAGCAAGTCTGCCAGTTGGTTGCACAGTACTTTGCTCTTTAACGTGACCCTATTTCGACTGGGTTTTTATGGCTGCTGGAAGCTTTTCCTAACACCAACCACATTTACAGTGTGGTACCTTTATGGGCAGGTCTGGCCTGTTGGCTGTGCCATACCTTGCTCATGGTGGAACTGTGTTTTGGCTGGGTCTTTACAACTGTTGGATGCCTCTCCTAAACCTCAGCCATGTTTACAGTGTGGAATTGGGTAGTTCTGTTATGAAGAGGGTCTGGCCAGCTGGCCACACCGTACCTTGCTCATAGCACACGGTATTTTGGAGCTGGATGGTCCCATTATGAGGAAGGTCTGGCCAGTTGGCTGAGCCATACCTTACTCAACTGTATTTTGGGTGGGTTTTTATGGTTGCTGGATGCCCTTCCTAATACCAACCATATTTATAGTGTGGGACTGGGTGATCCTGTTATGAGGCAAGTTTGGCTAGTTGGCTACGCCATACCTTGCTCATAGTGGACCTGCATTTTGGCTGGGTTTTGACAAATAAATAATGAATAATGACTAATGAATAATGACCAAGGAATAATGAGCAATGACTAATAATTAATGAATAATTGTTTCTACTTTTGGCACAAGGCCAGCAATTACCCAGTGCATTACTGGTACTTTATTTTATCGACCCCGTAAGGATGAAAGGCAAAGTTAACTTCGGCGGGATTTGAACTCAGATCATACAGGGAGGTAACTCTATGCTTCAAAGCATGGCGTCCGACACTCTACCGATACTGCCATTCCAATGAATAATGACAAATAATTAATGACTAATGATTAATGATTAATGATTGATGAATAATGCGTAAAGGCTAATGAATAATCTATTTTTTAAAATATCAAGTACCCAGTTATCCAGTTGGATAATGGTCTTACTATATGAGTGTGTCTGTGTACATTTTTATGTGTGTATGTATGGACCCGTAACTTCTGAGAATCATAGGGGTGCCATATTGACATGTTTCTAGAGCATCTTTTAACCTGGAGGAGCCCATCTCTTCTCCAGGTCTGAATACAGCAAATGTCTTCCAGAGAAGGATAGAGAGTGAGAGAAAGGAAATGAGAAAGAGATATAGAGGAAGAATTGTCTTGAGTAATGAAAAAGTAATGTCTTAACAACAAACACCAACCAAGAGTAATTGTACCAAACATCATAAATAAAAGATACTCATCTAACATGCAGCATCCATGTCTTTTTCTGCACCCCACCCCATGTCTTGTGTAGGGGGAGAGAAAAAATATATGTATGTATGAATACATTAATATATGTCAGTGTATTTGTGTAGAATAAAATATAATATAATATTAAATTATTTGGCACTGTAACTGATTGATATCTGCACTATATCTATGAAATATATTACTAATGATTTTGGTAGCAAGCCACTATTTAAGGTATGGCAGTTTAGTCAATTTAAATTCTTCCCCACACTTCTTAACTGCTACTTATTTTATATCAATCCTGGATTCTTGCAAGGCAAAAATCAATCTCACTGGAATTTGGATGTACAATGTAAAGGGATGTAACTAGATAGCATAGTGCATTTAATTTATAAATTTTTTGTTTCCACCTCTCACCTAGTCTATAAAGCATAATTAGCTCTTCATATCCTGTAATGATTTAGCAGAAAATATCTGAAAATGAATTTTTAAATTCAAATGCTTAGAGTATATTTACATAGTGTTATTTTGTACCTTTGAAGAATGTCTTGCAAATGGTGTTCCATATTAAGGGCATTAAGAGATATAATATCTACTAAAGATATAAGATAAAAAAATAAGAATAACTATATTTCACTAATATGTTTTCATGTAGTGCTTCACATGGCCACAGTTGAAATGAGTAAAGTAATTTTATATATATGGTCTAGTATTTTCTCCTCAGTAGCATATGTATCATATATCACTTTGAACAGGATGTTGGTCTATCACAGGTCAGTTTTCCTAGAAACAGAGTAGAACTGAGCATTGTAAGCAAATGAAGCAGTTTCACACCAAGACTAAGAATATTTGAATACATGTAATATATGAAGGCAAATGATTTAGTGGTTAGAGTGTTCAAGATAGAGCAGTGTGTCATTGAGCAAGACACTTTATTTCATGCTGTTCCAGTTCACTTAGCTGGATCAAATGACTTGTACCTGTATTTCCAAAAAAGAACCAGCCATTTTATGCACTGTCACACTGAGTTTTTCTAAGAATTGTGTTAACCCTTTAGCATTTAAACCGGCTGTATCCGGTCAGAATTCTGTTCACCCGGCTGTAACTGGCCACTCATACTGATGTTAACGTATTGTTCTCAAAATAGATATAAAAATCTCATAGATTTGATATTATGTGAGATAAAGCCTTTACCACCAAATTACAATAGTAAATATAAAGTAATGTAAATGCTAAAGGGTTAAGAGTACAAGTGTTTGTGAAGTACTCAGCCACTTGCATGTTTATTTCATGAGCATGCCATTCTGTAGATCAAACAACTGGAACTGACAGATGCCCAACAACAACATTATAACAGTATATGTTATAATACACTATAACATATACTGTGCAGTGTACTGCATAATTAATAATAGTTTCTGGATGTCATAGTATGTTTATAAGATGACTATGCCCTAATGTAAGTTCAAATCCAGTTGAGATCAACCTTGCCTGTCAAGGAGTTGATAAAATAAAGTACCAGACCAAGGCAATAGATTTGAAGAAATCTTAGAGCAATGGACGGCATTATTTGTTCTGGCTATTTGCATTCAGAATGATAGACTTAATTTGTCACTCAGCATTACACCATTACTTGGACTTTGAGTGCTTTTGGCAGAGTCCACTCTGTTTCAAGATTTAGACCAGGTCTCTCTTTTGAGGATACCTTCTTCCTACCAATTTTTGAGGCACTGCCACTTTCTTCTATCATTAACAGCCCCCCCCCCCCCCCCCCCACACACACACACAAAGAAAAGAAAAGTATATGTGTGTAAGCAAGTGACTTAGTTATAATTGTTTCTAATGTTGGCACAAGGCCAGCAATTACCCAGTGCATTGCTGGTACTTTATTTTATTGACCCCGTAAGGATGAAAGGCAAAGTTAACCTCAGCGGGATTTGAACTCAGAAGTGACTTAGTTATAATGGTTGGCTGAATGAGAATCTAAGCAGATCTGAAATGATAACAGATCAGTCCCTGATCTTAAGCTCTCATTAACATATTTTAACCCCAAAACAATCTTCATAGCATAGTTAAGAGAGAGAGAGAGGGGGATGATAGGGTAGAAGATATCAAATTACCATTTCCCAAACAAATCTAGGACAAAGTAGTTGTCATGTGACACATGCATTTTATCACATACACACACATATACATGAAACAGGTGTTGTGTTGACCCTTTAGCATTTAAATTACTCTATATATACTATTGTATTTTCACAGTAAACACTTTATCTCACATAATATCGAATCTATGAGATTTTGATATTATTTATTTTGAGAACAATACCTTAACATAAGTATGAGCAGCTGGTTTAAACAGGAAGAGGTGAGAGAATTCTGGTTGGATACAGCCAGTTTAAATGTTAAAGGGTTAAACACATAGTCCAAATTCTCCCCAATCTCCAACACCAGAACTGTATCGCAGCAAGACTTTAACCATGTCAAGGATTTAATTCTCTACCTCGCGATTAATTAACCTGCAACAATGTAAACTGAACATTATTAAGTTTACACATAATTATCCCCTACTGTCACCCCATCTCTGTATTGATTAGGCAGCAAGAATTAAAATAAAATATTAGTCTTACTGCTTCACTCAGTTATTCCTTTGGTCCATACCTAATGAGTACTGCTTCTCATCTACAGTCTAATGAATAAGATAGAATGGATAGATGGACAGACAGAGAAGAAATAGATTGAGAGACATAGAAATAGAGAGGGATATAGGTAGATGAATAGATAGATATGTAGGAGATATAGAGAGATAAATGGATAGACAGAGATAGTTGCATGCATGCGTGGTCCAATAACTCCTGAGGGTGTTGTAGGAGAGCTGATTTATATGTGGTGTTTTTAGGACATTTTTAAACCTGGAGAAGCCCATCTCTTCTCCAGGTCTAATACAGAAGATTTCTTCCAGAGAAGAATAAAGAGTGAGAGAATGGAAGTGAGAAAGAGATATAGAGGAAGAATCGACTCCAGTACCAGATTGATACTTATTTTTATCATACCTCAAACGGATGAAAAGCAAAGTTGACCTTAGACAGACATACAGACAGATAGATAGAGATAGATAATCATCATCATCATCATCTTCATTTAACGTCCATCTTCCACGCTAGCATGGGTTAGATGGGATAAATGGATGGATAGATAGATAGATAGATAGATACATACATACATAGATGTATATAGAGATAGATAAACAGAGATAAATATGTATACAACAAAGATAAACAACACAGGAGGTGGGGGAGAACAATACAGTACAATCATGGTATATATTAGTTTAGCTTAATATAGGAAGAAAAGAGATTATCTCTGACAAGACTAAAGAGTGCCCTCATCCTCCCTACCCTATGTTGTCTCCATTCCTTTCTTTTTGGTGTGATATTTTTCTGCTGGCTGTCCTTCCTGACATATACCACATTACAATGGGAACTCAGTGCATTTCAATGTTCCAATGGCAATAAGGACAGATTATGTTTGACAAGATTAAAGAGAACTCACTGTGGGTGCAGCATAGTCAAATGGTTAAGATGTTTGCTTCACAATCAGGAGGTTTTGGGTCATGAACTAGTGTCTTTTATCACAGTATCTGATAGACGGAAGCCTTGTGAAATTAGGTTAGGCAGAAACTGATGGGAAGCTAAATGGATGGACAATACCTGTAATTCAAGGGTGAGCTATATCATACTCTGGGACACACAGAATATCATTGAAAATTACATAAAGCATACACATTTGTGAAATACGCAGCTATTTACAAATTAATTTAACAAAGTAGCCACTTTGTTGATTGAACAACTGGGACACATTCCTTTTAAAGAGACTTCTCTACTTCACATTTTTACTATATATAGTCATTCTATTCCCTTATATACAGGGTGTCCCCAAAATGTATACATACATCTATTAGAATGCTGCTGAGTGTGTATACATGTTTTGGGGACACACTGTATATATATATATATATATATATGAGGAGAATAAATGGGAGAAAGACAGTCTCCCCCACATCGACCCAATAGAGGGACCAGCAGTGCAAGTTGAAGGTAGTATAATAAGTAAGGCGATCAAAGATATGAAGACAGGCAAGGTGGCTGGGCCTTCGGAAATAGTTGCTGAAATGCTGAAAGCATCTGGAACGGTGGGACACACTATGGTCACCCGGATAGTAAACCAAGTCATACAGAATGGGGCCGTTCCGAAGGACCATTAACTGCTACAGAGGTAAAGGAGATGCCCTAGATAGGGGTAACTATAGAGGCATTAAATTAATCGACCAGGTCATGAAGGTCACAGAAAAAGTAATAGTGCAACTAATCAGAGAACGAATTGATCTAGATGAAATGCAGTTCGGGTTTGTGTCAGGTAAAAGTACCACAGACGCTCTTTTCCTTGTACGACAACTACAGGAGAAGTACCTAGCTAAAAGTAAACCCCTATACTTAGCTTTTGTTGACTTGGAGAAAGCCTTTGACAGAGTCCCCCGCTCCATTATCTGGTGGGCGCTTAGAAAACTAGGTGTTGATGAATGGCTTGTGAGAGCTATACAAGCCATGTATAAAGAAACAGTCAGCAAGGTTAGAATTAACAACGAATATAGTGAAGAGTTTAGCGTAAAAGTTGGTGTTCATCAGGGCTCCGTTCTTATCCCCCTACTATTTATTATTGCCCTTCAGGCTATAACAGAGGAGTTCAAGACCGGCTGCCCATGGGAACTCCTATATGCAGATGATCTAATGCTCATAGCTGAATCAATGGCTGAACTAGAGAAAAAATTCTAAACATGGAAGCATGGCCTAGAATCAAAAGGCCTTAAAGTTAACTTGTCTAAGACTAAAGTTCTAGTTTGTAGGAAGGAAAATAGGGCACCGGTCCCATCTGGGAAATGGCCATGCTCAGTGTGTAGGAAAGGAGTAGGCAGAAACTCCATTTTATGTCCCAAATGCAAAGTATGGGTGCATAAAAGATGTAGTGGGATCACAGGTAAGCTAACTAAGAATATAGATTTTATATGTGGCCGGTGCTCTGGTGCAATAAGTAGCAGCAAGTGCCCACAGAATACTAGCTCATTCCATTGCACAGATGGTTCTATAGAAATAGTGGACACCTTCCGTTACCTGGGTGACAAAATCAACAGTGGGGGAGGGTGCTCTGAAAGTACAGTAGCTAGAGTCAGAACGGGATGGAAAAAGTTCAGAGAGCTTATACCACTATTGGCCGCTAAAAATGAAAGGCAGGCTGTATGATGCCTGCATACGAACAGCAATGTTACATGGCAGTGAGACCTGGGCATTGTGTGCAGAGGATATACGCAGACTGGAGAGAAATAAAGCTTGCATGCTCCGCTGGATGTGTAATAGTAATATACGATAACGGCAAAGCATAAACGAACTAAGGGAGAAATTAGGAATAAGAGGGATCAGATGTTGTTTACTTGAGAGAAGACTACGTTGGTACGGTCACGTGATGCGCATGAAAGACGACAGCTGTATAAAAAAGTGCAGGGCGATAAAAATAGACGGTAGCCATGGAGTAGGCAGACCCAGAAAAACCTGAGACGACTTGATAAATTCCGACCTCACACACACCTCTCCAAGACAATGTCACTGGACCGAGATCTCTGACGCTACACAGTCATACAGAAGACCCGCCTTGCCTAAGTACAAAGCGAAACCTACACTCAGTAGGCACCTCTAACAAAATACATCCCCGTCCCACTACCCCCACCCCATCCACACCACCCTCTTAAATGTGAAGTTATGTTGGCACCACAACATTCAGTCCGAAACAAATGAGGTCGTGTAGGTGTCATGACAAAAAAAACACACAGTCCACGCTGTAATGTGGCCGTGTAGGTAATACGGTAAAAACCTCCCAGTCCACACTGTAAACGTGGTTGGTGTTAGGAAGGGCATCCAGCCGTAGAAAACCCGCCAGACAGTCCTATACGAGCAGGACAACCAATCTTGCCTCAAGTGGGAAAACTCCCGTCCAAACCCATGCAAGCGTGGAAGATGGACGTTAAACGATGATGATGATGATGATATATATATATATATATATATATATATATATAATACATATAAATAAGACCAACAGACAGAGACAAAGCAAAACAGAAAAAGTAAAACATTATTGTCAATAATAAAAAAAATAATGTCTATCATATAATATAGTGTTTACCAGACAGTGAGAATGGAGAATGGAAAATGAAAAATGTAATAATGAAGTTGATATCATAATAGAAAAAAAACTACAAAAATAGAAAAAAGAGATTAATATAGAATATGGACAGAGAAGGAACAAGCTACAGGTGATTTCTCTACAATAATAGTTCAGCATAAAACGACCTTATATAACGAATCAGAACTCAGATCTTTGATTGATTTATTTCCTTTTATAGACATTGATCTTTTCTTGAACAAAACTTATCTTCTAATTCATTGAAAATATATATTTATATATAAATCTTTCCCCTGTGTATGTGTGTGTATATATATACATCTGTCTGTCTATCTATCTATCTATCAGTATATATATCAGATGGACCCAACAAAGGGCGCAGCTGTACAAGTCAGCAGCAGTGTATTAAGTAAGGATTAACAAGGACTATAGCGAGGAATTTAGTGTGCAGGTTGGTGTCCACTAGGGCTCTGTTCTTAGCCTTCTACTGCTTATTATCGTACTGCAGGCTATAACAGAGGAGTTTAAGATTGGTTGCTTATGGACATTCCTGTATGTAGAGGATCTAACACTCATAGCTGGGTCTATGGCAGAATTAGAGAAGAAATCCAAACCTGGAAGCATGGCCTAGAATCAAAGGATTTTTAAGTCAATCTGACAATGACTAAGGTCCTAGTAAGTAGAAGAGAAAACATAGCCCTGATTAACTCAAAGAAATGGCCTTGCTCACTGTGTAGGAAAGGTGTAGGTAGAAATTTCATCCTCTGTCCCAAATGCAAACTATGGGTACACAAGAGATGTAGTGGGATCTCAGGTAGTTTAGCTTAAAGTGTAGGCTTTACATGTAGCTGTTGTACTGGAGCAGTAAGTAACAAACAACCACAGGAAACAAGCACTAACAAATTCTGAGAAGGTTCGGTAGAAGCAGTAGACAGCTTCTGTTACCTAGGTGACCAAATTAGCAGCAGGTGTGGGTGTTCTGAAAGTACAGTAGCCAGGGTGAGAACGAGATGGAGAAAGTTCAGGGAACTACTACCACTGCTAACTACAAAAGGTTTTTCCCTCAAAATGAAGGGCAGATTATATGATGCATGTATACGAACAGTAATGGTGGATGGTAGTGAGACCTGATCACTGTGTACAGAGACCTGTGAAGATTGGAAAGAAATGAAGCCTGCATGCACTAATAGATATGTAATAGTAATATACATGAATGGCAAAGCATAAATGAATTGCGAGAGAAACTAGGCGTAAGAGGAGGAATCAGATGCAGTGTGTTGACTTAAATTTGATTCCCGAGACTGTCTTCCATGTGTGAGAATAGGAAGAAGTCATTAGGAACTAGGTAGGGGCTATAGGGTGGGTGTTGTACCCCTTTCATTCCCCTGTTTGTCATCCAAGTGGTCTCTAGAATTGGTTTGTAGCATGGGGCATTGTCCTGGTGGAACCACCACTCTCCACTCCTACGTCCTTTTTTCCCTCATTTTCTCTCTCCCTGAACCTTTTCAGAAATTCAAAGTAATACTCCTTATTGATAGTTTGGCCCTCAGGAACCCATTCAATGTGAATTAGCCCCTGGTACTCAAAGAAAGAAATGACCATGGCCTTCACTTGCAAACTGCCCAACATTGACATCTGGAGGAGGAAACATGCTTAAACTGGGCACTCTGACATTTGCTCTCAGGTTCATAGGTGAACATCCATCTCTCATGGTGAACATCCAACTCTCATCACAAGTCACTACTTTATTTAGGAAACCAGAATCAGCCTCTATCATATCAAGAATGTCAGTGCAATATTCCATATGAAACTGCTTCCGATTGTCAGAAAGGATTTTTTGCATGCACTTGGCACTTTGTGGAGCTCCAGAACTTTGGTCAAAATTGTCTCCATTATGCCAATTCTAATACCAATAGTTTCCAATATCATTCTCACAGTAGCTCAATGATCTTGCATCACTAACTTTTGCACTTCCTCAGTTTTCCTCCTTTTGAGCACTGTTCGGTGTTCCAGATCTGTATTCTTCTTCAACCTGTTGATTCCCTTCACAAAAATCATTTAAATAATCCGTAGAAATTTGTTTTGCTCATCAATTCACCCCCAAAGGTCTCCGCTAACATTTCTTAGGTTTCTTGTTTGGCCTTCTTAGTTTAACAGAAAATTTGATGGCACAATGTTGCTCCATATTTCCCTACATCATGCCACATGTTGACAAATCGGTGAATTGGATCACACTGATTCCACCACATAGACTGCTGTGCTTCAACCTAGGCAGATGGGAAGTTGCCAGTTAATCACTTTATGTATTATATGTAAGTCTAATTCACCATGAAGTAGCATTCTAATTGGATAATGCGTCTCCTGAAATTTTCTCATTACTTATTGAACATACCTGGCACACACACACACACACATCATCATCATTGTTTAACATCCGTTTTCCACGCTAGCATGGGTTAGATGGGTTATCCCATATGAAGCAAGTTGGGTCAGGTGACCATGTCTTACTCATACAGAACTGTTTCTGGCTTGATTTCTATGGCTGAATGCATTTCCTAACATCAACCTCATTTATGCGCTGGGTGCTTTTTGTCATGGCACCGAAATAACCACTTTACCATATGGACTGGGGACTTTGGTTGGGGAGGTGTATGGGGGATTGGGGAAGTAGGTATAGGAGCGTGTGTGAGGGGCAGAGTATTAGGACATGTATTGGGTGTTAGGACATGGGAGGTGTATGGAATGGAGGATAGAGGCAAAGGTGGTGCATACTAGATGTATGCTTCAGCCTGTGCTCATGAGAAGGCGGGACTTCTGTATTACTGCATAACACCAGAAATCTCAGTCCTGTCATCACCTTTGAGAGGTACAATTGTGCAAGGTCAGCTTTTACAGCTCATTCCAAATCTTCCTGGGTCTTCTTACTTCATAGCTTCCATCAACTTTGATTGCCCTACACCTTTTTATATAGCAGTCATCCTGCATACACACCACATGTCCATACCAATGCAATCTCCTCTCCTGCACATTGAATCTGATCCCTCTTATGCCTAGTTTATCTCTCAGTTCATTTACGCTTTGCCATTCATGTATATTACTATTACACATCCATCAGTGCATGCAGGCTTTATTTCTTTCCAATCTGCACACAGTACACAAGTATCATTATAATGCAACATTGCAGTTTGTATACATGCATCATATAATCTGCTCTTCATTTTGAGAGAAAAACTTTTTGTAGCCAGCAGTGGTAGTAGCTCCTTGAACTTTCTCGATCCCGTTCTCACCCTGGCTATTGTACTTTCGGAACACCTTCCTCCACTGCTAATTTGATCACCTAAATAACAGAAACTATTGGCTACTTCTACAGAACCCTCTAGGCATTTGAAGGAGCTAGTATCCTGTTGGATCTTACTACTTACTGCCCCTACTGAGTGTCGGATACCATGCTTCGCAGCAGAGAGTTACAGTCCTTTACGTTCTGAGTTCAAATTGCGCCGGGGTTAGCTTTTCCTTTCAGCCTTATGGGGTTGATAAAATAAAGTACCAGTGAGTACTGGGGTCGAGTTAATCGACTTTCCCCTCCCTTTCAAATTGCTGGCTTTGTGCCTAAAGTAGAAACAATTATTTCAGAAAAGACTAGCTTCACTTCCTCCACACAACTACTATGTCAGTTGTTTTCAGATTTGAGATGCATCAGACAACAATTATTACAATATATCCTCACCACTGTCAGTACATAGCTTATCTACTTATCATCAAAACTCATGACAACATGAAAATCTGGATGTTTTACACCCAAAATCAAGAATCAGAGAAGCCTGTGTGTGAACCCACAAGATAATCATACAAGAACATTGGGAACTTTTGGACATTGGGTACTTTTATCTGCTAAAAATATTTGTACTCACTATAAAATTTGCTGAAGGGCTTCAAGTAAAGTTTGAAAGGGCAGGCTTGAGTTAGCAAGTTTACAAGTTAGCAGAGCCAATAACAATTTAAAAAAAAAAAAATATATATATATATAATATATATATATATATATATATATATATATATATATATATATATATATAGTATGGTTACAGTGTATACCCCATAGGAAATTTCTTCAGTGTTTTAATGGTATGAGTCTTAGTTCTGTCATGTTAACATTTTTCCAGTGACAAGAATTTAGAATACACAGAGCCAGACAAATACTTTTTATTTTTACTGTTTAGTCAACAAGGGAAGGGTAATGCTCATGATCCTTTTCATGGCCTCTGAGACTGGTGTGAGGGAGGATGGTATCTTCAAATTGGATATGGTAATCATTCTACTGATCTTCATCAAAATGCTAAGCTGTGGACTATATTTTGATGAGGGACATAAACAAATAGCCTTGCTTGTTTAAACAGCATCACAAAGAGAATATATTGAGATAAACAGACACATACAGACACACACATATATGTCAAGCTTTTTTACAGTTTCTATCTACCAAATTCACTCACAAGGTATGATATCAGTCAACACAAGGCTACAGTAGAAGACATCAGTCCAAGGTTTCATGCAGTGGAATTGAACATAAAAACACTTGGTTGTGAAGCAAACTTCTTAAACACACAGCCATGTTATGAGCAGAATATACATTTCCATTGACACAGACAATTTATAAGAAGATAATATATGTTGGATGAAATACTACCCAATGTTAATAGTGAAGAATAAATATGGAATAAACTGAGAATGCTGGAGTTAACAGATGTGATACCATATAATTCATACATGTGAAAAATAATGAAGATTTGCAGAGCCATTCAATCATCATCATGATTATCATCATCATTTAACGTCCACTTTCCCTGTTAGAAAGGGTTGGATGGGTCTATATAGATCAAGTCAGTCCTGAAGCAGGGCTACTGACCTCCCATACAGGCTGAGGGGTCTGTATCCCACCTACGTATGGTCATGTTGAGTGCAGAAGAGAAGTTGTGTCTTTTGACACAAACTGAAGGGCCTCGCAACCATACTGGTATCATAAAACAAACCCTAAATTAATCATGAATATTTAAAATCATATATGACGTACATGATATCAAATAATTCAGAAAAATGATATAATTATTATAGTGATATTGGATAATATCAGTGATTTTATATATAAGATAACCTAAAATGTTTGAGAGATATGTTTGTCTTATATTTACATATATACAACATAATACATAACCTTTTAGTATTACACAGTATAAAGTATTTTTTCAATGCTTAATTTTCTTTTGTGTGTTGGGGGTAGTGTACACACACATATCTTCTCTTCTACTTGTTTCAAACATTATTCCTTGGTTGGCTATTGATACATGGAGGAGTTTGACACTGCCATTCACAGTTGTGTTTCTTGCCATGCTGTAGGCAGAATATCAAGATGCTTCTTGAAAATATCTACAATCACTCCAGGTAGATCTCTCAGGTTTTTGGCAGCATATTAAAGAGCTAGGACCCCTTATTCTAGATGTGGAGGATGGGACCCTTGGCACTATGCAGTGGCACTAGCAGCTGGCACCTAAAAGGGCATCCAGCTATATAAAACTACCTAAAGAAATCTTGTTTAACCATGCTAGCAAGGAAAAGTGGATATGATAATGATAATGGGGGTGATGCTGATGATGGTAGTAGTGGTGATGATGGTGGTGGTGGTGATGATGATAGTGGCAGTGGTGGTGATGATGATGATGGCAGCTTAATGTTACATGGAATAACATCAGATCTTGCTGCTGATTCAGCTATTTGATTCCATGTTCTATAGTTTCAGAATCTCCATTTAATATCAATTAGTGTCAACATCAAATATATTTATTTCCCTATACCAAAGAAAAGGAATCAACAACAAATATCAAGATATCTACTCTAGCATGAACATCCATGTGTATGTGTGTGTGTATATGAGTGAATGAGTATGTATGTGTATGTATGAGTGTGCCTGTGTGCAAGTGTATGAGTGTGCCTGTGTGCAAGTGTGTTTGTGTTCAAGTCTGTGAGTGTACGAATGTGGAAGCATGCACAGTAATCACAGAGAAAATAGATTTAAAGTTACTCAAGGTAATTATTATTGCAAGAATATGATGGTGATGGTGGTAGTGATGGTGGTGGATATGGAAGTACTGCTGCTTTTGTTGTGACAGTCAGAAACATACCATATATACTTGAATATAAGTTGCCCCCACTATTTTATGTCTGGGAAATGGGCAAAAATCCAAACTTCTTTATAAGCCAAGCCAGCTAATCAACACAATATGTTTAGATGACATGGTTTTGAAATTCTCATGAGTATAAGATATATATATAAAGTTTTAATATTTTGATGTTTAAAATGTTTCAAGTGTTGTTTAGAATATAATTTCTGTTTCACAACTTATGTAATGCTTTTTTACCATTTCATCCGTTTTATAAAGTTTCAACAAGTTTCTTGAATGTTTGTTTACTTCTGGCTACTCACATGCAAGAGAGAGCAAGAGCAATAAAACAAGTCAGAAGTAAGATTTCAATCTTACATAAGATTGAAAGAAAAAGTATAAAATCATAGAAAAAAAACAAAAAAACGTGTGTGCCCATGTGTGTGTGTGTGTGTAGGAAATGTTTATTTATAAAAAAAAAGTTCAAATTATAAATATTTGTTAGAAATATTTTCAAGGGAATGCATAAATAACACTAATGATGCTTTAGTAAATGTAGAAAAAACAGTGTTTATAGTAAAATAATCACTCCAGATATTTTAGCACCTTATTTATGTAGAATTTGAAGTTGGTTAAAATCGAATATAATCCACCCTCCCTCACATTTTACCATTGATTTTTATTCCTTGGTTTACATATAAATATATATGGTAAATATAATTATATGAGACATTTTGCTATCAACTTGTAATTGACTATGAAGCAGAAAGTATCAAAGTTGTTATGTATTTGTGAATGTTAATGTCAAATTAAGCAGCCGCAGCATAGCCAGCAATAGCACAACATGACAGAGTCAACATGGTTGCTTGACCTACTAGAAATAGCAGTCAAATTTTCCTAAAATCACCCCTTACGATATTATCCCTTTCATTAAAACATTTTAAATGGAAGATACTGCATATGTCTTTCAAATCATTTTGAAATTAATCAAGAATTTGGAAGGATTTAGTAACTTACTTTCTCATTTTAAAGCTTTATTTGAAATAACAAAGTTTCCTACATAGAATTATCAAGGAAGGTCTTTAGCTAAATATAAACACTTTAAAATAAACAGTTTTGTACTGTGGGGTTGGTTTCAGGCAGTGTGGCATCAAAAGAGTTAAGTAATGAGAGGACATATTAGTATGCAGAGTTAGATACCCCTAAAATATGGGAGAGTCATGGCTGGAGTGCCTTTGATCATATACTTACTCAATCAGGTTTGAGCTGTGACTAAACAACATTACTAACATCAGCAGCATCACCACCCTTATCTTTACTAACAACAGAATCATCCTTATTCAACCATTCTAATCATTGAAACAAGGTGGCAAAGTTGATATTTTAAAGGACTATCAACTGTAAGGTGTTGAGTTCATTTCATAACAAAAGCGATACACTTAATTCTACATTGCTTTCAAACTAGATTTTGCAAAGAGATACAGATATTACCCGACAGTCTCAGATTATTCTTCAGTAGTTTAGTCTACCTTGTTACTTATTGCCATAAAAGAAACTTTTAAAAGCTGCTCAGGATTTAGGAGAAGTAACACAATTACATTTTTATATTATTCTTACCATTATCAATTTCCATATGGCCATAACAATCAACAACAACTGCCATTACAACCATAGTTATTACGAGCAAATCTGGGTTCATTTTAACTGTGCTTCACCTTAGACAAGTGCTTTTTATTATAGCTTCATGTTGAGTAAAATTGAATGGACAGAAACTGTGGAACCCTGTTAAATAGACTGGACAATATCTGTTCTTTGGGGGTGGACTTAATCCATTGTCAGGTTTAAGACTATAGCTGGGTCTTTGGGAATCTTTAGAGGAGTTCACACTGTTCAAACATTCAGACAGAATCTAGTTTGGTGTTATACGTTCTTCTTCCTTTTCTCCCACCAGTCTCAGATACCCTATATAATGTCTTCGGCCCAACACTTCCACCTCTGGCAAAGCCATAAAAAATATATGCAATAAAATAGTGTATCATGTTATGTAAGGAATAGAGTAGAACTGGAGTATAATTCCTATTGGAGGAGATTAGACATTTTAGAATAATTGAATCTGAATAATTCTTGGAAGAATAGAGAAGTATAAGCCCGAGAATGAAAAAGTGATTTGTGAAACACTTGAGTAGGTCCAAGAGTGAAATATTGATTGTATAGCACAGCAACAGCCTTAAGTATTAAGTAGCAATTTTTGTGGGACAGAATCAGACACGTGAATGAAATACTCATTTCATAGTACAGGAACATTTCATAGTACAGAGTGAAGTACCAATTTTTTAGTAGAAAAACAGGTCTAATTGTGAACTAACAATTTTTATAGCAAAAAAACAGGCCTGAGAATGAACTAGCAATTTTTATAACATAAAAACAGACCCAAGAATGAAGTAGCGATTTTTGTAGCATAGAAACAAGCCCGAGAATGCACTAGCGATTTTTGTTTGAAGAGTTTAGTGTAAAAGTTGGTGTTCATCAGGGCTCTGTTCTTAGCCCCCTACTATTTATTATTGCCCTCCAGGCTATAACAGTGGAGTTCAAGACCGGCTGCCCATGGGAACTCCTATACGCAGATGATCTAACGCTCATAGCTGAATCAATGGCCGAGCTAGAGAAGAAATTCCAAACATGGAAGCACGGCCTAGAATCAAAAGGCCTTAAAATTAACCTAGCTAAGACTAAAGTTCTAGTTTGTAAGAAAGAAAATAAGGCGGCGGTCCCCTCGGGGAAGTGGCCATGCGCAGAGTGTAGGAAAGGCGTAGGGAGAAATTCCATTTTGTGTCCCAAATGCAAAGTTTGGGTGCATAAAAGATGTAGTGGGATCACAGGTAAGTTAATTAAGAACATAGATTTTACATGTGGCCGGTGTTCTGGGAATATAAGTAGCAGCAAGTGCCCACAAAATACTAGCTCTTTCAACTGCGAAGAGGGTTCTATAGAAATAGTGGACAGCTTCCATTACCTGGGTGAAAAAATCAGCAGTGGGGGAGGGTGCTCTGAAAGTACAGTAGCTAGAGTCAGAACTGGGTGGAAAAAGTTCAGAGAGCTTATACCACTATTAGCCGCTAAAGGGTTCTCCCTAAAAATGAAAGGCAGGCTGTACGATGCCTGCATACAAACAGCAATGTTGCATGGCAGTGAGACCTGGGCATTGTATGCAGAGGATATACGCAGACTAGAGAGAAACGAAGCTTGCATGCTCCGCTGGATGTGTAATAGTAATATACGTGAACGACAAAGCATAAACGAACTAAGGAAAAAATTAGAAATAAGAGGGATCAGATGTTGTTTACTAGAGAGAAGGCTACGTTGGTATGGTCACGTGATGCGTATGAAGGATGATAGCTGTATAACAAAGTGCAGGGCAATAAAGATAGACGGTAGCCACGGAATAGGCAGACCCAGAAAAACCTGGGACGAGCTGATAAACTCCGACCTCACACACTTACACCTCACCAAGACAATGTCACTGGACCGAGACCTTTGGCGGTACTCAGTAATAGAGAAGACCCGCCTTGCCAGTAGGCATCTCTAACAAAATACACCCCGTCCCACCACCACCACCACCCCCACCCCATCCACACCACCCCGTTCTATGTAAAGTTATGTTGGTGCCGCGCCATCCAGGCCGAAACAAATGAGATCGTGTAGGTGTCACGACAAAAAAACACACAGTATACGCTGTAATGTGGCCGTGTAGGCAACACGGTAAAAACCTCCCAGACCCACACTGTAAATGTGGTTGGTGTTAGGAAGGGCATCCAACTGTAGAAAACCTGCCAGACAGTCCTATGCGAGCAAGAAAATCACTCTTGCCTCAAGTGGGACTACCCCCGTCCAAACCCATGCAAGCATGGAACACGGACGTTAAACGTTGATGATGATGATGATGATGATGAGAAACAAGCCTGAGAATACACTAGCGATTTTTGTAGCATAGAAACAGGCCCGAGAATGAAATACTGTTGTAGCACAAGAACAGACCTGAGAACAAGCTAAATCAAATTACAATATAAAAAAATGTGACAAAATGTGTTTTTGTGACTAGCTGTTTTTGTTTAGTCCCAAGCCCTAAAATCAAATGCATTTCAGCCACAGCCATTCCTTCATTGTGTTTAGGAATATTGTATCTAGGACTACATTATTCAAACATCCTTCCTTAGTAGGGTGTGTTAAAAGATTTGCTGCTTTTTTTCATAGGGAGAAAACTTTTGTTGTCAACAGACGGAATAGCTCTCGAAACTTCTTCCATCTAATCCTTATTCCAGCTCTCAGAGTACCCACCTCCACTGCTAATTTGATTACTTAGGTATCATCATCATCATCATCGTTTATCTTCCACGCTAGCATGGGTTTAGACGGAAATTGTCCCACTTGAGGCAAGATTGGTCGTCTCTTTTGTATAGGACTGTCTGGCGGGTTTTCTACGGCTGGATGCCCTTCCTAACACCAACCACGTTTACAGTGTGGACTGGGAGGTTTTTACCGTGTTGCCTACACAGCCACATTACAGCGTGGACTGTGTTTTTTTGTTGTGACACCTACACAACCTCATTTATTTAGGACTGGATGTTGTGGTATCAACATAACTTTACAGAGAAAGGGGTCGTGTTAATGGGGGTGGGGGATAGGGGACTTGGGGTAGTGGGATGGAGGTGCCTACTGACTGTAGGTTTCACTTTGTACTTAGGCAAGGCGGGTTTTCTGTATTACTGCGTAGCACCAAAGATCTCGGTCCAGTGACATTGTCTTGGAGAGGTGTAAGTGTGTAAAGTCGGAATTTATCAAATCGTCCCAGGTTTTTCTGGGTCTGCCTACTCCGTAACTTCCGTCAATTTTGATCGCCCTGCACTTTTTTATACAGCTGTCGTCTTTCATGCACATCACGTGACCATACCAATGTAGTCTTCTCTCGAGTAAACAGCATCTGATCCTTCTTATAGCCTAATTTCTCACTTAGTTCATTTATGCTTTGCTGTTCACATATATTACTATTACACATCCAGCGGAGCATGCATGCTTCGTTCCTCTCCAGTCTGTGCAGATCCTCTGTACACAATGCCCATGTTTCACTGCCATGTAACATAGCTGTTCGTATGCAGGCATCATACAGTCTGCCTTTCATTTTTAGAGAGAAACCTTTAGCAGCCAATAGTGGTATAAGCTCTCTGAACTTTTTCCATCCCGTTCTGACTCTGGCTACTGTACTTTCTGAGCACCCTCCACCACTGCTGACTTTGTCACCCCGGTAACGGAAGGTGTCCACTATTTCTATAGAGCCATCTGGGCAATAGAAGGAGCTAGTATCCTGTGAGCGCTTGCTAGTTATTGCACCTGAGCACTGGCCACATATAAAATCTACGTTCTTAGATAGCTTACCTGTGATCCTACTACATCTTTTATGCACCCATACTTTGCATTTGGGACATAAAATGGAATTTCTGCCTACTCCTTTCCTACACACTGAGCATGGCCATTTCCCATTTTCCTTCCTACATACTAGTACTTTAGTCTTAGACAAGTTAACTTTAAGGCTTTTGATTCTAGGCCATGCTTCCATGTTTGGAATTTCTTCTCTAGTTCAGCCATCGATTCAGCTATGAGCGTTAGATTATCTGCATAGAGAAGTTCCCATGGGCAGCCGGTCTTGAACTCCTCTGTTATAGCCTGAAGGGCAATTATAAATAGGGGGGGGCTAAGGACAGAGCCCTGATGAACACCAACTTTTACGCTAAATTCTTCATTATATTCGTTGTTAATTCTAACCTTGCTGACTGTTTCTTTATACATGGCTTGTATAGCTCTCACAAGTTTTCTAAGGGCCCACCCACTTCTATGGATGTGATTGGAGAAGGATTATGTTTCTGCCCCTCTTACTATCAATTATCCCTGTACATCTATTACATACAAAGTTTTCTTTTCTTGTTAGTCTGCCTGCTATTAAACCTCTTGTATACTCAAGATTTGCATTGTGTACATCATAGAGTTTATGCCTATTCCTTTTCTGCATGTCTAACATGCACTTACCTGATGGGATCAGGGTCCTGTCTTCCTTCCTAGTTAATAACACTTTAGTATTTTTCTAAGTTTACTTTTAATTGTAAATTCTGTTTCCAGTCAGGAGAACGTGGGGGCAATGTCCTCAAACACGCCTTGTAGCGGGTCCTGTCAGAAGCAACCATCTCCAATTGATGCAGCTGGGTATCCAAGTGAGACCAGCGAAGCTCATGGATATTATCCAACTTCATGACCCTAGGTAAAGGTTGGCACTAATAACAAAGTGTACAACTACCTCAATTCCTCTGATGACTGAATGCTGATCCAACATAATTATATGTAATAAATTTACTTAAGTTACGCCTGAAATATGAGATAAATAATGAGAAAGTTATTTTACTAAATCTCTCAAAATTCTTGATTATTTGAAAATTATACAATATTTCTCATTAAAAATATGATAACAAAAGGGTTAATCTGACTCAGAAATTGTATAGTTCTTAATTTATCAACACCATGGTAATTAAATGGAAAATCAATCCCAGTGAGATTTGAACCAAGAATTTAGTTAGAAGGAGCTAAATAATGTATGCTATTTCATCTAGTACTTTATTTCATTAACCCCAGAAGGATGAAAGGCAAAGTTAATCACTGTAGGATTTGAACTTAAAACATTGAGAAATGTAATTAATACTGCAATGCATCGCATTTAATTCATAATTTTGGTTTCTGATTTAGGCACAAAACCAACAATTTTGGGGGAGGGGAAAATTGATTAAATCGACTCCAGTGCATATTTATTGACCCCCTAAGGATGAAATGCAAAACTAACCTCAGCAGGACTTGAACTCAGAACGCAAAGGGCCGTAACTCTATGCTGCAAAGCATGTTCTCTGATGTTCTACTGATACTGCCAATCCACAACTTGGACCTAAAGCCACATATTTTTAGAAGGGAACATACAACTAAATCAACTACAGTACTTGTGGTACTTACTTTATCAATCCCTTCAGGAGGAAAGGTGGTGGCATGTGGCCTAGTGGTAAGGGTGTTGGATTTATGATCATAATGTTGTGGGTTTGATTCCTGGACTGAGTTGTGCATTGTGTTCTTGAACAAAACACTTCATTTCACATTGCTCCAGTATATTCAGTTAAAATGAGTACCAGCAGTAGCCGGGGTTTTAATCCTGTGATGGACTGGCATCCTGACCATGAGGGAATCTTGTACTCCCAGTTGCTTCCCATCACAGAAACTGGGATAAGTATCGGCCTGATGAGCCTCCAGGCTCAAGACAGATTTTAGATTTAGACAGGGCAAATTTGATCCCGTTATAATTTGAACTGATCATGTAAAATATTTAATCTGATAATCTTCTGTTTCTGCTCACACTCACCACCCTATATTTTCTAAAATATAGGCAAAAACTCGTTCACGTCATATTTTTATAAAATTTAGTAAAATCTGATTGTCAAGAAGGATTTTAATACATTTTTTTTTGTTCCATCAAGCACAAATGTGTTGTTAATAAGATCATTTCACAACCATGTACTTCCAGGACTAAGTCCACTTCACAGCACCTTGAGCAAGTATCTTCTACCATAGCCATAGCTTTTGGCTTGGATCTACAATTTTGAGGGGGCCTTACTCATCTCAAGTTCTAGTACTTTTATTTTGTTCTGTTACTTGCAAATACATCATATACACTATATGTACATGTGTATACTCATAAATTATACATAAATCAAATGTATCCCACACTGATTACTTAATGAGCAGTTTGAAATGGGGCCTACATGTCAAATCTTGCCTGGCTCTGTTATCATTTTATATCTGGCTTGAGCCTATTACCACCTTCGCACATGCAGCAGTCTCCAGGGGTTCATTTCCATCAGACTACTTTCACTGTAGTAGCTCCACTGATTAAGTAAACATATCAAAGATGTTCCAGTCATGACCATCGGGTCATTTTGTATATCTGCTTCAGATATGTATATTTATGTATATTTTGTATATTTTTTATATCTGCTTCAGATATTTCTAGTGAACTGAGGGTGTTTACATAATTCCTCATTTTTAATTGTAAAGATTTATATTTATTATATATGTACACACCTTTATCATTTCAACCGGTCACTGTTTCGTGAAGCCAATTTGTGATTATATTCTGTTAGAGATCATTCAAACAGGACATTATGTTGAATAGATCATATGGTATTAAAATACTTTGTATATTTACTTGTTTAATGCAGAAACTTTTCAATTGTCATTCATCTTTAGACGCAATTTACATTGATAAAATGGCTACATAATTATCTACCACATTCTTATTGGCTATATTCCAAAATGTTCCGGCTTTTGACTTCGAATATATTATTTATTAGCGACGTGTTGATTAAACAGTTGTTTTTTATTTTTTTCATTTGTTTAAAATGTTGTTTGAAGTAATAATAATTTCGAGGTTCGTGTTCGCCAACAGGCTATGTTATTCGCAAACTGGCTATGACACGCCACACAAAACAGTTATCCTACCAAATAATACACATATCAGGAATACCTTTTCTTTACAGACCATAAATACTAGCTTCTGCTCTTCACTGGTGTATTAACCGCTATTAGAAATTCAATATGATAAAGATAAACGATAAAAAAAGCAGAAAAAATGTTTGTTGTTGCACCATCCCTTTATACAACATCATTAAACATAGATGCACGCATTTGCAGCATGTTTTTTTTTCTTCTTTATACAGTTAGCTATCTGTCTATCTATCTATCTATGTTTGTTTTTATATTTTTTACACGACTGTATGTAAAATCCCCGGCATGTCTTTGTATTGTCCCCTTTTCTTGTTGCGCCCTTGTGGCTAATAAAGATATCTATCTATCCATCTATATATATATATATATATATAGATATAGATATATAAACCAGTAAAGAGCGACAGGTATCTATAGTGGTCGTACACACAAAATACTTCATATGATAACCGAATGTAAACCATTTATTCTCAACACCACATACACGAATACATGAATATGATATTAAAAATTACTTCTGATACTTCAATATAAACAATGCTAGCGAATAAAGAAGTGGGGGGGGGGGCACACAAGTCCCATACACACATATTACACATACGAAAGTGAAAATACAACAAAATGACGCCGTACCTTTTGTTTGGGATTTACTTCGATCACTGCCGACATGTGTTGTCCAATAGTAAATTAGAGGGGTTTATTAAAATGTATTTCGGTTTAGTAACCTATTGTACTAGAAAACACCAAGCAGAGCCATCAAGCAGCAGCAAGAACTCAGCAACAGTGCGAGTGTCAACGAGACATGTGATAGTCGGTGTCGCGTTTCTACACATCGATTTTTGAAATAAATAAATAAATAAATAAATAAACATTCCAATCGACCGATTTTTAATAGAATAGATACTGTTGATATTTTTTCTCACTATTCAATCCGCTTTTTTCTTTGTTTTCCGATACGGAAACATGTTCGATGAATTGATACGGAACCTACGGCATTAAAAAGCAAATAAACAAAAACAAAATATTTATCCTATGTACAAGTTCATATATCCGCCGACATCAATGTACTGGGCTATACAGTGATGAAATGCATATATAGAATTTTAGACTATTGGGAATGCTATGGTCTATAGATAAAGACTGAGTCATATGCATATTCACTCAATCAAATAGTGGAACGATAAAGCATTCCCCATTTGAATCTATTGGAGATTCATATACTCAATTTTCTTCTTTTTTTTTTTTGCATGCATACATACACGTTACTCATAATTCGGTTAGGAACCTTACACCTAATAGCTACAACCCAGAATCGAAACCGAAACAATGACTCGACTGGCCAGGAATTAATCTATAAAAATATGCTTTCATACTTATATAGTTACATAGACTTTTATACGTATAAAAAGCCTCCGAACTAATTATAAAAAATGTTTGTTATATTAATGTGTATAAATAATAATTTCTTACATTGTTACTAGACCTTAGATGTACAATGAAGGGATATAATCGATAAAGTTGATTATAGTAGATGGTTGGTATTCATATTAGCAGGCATTGGTGGGAGAGAGAGTACAATTCCACTCATGTGGGATTTGAACGCAGAACCTAGAGGGGAGAAAATTATAATGACTAACCACCACTCTAGTGATATATATATATATATATGAAAATTATAATGACTAACCACCACTCTAGTGATATATATATATATTGTAACCCCTACCCCTTCTGAATTCGAGCTAAATTGGGAGCTCTTATTTAACTGTGTATCACCACCCCACCAAGGTAGACTCCACGTGAATTATTAAATGCCACACATATTTGAAAAGAGGGGAAAATGAAGGATTTAGAAAAAGAAGAAAAAAAAGCAACAGTCAAAAAGCGGGACGGGAAGGGAAAAGAGAAATAGAGCGAATGATTATAGCAAAAATACTTGAGAGAGTGGAAGGGAAGAGAAATCGATGGCGACAGAAGTAGCAGAATTTAGTAATGAAGATGTTATTTATTTATTTATTTATTTTATGTATATCTCACCTCGGAGTAATGGTCACCTGATGTCGCAAATGTGATATTACATATATATATATACAGATTAGCATTACGAAAGATAGACAAATATATTAATTGACATATACAGTAATCAGACAGAAAGAGAAACTGGTATGAAAACAAGCAGGTAAACAGGCTGACGGAAAGATGAATTGACAGGCGAAAGATTGAAACAGAAACATACACATAGAAAGGCGAAGAAGAGACAGTAAGACTGTCAGACATACCGGCAATCAATCAGACGTTACAGGCAACAGGCAGAATAATACTGCTATGATGGTGTTGGTGTTGATGTAGCACGATGTTGAGGTTAGTAGTGATGGTGGTATAGTAATTGAAAATCAATAGAAACAACACTTCATAACTTTATTACACAAACATAAAAAAGCAATCCTATTTATTACACGCATTGCCTCCCACCAAAGCAAACACACACGCGTCAATAAGGGAGCCTCGAAGTGGCTGCTAACCTTGCTAGAGATAGCAGTCAAATTGCCCTCAAACTATACTCTACTATTTTGAAAATGGAGAGTCACATTAGATAATGTAGTGTTAGACATATAATATTCGAGAAGATGGGATAGTCATGTCTGGAATATCTTTGATCATAGGTTTGCTCAGTCCAGGGCTGATCTGGCACAAAACAACTCACACACATGCATACATATATTTATAAACACACCATCTTTTCAGATCCAACTGATTACTACTACTCTTAATTCTTTCGTTTGATGTTACAAATTAAAGAGTCGGGACAACGATGATGATGATAACGATGACGACAGCAGCGGCGGTGCTTGTTCTTGTCGGATAATTTTGGAAAGGCACAATAAAAGCTTTGTTTTGCAACAGGAAGCAAGCAACGATTCTGATTGATCTGATCAAATCAATCCCTGCTATTCATCGATTTCTCTCCTCCATACTCTCTTAGTCATTTCGCAGCGGAAATTACTCCAAGAAAATAAAGTAAGGAACTTTAGATTTAATAAAAATATGAGAGCCATGTCCTTTAATGGTGAAATTTGTTAGAAATAGCAGCCAAATATTCAAATGATACCTTATTGTCTTAAAAAAAAAAGGGGAAAGGATATCTTGAAAAATATACTTCTTGATAATCCAAAAGACGTGAAGGTTACGGTGGGAAAGCTTTTTTTTTTATCGTAACTGCACGATTAGGATAGAACTGGGGCTAAACAACAACAGTTGTAAAGCATTCATATATATGCGTGACTAAATTAGTGATAAATCATAATTCTGGAGTTAATATGATAAAGTGGCTGAAGTACAAATATTTCTTTGAAATAATGAATGAGTAACTACATGAATGAATGACTAAAATAATTAGAAAACACTATAAATATCTAAAAACAGAAAAAGAAGGGAAAGGCAAGGGCTCTGGGGCCACAGAAGAATGGGAAAGGGGAGGGTGATGGGCCTAGTGCGCGGCGTTGTTTTGGCAAAAAATTTCCGCGGACAATGGTCAGCAACACCCGCTGCAACAACCATCCCACCTCATGGGACTCCCTACTAAGACAAGCTGCTAACGTTCCGATCTTGCTGAGGAGCTCGGCAGTGCGGGGTCCGAGTACACCTGAGGTCTCGACGGCGACCGGTGCGAAGAGGAAGCGGCCGGACAATCCCCGGTATTAGTTTGTCTTCCTTTCCTCGGCATTGCGAGCCGCAGTAAAGGGGTTTGTGACTGAAGTGACTGAGTTGGATGCGAAGAACTTGTCACAACATGTGGCGTTCAAGATGAGAGATCTACCTCCTTCGAATGAGAAGAGGGTAATTCCATCGGGGCACTTGCCGTTTCCGCGGTCGAGGCCTGCTGGCTCTAGTTGTGATGGGAAGCCAGCTGCTTACAGGCAGATATCATTCAGCTTACGTTGGATATTCTTTAGTTGTTGTTTAGCTGAAGGCCAGCCCTGATCGAGCAGACTTATGATCAAAAGCATTCTAGTCACCATTCCGTTTTTTCCCCCTCCTATATACAGGGAACTTATGACCACATTCTGCAAAGTATTCTTTTCTAAGACAGTTTGGAGTGTGATTTGAAGGAGGTTTAGTTGCTGTTTTTAGTCGGTCGGGCGACCAATAGAGACTCTATCGTTTTCACAACAGTGAGTAGATCGAGCGACTACGTAGAAGTCCCCTTATTGACCTATGAATGACTGAACGAATATTTTAGAAGTTATCATTGTTGTTGATGTTACTGTTAAAAACCAATGTTGGAGAGTGACAAGCCCCTAGCGACCCAAAACCGTGATCCGGGTTCAATTTACATTATTAGTCATACTATTTCACTTATATGTATGCATGGTCCGTGACTCCAGGGGAAGTCGTAGGGGCGCCGCATTGCCATACAGCGTTTCTAGGGCATTTTAAAACTTGGTAGATTTCTTCCAGAGAAGGATAGAGAATGAGAGAATGGAAGTGAGAAAGAGATATGGATGAAGAATCGACCCAGTAGTTGTCTGGTACTTTTTTTTTATCGACCTCGAATGGATGAAAGGCAAGACCTCTTAATAATTATGTGTGTTGCCCACATTTCCTTTCTAGGATACATTTAAATCAGATCATGGTTAGCCGTGAATGAGGTTTAATTATGTATTATGTATATGGACAAGGCACATCAAAGTCAAATCCTCCAGTCCACATAGTTATAAATAGTTACCACAAATATAGCCAACCTATACAGGGCCGAATTTAGACATGGGGGAGGGGATTCATGTTTGAGGGGCTCCTCATACAAAAAAAAAAAAAAATTAGAATACACACCAAACCCCCAATTTTAAATATCAAAGTCGACTGCCGCAAGTAATTGAAATTGAAAAGTTATAAAGACAGATTCTCAAAATCTAACCATCTTCATTTTACATCCACTTGCCACACTGCTTGTGTTAGACAGGTTACATATCGGAGCGACCTCATCTTGCTCATACATTACATATTTGGCATGATTTCTATGGTGGTTGAATTTGCTTCCTAACACAACCACGTTAGGGTGTTTACTGGGTGCATTGCTTTTGCGATACCAGCAAAACCACTTTCACAGCGACATCGAATACTTTTTATTAGAATGAAATTGAGAAAATTTGATGAATTTTTTACCACAGTTCTCGTTGTCAAAGAGATAAAACTAAAAAGCTCAGCAGAGGGCACAAATAGCTACGACCGTCGCTGGTGCTCTCCATGTGGGTGGCCCGGGACAATTGCCCTCTTTGTCCCCCATTAAATCCGGCCCTGGTTGCAGAGGGATATGGCTCTACTGAGCTGACGCCCACAATAGTTCTTCTGCAGCCCAGTGGGTTTTAGGATACCCTACGATAAATCAGGTGCTTTGTTGACTCTGTAGACTTGAAGTTCTCGACAAGCAGAGATTTCGAGTTGTTCATTATATTTTACTTAAATCGCCTATGTTGTTTAGATTCGGGTTCACCTTCATCAAGCAGACCTGTGATCAAAGACATCCTAGCCGTGACTATCCTGTTTTGTTTTTGATTAATACTGTAAGTAGGACTGCATAAGGCAACGTACCCGTCCTCTTTCAACATTGTAGGGCGTGATTTACGGGAAATTTAGCTGCTATTTCTAGCAGATCTAGAGATTACATTGAGGCTCCCTCATTCGCTCTCTTTATTGCTAATGTTCTTGAGCCGATGTAAACTAATCAATATTATTATTAGAAATTGTTTAGCTGAAAACAAAAGGAAAAACAAAACAAAACAAAAAACGGGTTCATTGAACTGGTTTAGTACAAAGGTATCCATTGAAGTTATGGAACCACCCCACATCATTCTGTTCTTCCTATACAGTTGCTACAAGTGATAACTGTTTATGAAAAGCACTTTCATCAAGAATTTTAGTCGATGGCTAAATTTCGACAAATCGATCAATTATAAATTATTATTTTTAATTAAATGTTCAATCTTCACATCAACACCATAACTATCACTGCTGCTCTAGCATTGTTATCATTCTTCTCCTCCTCTTCTAGATCATCATCATCATCATCATCATCATCATCATCATCATCATCATCATCACCATCACCACCACCACCACCACCATCATCATCATTATCATCATCAATCAATGCAGTAAACACCACCATAGCCGGCATTGTCTTTGCCAATAATGAGCACGCGGTTATGCTGTTAACACTACAACTATCACTATCATGCGCGCCCACACACTATTAGCACATACACATACAGACTACAATTATCATTACAAGTCGATCGACTGCTAAAATTATCAGACAAATATCTCTCAAAGCACACCCTGACATCTTAAATAAGGAAAGGACACATTGGAAACGGAATGTAGTCATAAATATACACCTTAAAATGATGGGATAATCTCGACTTAAATATCTTTGATCGTATGTCTACAAGTACGTAGGTAGATAGATAAAGAGATAAATAGATAGATAGATAGATATGTTTCTTTATTAGCCACAGGGGCACAAAAGAAGGGGACAAATACAAAGGGGGAAGTTTACATACAATAAAAACGTGTAAAATGTTATCACAAATGCAATTTAAAAAGTTAGTCGATTTTCCCCAATGGGGGGAGACAGTTCATATGGGTAACACATACCCCCGAAAAAATGTGCAACCCTCAACTCCAGGAGTACGAAGAGTTTGTACTCCTTTCCTCTCCTCCTCCTTTTCCTCAACCTACAGGCTGATATAGAGAGAAGGCCCATTCACTCGGGCCATTCTCGCCACTTTCACCCACCTTTCATAAAACTTGCTGGGGTACAGCACCTCTCTCTCCATCCTGATTCTTCTTCCAAAGTGGTATTTGAAAAAAAGAAAGATAGATAGATAGATAGATAGATGACGTGCTACGATCGCCTGGGATGCTAAAATCTGAAGAACTTAAGAGATAAAGAGAGCGGGTGAGGTCACTCCCGGAACAGAGGAGGCTGGAGGACAAGGATGTTGAAGACAAGGGTGTGATTGACGGTTTGGATGAGAAGGTTGTGTTGTGTCATATTTAGCGTGAGATATTCAAATTTGGTTAGATAATAGGATTTTACTTGGTGACATGTATGATTATAAAACTATAGATTCCTTGTATACAAGTTAATTATATTTTTCTACTACATATTTTCAAATGGTATAAAGAGAGTAATGCCTGGAGAAAGTTGGAGACCCCCCCCCCCAAACTTGGAGCAGCTGACATCATATTGTCAGGCTGGCCAGAGACTTTGAACGCAAAGATTTTAAGATGATTTCCCAACCGCCCCCGCTAAAACTGGAGTCAGACATTTCGGACCTCGTGATAGGTTTCATAACTCATGATGAAGCAATAAGTTACAACCGGATGCCCATCCTGGAGTCAACCCTTTAAGTTGCTTCTTACGACATATATGTATGCAATAAGTAAACGACATAGTACAATGAAGAGATATATTAGTTTAACGCTTGATATAGTAGGAAAAGAGTCTTTACGTTTCATCAGACGACAAGATAGAATGAGAAATAAAAGATGAAATAGAAAGATAGAGATTAAGAAGAAGGAACGGAACAATTTTATCTTTTATAAAAAGCACGTGTGTACTCAGTCAACCATCATTATACTATGTAAGCATGGAAAAACGAACGTAAAAAGGATTATGAGTGCGTGTATACACACACACACACACACACACACACACACACAATACAGCGTAAATGTTTATCCCTCGAATTAGTGCGATAAATCTGGTCAGTTGATAACTCCTACATTTTCAGAATTGTCCTGATTAACATATGATCAGCTGTATTGATTAGATGGAAATAAAAACTGAATCGTTCATGGTGTATCTAAGTGCTTTGATGGAAAGTGAACTGAAGTGAATTAGCTATATAACTAAGAATCGAAGTAAGGTTGTAGGCTTAGATCGCCACGAGCTTAGTTTTTATTCACTCTCTCTATTTCTCTCTCTTTTTACCTACACACGCTCATGTGAGTATGCATGGATATATGTATACTTGTGTATATGTACGCACACATGTTGAGTGTAACGAACAAAAGAAAAAAAATTGTTCAATACTACACAGTATAGAGGAGTGTTTCCCAAAGTGGATTCCGAGGAAGCCCATAGTTCGACGAAAAAATTCAGGAGTTTCGCTAGATGAGATCCCTTTTGATAATAATAAAATTATTAACAGCTTTTTCTTTATATATATAAATAATGTTTCTCTTTCTAAAATAATTTTTGTTTCATTTATTGATTTATTGATATTAGGGTGTGATTGTTCGTGAAATATACAGGATGTCCCCAAAAATATATACACACTTCAACAGCAAAGTAATCAAAGTGTGTGTATATATTTTGGGGGGACACTTTGTAGATATGGGTTCCGCAATTTTTGGAAATCTGTGTAAGGGTTCCGTGTAAAAATAAGTTTGGGAACCATTGGTAAACAGCATAATTTTAACTGTTTTATACAGCATACGAAACAGCTCAGTCAAATGTATGTATGTATGTATGTATGTATGTATGTATGTATGTATGTATGTATGTATGTATGTATGTATGTATGTATGTATGTATGTATGGATGGATGGATGGATGGATGGATGGATGGATGGATGGATGGATGGATGGATGGATGGATGGATGTGTGTATGTGTGTATATGTATGTTTCAGAATAAAAGAGAGAGAGAGAGTGTGTGTGTATGAGTATTATTGAAAGTGTGAGTTGAACAAACTATACGCCATATACATATGTGATAAACATATATCAGCAAAATAGAAACCTACCTCTTATGGCTGGTCACGGTGACTCGGAGATCGAAGAAATTGTCCTGTTGTATCCTAAGTTCAATGAACAGTGGAATATGAGTAGAGGTTATCAAGAACGTTTGAGCGTGTGCGCACGATTGTGTTTTGTGTTACTTTCTATAGTTAGTTAACAAACATATATATATATATATATATATATATATATATATATATATATATATAATATGCGTGTTTATATTAGAAAGGCGTATTGAACCAGAGAATGAGCAAAACTTTACGAGGTATTAGGGTTTGTAAAGTGAAAGTGAAACTAGATTCTAAACGCGAAAGAAAAAAAACATGAACTTTTATGATTTTCCAAACGTTTCACTGTTGAATTATATCGTTTTGCTTCTTCCGAATCAGGAAATTTTCTCGTATCCAGAATTATGGATCAGGCATGAAAATCTCCTTTAATGTATCTGCCTAATGTCCCACCTATACCAACATTATGTGGTCAATAACACTCGATATAAGTGACATTTCCTTTCTAAACTGTATGGCTATCAACTTCATCGTTGATGTAGGAATTCCGTTGTTCATAAAAATGTTTGAATATTCCGTGGCTATGCGCATCGAGAGGGATTATCCTATATACTAGCCAATATCACATCGAACGTGACGTGATGGGCTATATGACTGCAAGTCTCCGTAGAAAGACTTCTATTATAACTCTACAAGTGGTTATAATAAGCGACGTCTCATTCAGCTTAGTCGTAGAACAACCATAACAACAGACTTTGATATTTTCATGTGTATATATAATGAAGTATCTAACAAAATTATTAATAATGATGTAATAACATCGTAGTGGCGATTTCACACGAGGCAGACACGGTGATACCGTAAAAGTGAGGATGGATGCCGATGACGTAGTATAACTCTTTATATAGTAGTAATTTCCATTCATATATTTCGTCATTGACAAAATAAAAAAAAAAAGCTAATTTTGGCGCCAGAACAGATTTGATCTGATGGGCGACTAGAAGCGAAAAATGCTGCTACCCATTTTTCTATATTACTAATTTATTCATTAGAGATTTCAGACAACTAATTTAGTTATATTTTAGATGTAAGTTAACTGAGACATGATATTTTTCTATCATTTAATACGCTCTTCCATCCTCTATCACCGAGTAGTACTTATATATGTATTACATATGTACAGTGGTGGATACAAAAGGGGCCCACCCACAACTAAACAAGAGTCTGCCTATGGCAGAACAAAGAGACAGATTGAACTTTTGTGGGTTAAAATTTCTTGTATTTATAATGGCTAGGTCCCCAGAAACATTAAACAGATAACCTTTTCTTTTAAACCAGAGGTTCTTAAACATTTTGGACCACTGCACCCCTCACTGCCACATAATACCCTCAGTGCCCCCAACCCTATTTACAGAGAGACCTGCCAACATTCAAATTGTAAATAATTATAGTGACTAGCGCCATCTCTCCGGGGAACCGAGACTATTTGGAGTGACTTCCCCGTGGCCAGTATATAAAGGAGTATAGGTTACTCTAAAAAAAAAAAAAAAAAAAAGAAAAGACTTTTAGTGAACTGGTCATAAGATTATTTACTCTAGTAGATAACACTGTATGCCAATTACTAATTTAATAAGTAAAGGAACACAAGAATATGTAAGGAAAGCAGGAAGCAAGATGATGAGATGCAGACAGGAAATAATATATATGATAACAACGATAAGTCTTCTCAACAGTATGTGAAGGTAGTTTTCTTTATTTGTGTGCTTGTGCGTGTGTATATTACAATGGTTAAATGACATACCTGTGACTTGCTTTGTTAATCCTTGTAAGAAGGATTGGAATACATCTGAGCTGAGCCTTATGGTATAGGTCCTCAGGCAGATGTGTTGCAGGTCGGAAAGGCTCGACTGAAAGAGGGTAAGTGAGCAAGAGTGTTATCTACTAGAGTAAATAACCTTATGACCAGTTCACTGAAAGTGGTGACTCCAACGTGATTCGTAATACACACAGGCACACAAATAAAGAAAAACTATCTTTGAGAACCTCTGTTTTAAACAAAAGCCATAAATCAGATGGTGATGAAACTAGATCAAACAAAGGAATTGGTATCTAAGTTTGGCTGACTGATGTTAAAGTTCAGTGTGTGTTAATATGTAACTATTTGCAAACATAGGAACCTTTTCATTGTATGGTTTTGTTATAAATGTACTGAATATATGCAGATATATATTTAATAAATACTTAGTGCACAATTATATATTAAAATTTACTTTCAACATTGATCAATCAAATCTATTGACATTTTCCCAGACCTCAATCACCTCAGTGGGGTGGAACTTATGAAACTGGACCAGAGAATCAATGTTTCCATTGGTATTTCCTGTTTTGTTACTATCTACCAGTCATAACTCCTGGCAGAAAGAACAACATGAGATAAAATATCTTGCTCAAGGACATAATGCATCTCCCAGTCCAGGAATCGAACTTGCAACCTCACAATTGTGAATCCAACTCTTTAACCCAGTAAAACTAGGTGTGTGTGCGTGCGGGGGGAGGGGGGGGGGCAATAATTATATTTTACTCCCCAAACTGCCAAAACACACTATTTGTATATGCGCTACAATTTATGTACATGTTTTATTTATTGCATATCAAAGTTTTTTTTAGATCTTGGTTGATATTTGATAATAACAGCTAAACTAATCACTACAACTAAATTGACCAAATTTGCATGCCTTCTGAGGTTGATAAATAAAGTCCTAAGATGAAAGGCAAAATTAGCCTCAGCAGGATTTAAACTCAGAGTGCAAAGAGTCCAAATGAATACTGCAAAGCATTTTATTTTTTGCCCTAACAGTTCTGCCAATTAGCTGCCTTAAAGTCATGAAAAATATTTGGAAAGAAATAAAGTGCTTTTATGAGAACATAGATTATGTTTGCTTGAAAGTTACATATTGATTTTAACATAGACACAACAGCACAAATATTGGAGGAAGGAAAAGTTGATTAACTCAATCCTAATAACTGCCTGGTATTTATATTGCTGAACTTGGAAGGATAAATGGTGATGTCAATATCAATGGGATGATATATCTACATATTGAAAGCTGAAAAGATATATATATATGCCCCCACACCCCCCACCGCAAGGTGGCCGTGGAGGTGCCACGGCAAAAAAGCACCCAGCCCACACTGTAAAGTGGACGTGTAGGCGCCACGAAAAAGCACCCAGCACTCACTGTAAATGAGGTTGGTGTTAGGAAGGGCATCCAGCTGTAGAAATCAAGCCAAATCAGTTCCTGTATGAGCAACGCATGGTCAGCCGACCAGACACTGCCCACAACAGGACAACCCGTCTAACCCATGCTAGCGTGGAAGAACGGACGTATATATGTGTGTGTGTGTGTGTGTGTGTAAGTGTCCTAGAACTTGCTTCACTTCCATGACAAAAGTAGATCCTACAAACAAAATTATTTCAGTGCTGGATTTAGGACAAATGAGGCCCTGTGCTAATTAAGTTATGAGACCCCTTATGAGGAAAAAATTCATTGTAAAAAAAATTCTTGGCAGGAAGATGGGCTTTCCCTGGCCAATGGGGCCTTGTGCTTAAGTAAACCTAAGCACTGTGGTAAATCCAGTACTGCATGACTTTGAGTTTTATAATATTGATAATTAATATTTATAGATTTAGTGTAAGTAGGTACTGCCTATTTTGCCTATCCAGACTACCCACCCTTGTTATACTCAGAATTACATATCTACACATACATCTTTTTCTTCTTTGACCTTTAACTTCTGAAGTAGTTGCAGGGGTACTGTCATGGGCATTTTAAGCCCACCCCTCTCCACTCAAAACACTTTTATTTTTGTTCACATGACATCTTCATTTGTAGTGAATTGGCAGTATCGGTAGAGGGTCGGACGCTATGCTTTGACGCATAGAGTTACGGCCCTTGCTATTCTGAGTTCAAATCTCGCCGAGGTTAATTTGCTTTTCATCCTTACGGGGTCGATAAAATAAAGTACCAGTAATGCACTGGGGAATTGCTGGCCTTGTGCCAAAAGTAGAAACAATTATTTACTGATATTCCTATTTTTTAGATGAACTGGCAATGTCGTTAAAGCACCGAATTAATTCTTCTTCTTTTTACTTGACGAACCAGTGATCCCAAAGCATCGTTGTGCATAGAGCCGACCAGGTTCGCCAGAGCCCTGCATCACTAGTGGTCCTGTGCCAGCTCCTCTGCATCCTCCAAGGTGATGTCGAGCCTCCTGATGATGTCCAGCCATCTGGTGCAGGGCCTGCCACGGGGCCTCTTCCAGCCAACTAATTATCTTATGATATTTGTTCTGGCTCTCCTTGCTCTGAGTTCAAATCTTGTTGATCGACTTTGCCTGTTGTCCTTTCGGAGTTGTAAGTAAAGTACTTGTCTAGGTGGTAGATTAGTGGAATTGTTAGAGCATCAAATGCGATGTCTTGCAGTATTTCTCTCAGCCCTTTGTGTTCTGTGTTCTTGGCTTCAAGGCTGTATTGGACAACATCAATGGCATACAGAAAAGAGGCTTGCATGCATGGGCAACTACTGGTTTTGTGCACAAAAAAAAAAAAAAATCTTAGGTCTGTGCCTTGCACGCGCAGATGCATAGTCTTATGGAGTCTACAGAGACCCTAAATAAATATTTTTATTTTATTTATCTATATTGACCATGAAAGGATGTAAAGACAAAATCCTTCTTTATATGGTTAATTCATCTAGCTTCCTACTTCCAAGTCACAGATCTATCTCTAAATTATTACCTCCAAACATAACTCTCAGATTAAAACCTAAACTAATATATTACCTATATATAATTGTTTCTACTTTTGGCACCAGGCCAGCAATTATCCCAGTGCATTACTGGTACTATATTTTATCGACCCCGTAAGGATGACAGGCAAAGTTAACCTCGGTGGGATTTGAACTCAGATCATAAAGGGAGGTAACTCTATGCTTCAAAGCATGGCGCCCGACCCTCTACCGATACTGCCAATCCACCGCCCTTATAATGATGGTGGACTGGAAAAGTGATAGAGTGTCAGACAAACTGTTTCATGATATTTAGTTAAGTCCCCTCATATTCTGAGTTAAAATTCTGTCAGTGTTGACTTGACTTTTCATAATATTGGAAATGGATGTGTGGTGATTACAAGAAGTCAGTATTCCCCTACTTTTCAGTTTTAAGGGAAGGGCTTATAGCATCTAACTGCCTACCCCCACCTTTCCAACATCAGCTTCATGGCCCTTAACTCTTTAGCATCTAAACTGGCCATATCCAGCCAGAATTCTATCACCTCTTTCTAACCAGTCATAACTTGCTATTCATACTTATGTTAAGGTATTGTTCTCAAAATAAAAAAATACAACAGCATATATAGAGTAATGTGAATGCTAGAGGGTTAACATAGCTCTCATTCCTAAAACAGATTTCTATCTCTGCTCAGGGTGGGGAAGTGGGGCATAAAATATGTAGCAGCCAAGAACAGGAGTCAATTTGATTAACTATGCACCCCCTCATAAGTGGCTGACTTTGTACCAAAGTTAGAAATCCATATATTATCTGCATGCAATAGTTAAAAAACTGTTGCATACTCCTTTTTTCTTTTTAGTACAAAACTGTGAAACCAATTAAGTTGGTTATTTATACAGTGAGATTCTGTAGTTTACTCACTCAGAAAATATTGGACAAATCTGTGGCTATGGTAGAAGAAACTTGCCCAAGATGTGCAACAGTGGGATGAAACCTGAGAAACTTAATAATAATAATAATAATAATAATAATAGTAATAATACTTTCTTTATTAACCACAAGGGTTTACATAAAGTAGACATTAAGGACAGTACAGGACAATACAGGACGGTACAAATGGGCATTTCTGCGTGTAAAAAACAAAAACAGAGGATGTAACAAAAAATAACAATGAAAAATTCCCCAATAGGGGGGTGACTTCCGAGGGACATTTGTGGAGAAAGCCCATTAAAATGATTTCTTTATTGGCCACAAGGGCTGACATCAAGAAAAACATTACAGACGGCACAGGACGGTACGATGTGGGTTTTGTGTGTGTAAAGATTTTTATTATTTATATAAAAAAGGAAAAAAAAGACATAGAAACATATATATAAACAATAAAAATGAAAATTGAAACAATGAAAAATTCCCCAATAGGAGAAAAACCTCCGAGGGTTACTCGTAGCGAAAACCACACAAAAGACCACGGCCACCCTGACCACCAGGGCAAGTGCCCTATCTCAATTTTTCAATTTCTCAAACTACAGGCGTATATTCAGAGCGGTCCCGTTCACTCGGACCATTCTCGCTACATTCACCCACTTGAAAAAGTTAATTAACTTCAAAAAGTTAATAAACTTGAAAAAACGGAAGAGGACGCGCTCCATTTTGGTGAGAGTTGGGCCGGGTCAAGGGACGACGGTGAGGCGGTAGCAGATGATGGATGCGATGCACGCATTTGCCACCTCCGCCCGGCCTGTCAGGAACAGCTTCCTCTCGGCCCATTTCTGGGTGAGGGAGGCCACCTTGCTCGTCACCTCATTCCAGTTTTTCTCCATCTGGAGGTTCGGTCCGAACCAGACCCCGAGCAATTTAACCGGTCTGTCCGTCCAACGGCCCACAGTGCTGTCGGACGGCATGGACTTGCCTCTCCAGGTGCCGAGCTGCAAGCCCACCAACTTTTCCTGGTTTATCTTTGCTCCTGTCACCGCTTCGTATTCCTTGAGAGCGGTGCCGAGCATCTGGACGTGTCTGGTGCTCGACACCACCACAGTGACGTCGTCAGCGTAAGCCTACTCGGATTTCCCGCATCCTAGTTTGCATGGGACGCCCCTCATCGCCCCCAGTTTGTGCAGTAACAGCTCGAGAGCCAATACATACAAGAGGGACGAGAGGGGACAACCCTGGTGGACCGAGCGCATGATGCTGAACGGCTGCAACAGGTGACCGTTCACCCTCACAACCGAGCAGATGTCGCTGTACATCGCAGCGATCCAATCCCTGAAAACGGGCCCAAAACCGGCTGCCTCGAGGACCGCCGCCAGGTACCGATGGTCGACCCTATCGAATGCTTTGGATTGATCCAAGTTGATCAGAGCCCCACCCGTGCCAGGTTCCTTAACCACCCTCTCTATGATGTATCGCATGAGGTGGAAGTTGTCGTGTATGGATCTGTCCGGAATGGCGCATTGGCCAAAATCTTGAACTCTGCGTTTAGCAGGGTTATGGGCCTGAAGTTATCCATAACATCCCCCTTGTTCGGGTCTTTTCTCAGCAGCGCCACCGCTCCTTGGCTCACAAAACTAGGAATGCTCCCGTTCTGCTGCCAGTTGCAGTAGACATCTGCTAAGAGGTCACCGAACAAGTTTGGCATAAATGCATACAACTTGTAGGGCAGACCATCCAAACCTGGCGATTTACCCCTCGTGCAGCTAGCCATCCCTTCCCGTATTTCAGCGGCTGTTATTGGCTTTTCGCAACACTGTGCTGCAGTCGTCGAGAGCCAAGGCAGTCCATCGAGGTATGCACTGAAGTCCATACCCTGATCCGGCCCGCCACTACTCCTGAACAGTTCAGAAAAGTGCTGTTGAAAAGCTTCACACATCTGCTCGGGTTCAAGCAACACGTGCCCGTTTTGATCAGACAAAGACCGAATTGTGGTTTTGTTTCCACGTCGTGCCTCTGCCACCCGGGCCCATTGGACAGCTTTTGTCTCCTCGTGTTTCAGAGCATGCGCTCTAACTCTGACAATGCAGCCTTCATGTTTTGCATTGAAGAATTGGTCGAGTGCCAATCTCGCCGCAAGCACGTCGGTTGCGATGCCTGTCCTAAACGCCTCTTCTAGCTTTCTGACTAGCTCTCCCTCTACTCTATTTTCCTCTATCACTAGTCCTTTGCTAAACCTAATCGACTCTACTTTAATTGCCCTTTTCAGGGCTAACCACCACCTGTTGTTGACGACCGCTCCTGTCAACGGCTGCTTAACTAATATGCTAATCCGGTCTCTGTAGGCTTTGCACGCCGGGAAAGACGCGTTCAGCTTCCAGTAACCGGGCCCTTGTCTATGAAGTCTGTCTATGTCGATCTCACAGATCACAAATTTGTGGTCTGTGTAGTCGACTATTTTAAATTGTGGACAACTTATACTAGCCTTATCTAGTTCTCTGCAGAATACCCTATCGAGATGCGATCTGGATGACCCGATGCGGTTTGTCCATGTCCACATTGGCACATTCGGGTGATCCAGTCGATACCTGTCAGACAGTTCAAAACGTCTGAGCAGGTTGGTGAGGCTCTTGCACCCTCCTTCCCTATCCCCACACAATCCCAGCGTGCTTCCAAGATACCGTTCCAGTCGCCCACTAACACTTAAGAGCGGGACGTTCCTCCTCCTCCTCCTCCTCCTCCTCCTCATCATCATCATCATCATCATCATCATGCCTACACTCACACTTTGGTAATGTAGATGAAGATTCTTAGTGAACCATTTTCATAGGTTATTTGTGGCAAGCCATTTACTAAGGCTGATTGCTCTTTGAAGACAAGGTTTTGGTAAGTTTATTCCATTGAACATAGTTTTGTTGGTTCACATATTTCCATGGTCCACTAAGTTTCTGTAATGTTTTGTTTTGTTACTGTTTAGCCAGAGAGGGAAAGGCAATGCCTATGACTCTTTTCAGGGACATCAAGACTTGGGAAGGAGGGAGGAATTCTCAAATCAGTGACCAGATTCAAATGTTTACAACATAGTAGTTTTCATTAAAGATATCAAAGGGCTAGGAGGTCATATTAAATGAGAAAACAGATTAATTCTACCACCTAAAGAAGGTCACAACAAGATTTGAACTCAGAATGCAATGAGTTGAACAAATACGACAAAGCATCTCGTCTGATAATCCAACAATTCCAGCAATCAAGTGCTCTAGACAGGATAGGATGAAAAGCAAAACTGATCTTTGTGAGATTTTACTCGGGGTGCAGAAGGCTAGAACAAATATGGCAAGGCATTTTGCCATATGCTCTAAAAATTCTGCCAATTTGTTACAGCAAATGAATGATGAATTCACCGCTGGATAGAACACTAGCCTATTATATTAATTCACCTGTGGCAAGAATTGAACTAACTATGTTACAGAATACAACAAATTACTTGATAATTTCTCACTTGAGGGACTAAACTACACAGAGTAGTATGTATGTATGGTCCCGTAACTCCTGATAGCATCGTAGGGACGCTGTATTGACAGACAGCGTTTCTTGGGCATTTTAAGCCTGGTGGAGCCCATCCCTCTCTAGCAGAATTCTTACAGAGAAAGATAGAAAATGAGAGAGGATTTAAACTCAAAGTGCAGAGAGGCAGATCAAATACCATCAAGCATTCTATCCAACATTCTAATGACTCTGCCAATTTGCTGTCGACACAGTGTAGTAATAGGGATAGAATATGAAACCATGTCCCTGTGGTCAAGAAACTGAGGCCACTATCCACTAGGCTCCTGTGCTTTTATCACCACTGAGATTATTTTGGTTTTATTGATTAAGAGAATATAAGAGTATAAACAAGTCCCATATAATCTAAATCATCCTGAGAAATAAGGTTACCAGAAACACTGCAGATAATCAATGTTATTGTACAGTTATGGGCGTTATGCACCGTTATAAATTATATATATTTATACATACAAACATATATATATATATATGTGTGTGTGTGTGTGTGTGTGTGTGTGAATGTATGCATATGTATCAGACACACACACATTTGCAGAGCAAATGGTAGACAATAGCTGAGAGAAAGAAAGAGAATGAAACACCCCCGCATGCAGAAGTTTGTTTGTTTGTGTGTATCATCATCATCACTGTTTAACGTCCATTTTTCCACACTAGCATGGGTTATATATATGTGTGTGTGTGTGTGTGTGTGTGTGAGAAAGAGATAAAAAGAGAGAGTGCATGTGAGTTTAAATTGTTATCCAGACAATAATCAGCAATCAATTCCATGTTTCTAGAAAGTTCATTGATTTGATGATGTGTAAAATACAGTTGAGATGTTTGTTACATATCAATACATTTGAGACTCTATTTGTTTGTGTGTGTGTGTGTGTCTGTATGTGCAAGGATGTGTGTTCTATCATCTGAATGTATGTATGCCTTGTGTAATTTATGTGTTTGCATTTTGTCCAGATATCAATTCAAACAGCACACATCCACTGGCTTTTAATTCCTTAAGGAGTCATAGAAGCATCTAGAGCATTTAAACATCATGGAGTCCATTCCTCTCTAGGTCTGAACATAGCTGTTTTCTTCAAGGAAGAAGGGGGGGGGGTACGAAAGAGATATAGAGGAAGAATTTACCCCAGTATTGTGCTGGTATTTTATTTATTGACTTAAAAAAAAAGGAAAAGCAATGTTGACCTCAATGGGATTGGAACTCAGACCACAGAGTAGCCAGAATGAATACCACAAACTATTTTATCTGACAGTTTAATGGCTCTGCCAATTTGCAGCCTTAAACACCTATACAATCATAATTTACTATCAGAACCACATATCAAGTTTCTATATTAATAAATCACTCAAAATTGTTCATGAATTAATTGAAATAGAGTGTATTTCATTAAAAATACAGTTATGAAAGGATTAACTAATTGAATTCTTCCTATAAAGAAAGAGCTGGTTTCTAACAAAGAAACAAAGCACCATCACTGGAATTTACGTAACAATAATAATTTCTACTTTAGGCACAAGGCCAACAATATTAGGGGAGGGGAACATCATGTATACACTCACGACTCTTGCCAAGCCAAATATATATATATTGTGTATATGTAGTTGATCTCTCAGTCTTTTACAAAGCTCTGAGAAGATAAAATCAATATAAGAATGATGTGCTCATGTGTGGAAATATGCAGAGACCCTATTTTATAAGCTATTTTATAGCATCTCCGTGCATGAGCACATCATTCTTTATATATAATATGTGTATATATATATATATATATATATATATACACATATTATATATAAATGTGGTTGGTGTTAGGAAGGGCATGCAGCTGTAAAAACCCTCGCCAAATTTACAGTCCTGTCGGAGCAAGATACAGCGTGATCAATTCTGGCTAGACTTGTCTCTTGACATGGACGACCCATCTGACCATGCAAATATGGAAAAATGGACGTTAAATGGTAATGATAATGATGATATATAAATATATATATACATCATCATCATCATCATGATCATATACACATAAATACATAGATAATGTGTTAATACAAAAAAAGATATATTAAACTATATATATAAATAAGACAGTTATTGCTCCAATCAGCCTACAAACACTCAGCAAACACCTTAAACCAGATGCCAACCTAAGCCCATGGCTAAATCAAACCACATTCACCCTCCTAATTTAGCAAACCAAATACGGACCATCCTTCTTCCCAAACTCGGTTTATGTAACTGGACTGCAACAGCCACCAATTAGGGATGCTAGACGTTATAACTTTGATAACTTTGATAGGTTTCAGCCAGTATTGGCCCAGGCCATGTCTAAGTTAATAGCACCACAATGATAATGGTGACTGTAGCCATGGTTGTGGTTATGGTTTTGTTGGTCAAGGCTGTGATAATTGTTGTTGTTGTTATTTAGCTCCTAGTTGACTCTGATTGAAAACACCTATGATAAAAAAGCTCAAACTGAGACCATCCCATTTTTTTTACCTATGTGTAATGGGGCCCAACAATGATGATGATAATTTTGGTAATGATGATATCATCAAGATAAAATACTCCCAGTACATACTGTAAAGTGGTTTGGTGTTAGGAAGGTCATCCAGCCACTGAAATGGATTTTACAAGTAAAATGTAGTCACCGGACCAATCATGCCTCAATACGTGACCACCCATCTAACCTATGAAATCACAGAAAATATTCATTAAATAGTGATGATGATGATGATGATGATAATGATATATATATGTATGTATATAAATATATGTGTGTGTGTGTTTCTGTCTGTTGGTCTGTATCTGTGGCTACATTTGTTTGTGTTTGGTTTGTTTCCTGTAACTTAGTGGTTTGACAAAACGAAATCGATAAAATAAGCACCAGGATTGAAAAGATAGCTACTAGAGTCAATAAGAGAGAGAAAAAATCCTTTTAATGCAGTGCTCCAGCATGGCTGCAGCCTATTGACTGAAACCAGTAAAAGTGTCCACAATGTCATTTTGTAGGCTAATTTATAGATTTAAAAAACAAACAAACTAACATTAGATCAATCAGTTTTGGAGTAACCAGAGTGATGAATGATTTAATAAAATCAAGAAAAATGGCTGTATGTGTCCGGTTAGAAATATTTTCTGTTATGTGATTGGATGACAGCATACTTTCATTTATGTATATATTACAAGCATACATCACATTACATTACACACACACACATATACATACATATATATTTATGTGTGTATATGCATATACATATATATATATATATATCATCATTTTACGTCCGTTTCTCCCTGCTTGCAAGGGTATATATCTATATATATATATATGTACATTACATCACATACATCACATTACACACACACATATACATACATATATATTTATGTGTGTATATGCATATATATATATATATATATATCATCATTTTACGGCCGTTTTTCCCTGCTTGCAAGGGTATATATCTATATATATATATGTACATTACATCACATACATCACATTACACACACACATATACATACATATATATTTATGTGTGTATATGCATATATATATATATATATATCATCATTTTACGGCCGTTTTTTCCTGCTTGCAAGGGTATATATATATATGTATGTATATATATATATGTATATATATATATATGTATATATATACATATATACATATATGTACATATATACATATATGTACATATATATACATATATACATATACATACATATATATATATACATATATGTATATATATATATATATATATATATATATATATATATATATATATATATATATATATATATATATATGTATATATAGTTAAAAGAATAGAGGTGTAACACACAAGTTATTATATATTGGTAAACGGAATAGAAAATGCTGACAAATTGTTCACAGTTGAAAAATGGTTTAATTAGGAATAAAAGAGTATTAGTGATTGTATGGGTTAGTATCCAGTTGTGGTTTTAAGTTTTTACCGGTTGCGCATTTCTAAATGCTTTTCAAAAATAATTTTGAGATAGAGTGTCCGTGCTGTTTGCTCTGTGTATTTTATTATGTGCATTTCAAAAACAAATATCATCCAAGGACGATATTCGCGTTCTCATCAGATAAAATAGGGAGACATGATATGAAGCTTAAAAAAGACACTTGTGAGCAAGGTAGTGTCTAAACAACATATATAATATCCGATATTTGCATTGCTTTATTGTGCTACAATAAAACTCACCTCCTACATTATATATATATATATATATTAGCAGCGGAGGTGGGTGTTCAGAAAGTACAATAACTAGGGTAAGAACGGAATGGAAGAAGTTCAGGGAGCTGCTAGCTGCAAAAGGCTTTTCCCTCAAAATGAAAGGCAGACTGTATGATGCATGTATACGAACAGCAATGTTACATGGTAGTCAGACCTGGGCGCTGAATGTGGAAGATTTGCATAGATTAGAAAGAAACGATGGATGTGTAATAGTAATATACGCGAACGGCAAAGCATAAATGAGTTGAGAGAGACTGAACATAAGAGGAATCAAATGCTGTGTGCAGGAGAGGCAGTTGCGTTGGTATGGACATGTGATGCATATGAAGGATGACAGCTGCATAAAAAGGTGCAGAGCACTAAAAGTCGATGGAAACCGCAGAGTGGGGAGACACAAGAAGACCTGGGATGAGGTGATAAAAGCCGAACTTACCCAATTAGACAGAATACCCGAACCCCCACGGGTACAAGCCAAAGCTGAAGCATATAGACAATACACGCCCACACCCTCCCACTGCAAAGTGGTCGTGGAGGTGCCACGGCAATAAAGCACCCAGCCCACACTGTAAAGTGGACGTGTAGGCGCCACGGAAAAAAAGCACCCAGCACTCACTGCAAATGAGGTTGGTGTTAGGAAGGGCATCCTGCTGTAGAAATCAAGCCAGAATCAGTTCCTGTATGAGCAAGACAAGGTCAGCCGACCGGACACTGCCCACAACAGGACAACCCATCTAACCCATGCTAACGTGGAAGAACGGACGTAAAACGGTGATGATGATGATGATGATATAGATGTATATTCATTCTACATGTATATATACACATATATTATGGATGAATATATATTGATATGAAAACAAATGCAACATTACTTCTTCAGTTCAGTGTGCTAAAGTATGTTTATGTTGTGGTTCATACATATTCACATTATTACATACACTGTATAGGGCGGTGGATTGGCAGTATCAGTAGAGGGTCAGACACCATACTTTGCAGCAAAGAGTTACGGCCGTTTATGGTCTGAGTTCAAATCCTGCCGAGGTTAACTTTGCCTTTCATCCTTATGGGTGTTGATAAAATAAAGTACCAGTAATACACTGGGTATTTGCTGGTCTTGTGCCAAAATTAGAAACAATTATTACATTACACATTATACAACTCAGGTATGTGATCATGTGTGTCTGTTTGTGTGTGTGGCATATATGTATAGACACACACATAAACACACACCCAATTGAATTTTCAACTTCTTTTTCATATATATAGGAAAAGAGCCAGGACCCCGACGGCTGAGCTCCAGCCGTTTCAACAGCTAGTACCGGATCTAGCTGTCGAAACGGCCGGAGCTCAGCCGTCGGGGTCCTGAATCTTTTGCTATTATCCACTCTACTACTCTAAGTATTGAGTACTCTGGTGCGTTATAGTCCACCTGGTTCCTTACCACAGTTTCTTTGTTATATATATATATATACTCATCTATATATATAAAACTGTGGTTGTCTGTCTGTCTATCGATTTTTGGCACACATCTCCTCTTAGAATCTCTCACGGAATTGCACCGAAATTGCTATACTTGTACATTGAGCCCTAGCGAAGACATCGGAAAAAAAAAATTTCAAATTGACCCACCCTATGTGACGAAATCGAATATAATGTATCGATTTTTGAGCGTAAGTGATCAGTTATTTCCCTTTGTTCTGTTTACATTGAGCGTCTTACGTAAAAAATTACGCTGGCTTTAACAGTTGTCGAGCCAGCAAAATATTGACCTGCAAAATTCATCAGTTCGAACACTAAGCTTCCGTTTTGCTTCATTTCCATTTAAAAGCATTTTAAAACAATATTTTTACTTGAAAACAAGCCTATTTAAAGACTACGTAAAACAAGCAAATATTTCGTCGTTAGGCGTGCAGACAGACAGTCGTGCAGAGAGGTGATATACGCGTGCAGACAGATAGTCGTGCAGAGAGGTGATATAGGCGTGCAGACAGACAGTCATGCAGAGAGGTGATATAGGCGTGCAGAGAGGTGATATAGGCGTGCAGACAGATAGTCGTGCAGAGAGGTGATATAGGCGTGCAGACAGACAGTCGTGCAGAGAGGTGATATAGGCGTGCAGACAGACAGTCGTGCAGAGAGGTGATATAGGCGTGCAGACAGACATAACTGATAATTTGGTTACACTAATGTTTTTCTCTGCGTTGCAGTGTTTACATTTTCGATCTTTGTTAATAAATAACCAGTGCAGTTTTTATCCCCAGCATCCTCTTTTGTTATAACATTCGGGTTATCGTTATGTTTTCTTAACTTCATAAGGCATATTGTTGGTTGAGGAGATATTAATCAAAAACACCACATGCAAGTCTGCACAGTAGACACTACAGTTTTTAAGCCAAAAAAGAAACTTAACATTGTAACTTTAACACAGCTACTGAGCGACCCCGAGCAACGCCGGGCTTTACTGCTAGTATCTATATATACATACACTCATATCTATATATACACATATATGCACACCACTGATTTTGCTCCCTTCTCTGTTTTACTCATTCCCCTCTCCTCATGTCCACCCTACCAAATGCATGTAAATTGTGTGTGTATTGGATGTGCTCGTTTATGTGTATGCGTGTGCATGTATGTGTGTGACTCTGTCTGTGTTTGTGTGTGTGCGTGTGTTTGTGTGTGTGTCTGTGCTTGTGTATGTGTGTGTTTGTGTGTGTGTGTGTGTTTGTGTGTATGTGTGTGTTTGTGTGTGTGTGTGTATGTGTGTGTTTGTGTGTGTGCATGCGTGTTTGTGTTTGTGTGTGTGTAATATATTTTGTTTCACTTTCAGCTCCATAGACACTTTATTCATATTTCATTGTTTGATATAACAAATAGTTTCCATTACTGAGGGTCCTTATCTCCCTACACCACTACCCAAGGTGTTAACACATTGACTATCCTACAAATAGTTAAAGTAGTATTAACATAGTTAATGTACTGAATAAATATGTATTGACAAATATATTTATTTCATTTTATTTTATTTTACTTTAGGTTACAAAACTGATTACCTCATATAAGATCATATAAAAATAATTTCTTTATTTTTAAAAATTATTTCATCATCATCATCATCATCATCATCATCCTCCTCCTCCTCATCATCATAATCACCATCACCACCACCACCACCATCATCATCACAATCATCATCATCATCATCATCATTTAATGACTGTTTTCCCTGCTAGCAAGGGTAGGAATCTGCAGAAGCGTGTCGTATATATATATATATATCATCATCATCATCATCATTATCAGTAACTAAATAAATAAATAAATATATATATATATCTTAATCGATCGACTTTCGTCAAATTGGACCGAGGAAACAATGTTTCCGTTGGTCTTTCCAGTTGCTAGTACTATCTATTGGTCGCAACTCCAGGTAGAAGGAGCAACGTGAAATAAAGTGTTTTGCTCAAGGACATAACGCATCGCCTGGTCCAGGAATCGAACTCACAACCTCAAGATTGTGAATCCAATTCTCTAACCGCTCAGCCACACGCCTTCATCTATATATATAGATAGATAGATAGATAGATATATATATATATATATATATATATATATATATATATATATATATATATATATATATATATATATATATATATATATATATATATATATATATATATATATATATATATATATATATATATATATATATATATATATATATATATATATATATATATATATATATATATATATATATATATATATATATATATATATATATATATATATACATATATATATATATATATATATATATATCTATCTATCTATCTATATATATATCTATCTATCTATATATATATATATATATATCTATCTATCTATATATATATATATATATATATATATATATATATATATATATATATATATATATATATATATAGATAGATAGATATATTTCTTTATTAGCCACAGGGGCACAAAAGAAGGGGACAAATACAAAGGGGGAAGTTTACATACAATAAAAACGTGTAAAATGTTATCACAGATGGAATTTAAAAGTTAGTCGATTTTCCCCAATAGAGGGAGATAGTTTATATGGGTAACACATACCCCCGAAAAAAATGTGCAACCCTCATCTCCAGGAGTACGAATATATATATATATATATATATATATATATATATATATATATATATATATATATATATATATATATATATATGACATGCTTCTGCAGAGTTTGTCTCACAAATTTCAATCACATTACAGTAATCAAACTGAGGCTATAGTAGGATTCTACTCAGTGAGAATGAACCCAAAACTATGTGGTTCTGAAATGAACTCCTTAACCACACAGCCATACCAGTGTTTATATCCACATATTTAATGTGGTCACATCATCCTTATCAGTATATGATGAAATTATATAGATCAGTAGTTAAACTTGAGTATTAACTCAGTCTGTGGTATATAACGACATATATATGGAAGCACATGGCTTAGTGGTTAGAGCATTGGCCTTGCAATCGAAAGGTTGTGAGTTCAATTCTCAAACCGAGTAATGTGTTGTTTCCTTGAGCAAGACACTTTATTTCACATTGCTCCAGTTTACTCAGCTGTAGAAATGAGATGATAGGGACTGGGGTCCATAGCATTCCACTGCAAAGTAGTCATGGAGGTGCCACGGCAAAAAAGCACCCAGCACTCACTGTAAATGAGGTTGGTGTTAGGAAGGGCATCCAGCTGTAGAAATCAAGCCAGAATCAGTTCCCGTCCCACCCTTGCAAGCAGGGAAAAGTGGACGTAAAATGAAATGATGATGATGATGATGATGATATATATATATAAAACGACATATATATATATATATATTAATAGTATTAATAAATGGAAAATATCTTTATAACCACATATTTATTCTATTATACATATTTCAAGGATACTAGATTATAGTATGCTTTCTTTAGATAAAATACAATATTTGGTGTTAAGATATTGACATACCCAGAGTATGACATTACAACGTAAGCCAACAATGGGCTGTTGAATATTCATCAACAAAGCATTTAACTCATTGTTTATATATATATATCATCATCATCATCATCATCATCAGGTTTAGCGTCCGTGTTCCACGCTTGCATGGGTTTGGACGGGGGTTTTCCCACTTGAGGCAAGAGTGGTTGTCTTGCTCGCATAGGACTGTCTGGCGGGTTTTCTACAGCTGGATGCCCTTCCTAACACCAACCACATTTACAGTGTGGGGCTGGGAGGTTTTTACCGTGTTGCCTACACGGCCACATTTACAGCGTGGACTGTGTGTGTTTTTTTGTCGTGACACCTACACGATCTCATTTGTTTCGGCCTGGATGTTGTGGGACCAACATAACTTTACATTGAAAGGGGCGGTGTGGGTGGGGTGGAGGTGGTGGGACGGGGGTGTGTTTTGATAGAGATGCCTACTGACTGTAGTAGGTTTTTTTTACTTTGTATTTACTATATATATATATGTATGTATGTATGTATATTTATATATACACACACATATATATATACATATATACATATATACATATATATATAATATACATACACACACACCAGCCCGAAACAAATGAAGTCGTGTAGGTGTCACGACAAAAAAACACACAGTCCACGCTGTAATGTGACTGTGTAGGTAACACGGTAAAAACCTCTCAGTCCCACACTGTAAATGTGGTTGGTGTTAGGAAGGGCATCCAGCCGTAGAAAACCCGCCAGACAGTCCTATGCAAGCAAGACAATCACTCTTGCCTCAAGTGGGAAAACCCCCGTCCAAACCCATGCAAGCGTGGAACATGGACGTTAAACGATGATGATGATGATGATGACACACACACACACACATATATATATATAGTACAGTCATGAATTTGAAGTGCAGGTGGGAGTCCACCAGGGATCAGTCCTCAGTCCACTCCTATTTATCATTGTACTTCAGGCCATCACTGAAGAGTTGAAAACTAATGCTCCATGGGAGTTTCTTTATGCTGATGACCTAGTCTTCTACACTATAAATACACTCTGTACATACTGTAAAGTAGTTGGTAATAGGAAGGAAGCCTTGCAAAACAAAGGGTTAGGAGAACCACCAGTTGTGTCAAAGGAATGACCTCTACTGAACATTTGATGGAACATGAGACTATTTAAGTGAAACACAGTTCCCTGGCCTAGGAGATCAGTGGCTCTTTTCAGTACTGACTTAGTCTGTATGAACCTGTCCAACCCTTGGTAGCAGGGAAAGTTGACATTAAAATGATGACGACAATGATGATGCTGTATATATATTCAAGTAACCAAAAACAAGTCACGGTTGCACCATGAAGAAACTTAATTGCATATGAGAATTGTTTCAATATCGATCAACTCAGGTTCTATCATAATCTTCGGGACGGACTCTACACTGACATCTCATCAGATATGATTCATAGGCACAAAACATACAACAGCATTGTGTGATTTAACTGACAGACTGCCTGTGATTATAGTTTCACACATTTCTACCATATATATATATATATAAAAAACATGAGAAGAAAGAAGAATACTGTGTGGTTGCAGATGGGTTACATATGATAAAATTAGTCCTTCGTCAGTGATTTGCCAACCATCATTGATATTTCATCGCATTAAAAATCATATACCTCAGGTTGGTGCGAGCAATAACTAAAAAAAGTTATTGGGACCAGTAAATTGCGTAAAGCGAGGGGGACAAGTAAACAACATAGAAGGATAAAAGCAAACCAAAGATAGGAAAATAAACAAGCAACATGGTTGTCCTGTCAGCATAAGCTGGGTGGATTTCATGAGCGATCAAGCTACAGACTGTCCGACGTGAGTGAGATGTGAGCAAGAAGAGAACCCACTACTAGCCAAACGGGAGGAAGTGAGAAGGGGAGAAACAGAGAGTGAGTGAGTGGAAGTGCAAGGAAGAAGTCAGTCGAGAGAAAGTGTAACTGACAGAGGGGGCGAAAGAAGGTGAGAGCAACAGAGAGAACGGGGAAGCAGTAAGAGAGAAACAGACAAACGCAGCCGAGGTAAATATATTTAAAAAACATGAGAAGAAAGAAGAATACTGCATGGTTGCACATAGGTTACATATGATAAAATTAGTCCTTCGTCAGTGATTTGCCAACCATCATTGATATTTCATCACATTAAAAATCATATACCTCAGGTTGGTGCGAGCAATAACTAAAAAAAGTTATTGGGACCAGTAAATTGCGTAAAGCGAGGGGGACAAGTAAACAACATAGAAGGATAAAAGCAAACCAAAGATAGCAAAATAAACAAGCAACATGGTTGTCCGGTCAGCATAAGCTGGGTGGATTTCATGAGCGATCAAGATACAGACCGTCCGACGTGAGTGAGATAAGAAAAACAATGCACAGACAGAGAATATATAAGAAAAACGATGAAGTTTTGTTTACATCTTATATATCGTTTTATTGTGTATCACCAGGAAAGCCAACTGTAATTGTAATATGGTTGTATTCATAAGTTTTCTGGTGGTGGGAGGTGATAATTTTGGGGATGGGTAGAGGTCGTTGGCCAAAGGGTTTTAAAGAACAGGGATTCTTTGAAAAAACTATCGATCTGTTACACATATTTTGCAGAGGATTGGCTCAATACCACCCATGGAAGTTATGGACTCGACTCCAGTATCAATTTGCTTCTCAGACTGGTTATTTAACAAAAAATAAAGTATTCCTGGTGATTAGTGAAATGTTGGATATATACCCAACATTTCACCGATCACCCCAAACACTTCCAAGGGTGACCTTGAACTAATCCTTTGCAAAACGTGCATCAAAGGACAATACACAATAAAAAGATAGATAGATGTAAACAAAACTTCATCGTTTATCTTATTATATATATTCTGTCTGTGTATCAAGTGCTCATATTGGTAACACCACTGGTAATTTACTGAATTACATACATTGCTGAGGTTAACTTTGCCTTTCATCCTTACGGGGTCGATAAAAAAAAGTACCAATAATGTACTGGGTAATTGCTGGCCTTGTGCCAAAAAGTAGAAACAATTATATATATATATATATATATGGCGAAATGGCAAAAAGCACCCAGCTCACACTGTAAAGTGGTCGTATAGGTGTCATGACAAAAAGCACCCAGCTCACACTGTAAAGTGGTTGTATAGGTGTCATGACAACAAGCACCCAGCCCACACAGTAAAGTAAAGTGGTTGTGTAGGAGTCACGACAAAAAGCACCCAACCCACATTGTAAAGCAAAGTGGTTGTGTAGGAGTCACGACAAAAAGCATCCAGTGCACACTATAAATGTAGTTGGCGTTAGGATGGGCATCAAGCCGTAGAAACCAAACCAGAAACAGTTCTGTGTGAGCAAGACACGGTCACCTGACCCAGCTTCCCTCAAATGCGGCAATCCGTCTAACCAATGCTAGTGTGGAAAAATGGACGTTAAACGGTGATGATGATGATGATTACACACACATATATGTATGTGTATGCATATATGTTTATATATATATATATATATATATATATATATATATATAAAGCGATGTCAACATGAATGGATCTGTTATTTTTATCTAGAGACATTTTTTCCAATTCCACCCTGCCCGTTCCTTCAATCTATCCTATTCTTTCTTCTGATGAAGGACTAGCGTCCAAAACGTTAAGACCCTCTTCCTGCTATTTCAAGCACTAACCTAATATATTCCTTCCATATACTGTACCGATTGTGTTGTTATTTCTGTTTACCTTTTACATATATATATATATATATACATACACATACATATATGTATATGTATGAGTGTCCATGTCATTGTTTACATTTATGTGTGTGTCTGTGTAACATAGTAGTGCAACAAAAAGAGATCAATAAAAAAAAGTATCAGAATTGGAACAAATCCGTATTGGGGTTGATATGATCAACTACATCACTTTAAGGTGATGCTCCAGCATGGCTGCAATCTAATGACTGAAGCCAATAAAACAAAAATGAAATAAAAGAAGAAAAGAAAAGAATTCCTTAGTTTGTTCACTCTTTGCTATTAATCTACTCAAGCGACATGACAGGGCTATACATAACAACAACAACAACATCAACAACAACTATGAAGTCACCATAACACCTATTTATTTAGTTAGAATTGACGGAAGCAAACAAGCAAGAAAAGTTTGTATCCTTTGACTTGTTGTCAGTAGTCCAGCATTTTAACCTCTCAGTTGGAATGACTGCTGAAAGCTACTTATGATTCAATGATGCCATTTCAAGTATTTGTTTCTGTTTTGTTTGTTTTATTGACGTTTGAAGAATCAAGAGCCAATATCAGCTTTGAACTTCATCTCAGAACATTGTGGGCAACATGGCACTCTGCCTGACTGCAACAGCTTAATTGGAACAACATTCAATACAGAAATGACCTCAATTAAATCTTTGATTTATGAGACCAGCATATCAACGTGTTCAATATCTATATCAGTCAGTATCATTAATATTTCTTTACACACACACACACACACACACACACACACACACACACACACACACACACACACACACACACACACGCACGCACACGTACACACACGCACACATACATATATATATAAATATACTCTACTATCTCAAGTATTGAGTACTCTGCTGAATAATGGTCTTACTAGTTTAAAACTGGTAAAATACTGAGCTCTCTCTCACTATATATATACGTGTGTGTATGTGTGTGTGTGTCATCATCATCATCATCATCGTTTAACGTCCATCTTCCACGCTAACATGGATTAGACGGCTTCGTTCCATTTGATGCGGGAATGGTCGGGAGACCGTGTCTCGCTTGTACGGAAGTGTATATATATATATATATATATATATATATATATATATATATATATATATATACATATATATATATATATATATATATATATATATATACATATATATATATATGAGAGAGAGAGAGAGTAAGGGGTTAACAGAACGGGGATGTGCGGATCACACCATGGTCTGTCGGTTGTGAAGCAGATAAAAAGAAGCACTCAACGACCTGTATAAATGGTACAAGACAGAACATTATATATTAATAAATGATCGGAGGCCATATTCAGTTGATTCAGGTTTATTTAAAACTCTGTTATACACATTTCACTGAGGACTATCAATTATGATAGCCTGAGCTCTTCAGACGGCAAAACCTAAAAGAAACAGAAAGTTCCCAAGAAACCTTTAAATTTGGAAAAATTTAATAATTTATATATATATATATATATATATATATATATATATTTATATATATATATATATATATATATATATATATATATATATATATATATATATATGCTGCATGGCAGTGAGACCTGGGCATTGTGTGCAGAGGATATACGCAGACTAGAGAGGAACGAAGCTTGCATGCTCCGCTGGATGTGTAACAGTAATATACGTGAACGGCAAAGCATAAACGAACTAAGGAATAAATTAGAGATAAGAGGGATCAGATGTTGTTTACTCGAGAGAAGGCTACGTTGGTATGGACACGTGATGCGCATGAAAGTCGATAGCTGTATAACAAAGTGCAGGGCAATAAAGATAGACGGTAGTCACGGAATAGGCAGACCTAGAAAAACCTGGGACGAGCTGATAAACTCCGACATCACACACTTACACCTCTCCAAGACAATGTCACTGGACCGAGACCTTTGGCGGTACTCAGTAACAGAGAAGACCCGCCTTACCTAAATATATAGTAAAACCTACTCCAGCCAGTAGGCATCTCTAACAAATACACCCCGTCCCACCACCCCCACCCGATCCACACCACCCCGTTCTATGTAAAGTTATGTTGGTGCCGCGCCATCGAGGCCGAAACAAATGAGATCGTGTAGGTGTCACGACAAAAAAACACACAGTCCACGCTGTAATGTGGCCGTGTAGGCAACACGGTAAAAACCTCCCAGACCCACACTGTAAATGTGGTTGGTGTTAGGAAGGGCATCCAACTGTAGAAAACCTGCCAGACAGTCCTATGCGAGCAAGACAATCACTCTTGCCTCAAGTGGGACTACCCCCGTCCAAACCCATGCAAGCGTGGAACACGGACGTTAAACGTTGATGATGATGATGATGATGATATATATATATATATATATATATATAATGCAAGAAGCAAAGAAATTTTCAGTGATACAAAAAGATTTCCAGGTGGAAGTTCAGGTAAACTCCGGGTGTATATCCAGTTTCAGAGTGAAAATCCAATTTGAAAATCGAAAGACATTTTTTCCAATTGCACCCCGCCCATCCCTTCAATCTATCTAATTTCTCATTTTTCTTCTGATGAATGACTAGCATCCGAAATGTTAAGACCCTCTTCTTGCTATTTCAAGCGTTAACCTAATATATTCCTTCCATATACTATACCGATTGTGTTGTTATTTCTGTTTACCTTTTAAATACATATATATATATATATATAAAATGTATATATTGAGTTAGGAACTCAAAATAGTCTCTTACAACAAAATAGCTCTAAGAAAGAGATATTTCTGAGCCGTATATTATAATAGAATATAAAAGAAAAGCGAACACAGATATATAGATATATGTGTTCAAATCGTAAGGGACCAGATTCGCTAAGGTGAAAAGAATACTAATTGGGTTCGCTTGTCTCAATTTAAGAATATTATTTATATAATATTATATATAAATATATATATATATATCGTGCTCTGGTGCAATAAGTAGCAGCAAGTGCCCACAAAATACTAGCTCTTACAACTGCGCAGAGGGCTCTATAGAAATAGTGGACAGCTTCCGTTACCTGGGTGACAAAATCAGCAGTGGGGGAGGGTGCTCTGAAAGTACAGTAGCTAGAGTCAGAACTGGATGGAAAAAGTTCAGAGAGCTTATACCACTATTAGCTGCTAAAGGGTTCTCCCTAAAAATGAAAGGCAGGTTGTATGATGCCTGCATACGAACAGCAATGTTGCATGGCAGTGAGACCTGGGCATTGTGTGCAGAGGATATACGCAGACTAGAGAGAAACGAAGCTTGCATGCTCCGCTGGATGTGTAATAGTAATATATGTGAACGGCAAAGCATAAACGAACTAAGGAAAAAATTAGAAATAAGAGGGATCAGATGTTGTTTACTTGAGAGAAGGCTACGTTGGTACGGTCACGTGATGCGCATGAAAGTCGATAGCTGTATAACAAAGTGCAGGGCAATAAAGATAGACGGTAGCCACGGAATAGGCAGACCTAGAAAAACCTGGGACGAGCTGATAAACTCCGACCTCACACACTTACACCTCTCCAAGACAATGTCACTGGACCGAGACCTTTGGCGGTACTCAGTAATAGAGAAGACCCGCCTTACCTAAATACATAGTAAAACCTACTACAGTCAGTAGGCATCTCTAACAAAATACACCCCCGTCCCACCACCCCACCCCATCCACACCACCCCCTTCTATATAAAGTTATGTTGGTGCCACACCATCCAGGCCGAAACAAATGAGATCGTGTAGGTGTCACGACAAAAAACACACAGTCCACGCTGTAATGTGGCCGTGTAGGCAACACGGTAAAAACCTCCCAGACCCACACTGTAAATGTGGTTGGTGTTAGGAAGGGCATCCAACTGTAGAAAAGCTGCCAGACAGTCCTATGCGAGCAAGACAATCACTCTTGCCTTAAGTGGGAAAACCCCCGTCCAAACCTATGCAAGCGTGGAACACGGACGTTAAACGTTGATGATGATGATGATGATGATATCAATGATATATATCAATGATTTTCAAATTTTATACTACAATAGAACCTATCATTGCACATCTTATAGTAGCTTTACACTTTGCATTTTTTGTTCAGGGACAGCGACCTATCATTAGCTCCCACATTTTTCAACCGATTTCGTTCAAATTCGAAACTTCGGCTCCACCTCACACATAAATCAATTTATTTGGTTCAACTTTTATACTACGATAGAACCTATCATTGCACATCTTATAGATGGTCAAAGGCAAAACAATGGCCACTGACATCGTCTGAGCTTTTAGTTGTGTTTTTGAGAATTCATCGGTTTCCAATCAAGTAGCGTGAGGAAATTTGGCTTAGTGTTAGAGGTCATTACCTCCCTCCCCCAGCATGCCCCTTCGTCAGTCACCTGCGTTTCTCAGTGATAGAGGTCATCACCACCCTCCTCCACATGGCCTCTGTGTGGCCATAGATGAGTTATTGAGAAGCAGTCGCTAAGATCAACACCTTTTCATCAAAGCAGATATTATTTTACCTACCCAGGCAACGCTGGGTACTGCTGCTAGTATATACATATATATAAGTGAGTGTGTGTAAATATATATATATAATGCCTATCTCTTTCTTTGGATTTGTCTGCCTATCTTTATATTTGTATATGTCTCTCTAACTCTTCATCTATTCATCCTTTCAGTCAACCATTCATTTTCCTTATCTAGCTATCTATCTATCACCTTACCCCACTTAGCCATTAGCTAAGGTAGCCTACCAGCAAACCAATCAACCTGCTTCTCAACCAATCAATCAAACCAGTGTTGTCTAGCCATTCTTAATGGCTGAAAGCAAGCACAAACACTTGAAATAGGTAGATCAGCTGATCAGATGCTATGTCATCTATATATCAATATATACAAGGTAGTTAATTAGTTTAATGTGAAGAACATTTCATGCTGTGAATCACACATAGTCCACATGTTACTCTGCACATTTCCTCACACAATCTACATCACTGCTTCTTCTACCTTTAAAATATTCTCACTCACTTCACCACCTCACCCCCCTCTCTCTCTCTCTCACCCTCTCTCTCTGTCTATCTATCCATCAAGCTATCTATTTCTCCCTACCCCTCTCTCTATTCTCTCTGTCATTCTACATCTCTTTCTACTCTCTCTCCCACTATTTCCCCTCTTTCTTGCTCTATTTCTCTTCCACTCTTCTTTTCTCTATTTAAAAAAAAAACTAGTATCTATCTATGCCCTCTCTCTTTCTCTCACACTACCTTATTCCCTTCTCTCTTTCCTCTCTATTTATTCTCCTTCCTCTCTATCTATTCTCTCCCTCACTCTATATTCCCTCTAACACTACCTCTTCTCTTTCTCACACTACCTCTCTTTTAGTCTATATCTTTCCTAGTCACTCTTTTTCTCTCACTCACTTTTCCTTTCTTTCTCTGTTTCTTCAGCTACTCAATCAACCTCCTCTCTCTTTCACTCTATCTCCACACTTTATCACTTTACCCATTTCCTACTTTCCACCTTCTCTCTCTTTCTCTCTTTTTCTCTCTCTCACATTCCTCTCATCTCTATTTCTTTAGCTATTCTGTATCTGACCCCCCCCCCCACCTCTTTCTCAGTATCCCTATTCACCTCTTCATGTGACAGCATCTCTTTCTCACTCTACCTATCTTTTATTTTACCTCTCTCCCATTCTATCTCTTCTTTCTCTCTCACTCTCTCTCTTTCCTTCTCCCTCTCTCTATCTCACTTTCTTCATTGTTGTTCTTATATTCTTATACTCATATATTGTCAAAGGCATTAAATCAGCAAAGTCGTTAAGGTGGCAGATTAAAAATACTTCAGTTTGTTTAGGCTCGCTGTACTCTGAGTTCAAATCCTGTCAAGGTTGAAAAATAATGGACCAGTCCATTACTGGGGGTCGATTGTTGTTCACTCTCTTGCTCACTAACACACACACACACACACTCTCTCTCTCTTTCTCTCTCTCACTTGCTTGCTCTTTTGCACGCTCTAGAAGAAATTGACTGTGTTCTGACCTGGTGAGGCATGAGTTGCATCAGGTTTAAAATGGCCAAGACATGCTGGATGTCAAGGCAACGCACCTATTACTTCACAAGTTAAGGACCTTTTATCTACCATTTTTTGTCTATTTTATGACTGTTGTTCTTCTATCTCTTACAAAACTTTATGTTACAAAAAAATTTCTATTGCATTTTTTTTTGTTGCTGTTGCTGTTGTTTTTGTTGTTGGTGGTGTTGTCATCATCAATAATGTGGTTATTGATTATGTTTTTCTCTTTTTCTCTTTTACAGATTTTGAAATTTATTTCATTCTGTTGTTGTACATATAGTAAAGTGGTTGGCATTAAGAAGGGCATCTAGTCATATAAACCATACCAAAAAAGAGTAGAGTAAATCAAACCTGTCAACTCTCCTCATCCAATGGGGAAATCTCCCTGTTTTGGCTAATTTCTCCCTGTCTACCTGTTTTTGTGAAAATGGGTATAGCTTTCATTATGTAAAATTTCCCCATTTTACCTCATTTTTCCCCATTTTGGGGCACTTTTTTTCATGGTACTCCCCATTTAGGATTTTAGAAATTAGCAGGTCTGGTAAACTCCTCAGTCAGGTCAAAGACATGTCAACTTACCTACTACTTGTGCCATGAGAAAATGCACCCAGTACATTCTGTAAAGAGGTTGGCATTAGGAAGGCCAACCAACTGAAGCAGCCATGCCAAAAAAAGGTAGAGAAGACTCTATATTTGTGTCAAGGACATGACAAGTTCCCTAGTCATGATATAATGTAGCCAGAACATTATGTTGTACAAATGGTTGTACAAGTGAATTATAATATTATTTATTTATTTACTTATTTATCTATTTTAATTTATAAAATGATTTAAGCATTTAACTTAAATAGTGAAAATATAACTTAATTGGACATTTTTTAAGCTTTTGGAAATTTTACCCACCTACCTTCATTATCAGTGTTATACTGTACTATTTTCATAGACAATATACATTTATTGCAAATTTACTAATGAGACGTTCACTTCTTTTAATCATATTTTAAGTTAATAACTATTTACATTTTCAACATTAAAATTCTTTTTGTTATTTTGTATAATTATAATGAAATTAAAATTATTTTACCTGTGTGACATTACCTGATGTTATCCATAGTGGCGAAAGTATACTCCCAAAATGATCCATCATATGATGTATTACATCCTTGTAAAATAATTGTTTCTACTTTTGACACAAGGCCTGCAATTACCCCAGTGCATTACTGGTACTTTATTTTATCGACCCTGTAAGGATGAAAGGCAAAGTTAACCTCGGTGGGATTTGAACTCAGAACATAAAGGGCCATAACTCTATGCTGCAAAGCATGGTGTCTGACACTCTACCAATACTGCCAATCCACACCCATCGACATCCTTGTAAAATAATAAAATGAGGCTAGAATCAGCTAGTGAAGTCATATAGCCTCATAGTTAATGTCTTTGACTCACAACCATAAGGTCTTTGGTTTAATTCCTAGACTGAGTGGTGCATTGTGCTCTTGAGCAAAACACCTTATTTCATGCTGTTTTTCAGGATAGATCTGAGGTGTCTCTCTTTAAAACACCCCAAAAACTCCTAAGGGATACACCCTCTTAGGAGGCCAGCTAAACCTGTATTGGTGTTAGCTGTAAATTCATTGTTGCATTTTTTTTTTCTACAGCAGCAATAGACTATGCAATCAGCATGAAAAATGAATTGATCATACCATTTCTGGCTACCCAGTCTTTGCAAAGACAGAGTATATCTATAAAATGACTGGGTTGGCAGTTGTGTCTGGACATTATGCCAATAGCTTAACATGAAAACTTAATGACCTGGCTATGATAATCTTGGACACGCCTATCCTTACTCACAAAAAGATCAAAGAAAACCACCCAGATATCATCATCATCATCATCCTTTTTCATCTGCTTTCCATGTATACATGGGTTGGAGAGGTTGTCACAGTCGGAGACTAGACAAGTCAGAAAGACCACGTTCTGTTCATGTTTCATTTTTGGCATGATTTCTACAGATATCACAATTAAGTATTGGAATAAGAATATATTTATTCTGATAGACATTTCAATCCCCTCTAACCAAATCACTGCATGAAAATTAATAAAAAGACTATCAAAATACAAGGATCTTAAAATGGAAAGAGGTAAGATGTGGGATATGGAAGTAGAAAAACAATAGTACTAATAATAATTGGAAAATTAGGTATGGGGAAGAAGAACATAAACAAAAACATAGTAACACTTCTTCTCCTCCTCCTCCCACTTATTCTTGAAAGGAGGTCCTGTTGGAACCACTTGAAGCAACCATCTCCAATTGATCTGTCTGGATCCCTAAGTGAGACCTACCGAGCTCAGGGTCTACCTCTGGGTCTCCTGCCAGTTGGTTTTGCCCATAAAATCTGTCCAGTGATTCTCTCCTAAGACATTCTAACCACATGCCCATAGTATCAGAGCTGTGATCTCTCAATTCAGAGAAGTAACGGCTCTACCAGGAGTGACTCTCTGATCTCTGAGCTACAGACCCTATTGTGTAACATTATTCCAAAGAACCAATATTATGAATATAAAAGTCATCCATAAGTGTTGATTCCAGTAGTTCAGCCATGTTTGCCAGCTAAAATGGAATGGAATGGAACTCCATTGGTTTTGACAATGAATGTTCCAGTTATTCAGTCAATGGAACAGTGTGCTTGTTAAATTCACATGCAAGTGACTGAGCATTCCACAGACATGTGTACTCTTCACATAATTCTCAGGGAGGTTCAACATGACACAGTGTTTGACAAAGTTAACCCTTTTAATTTCGGGTGCAGCATATCTGATGGGCCTCTAAACAGTTTCTGTCTCCCCAATTACAACCACAAGGCTTGGGTCAACCATAGGTTACAGTAAATAATACTTGACAAAGATGCCACACAGTGAGATCAAACCTAGAATCTTATGATTGCAAAGCAAATTTCTTAACCATTTGGTCATCCTGTGTTCATATCCATCAGACAACTGGAGACATTTTGGCTCTACTAAGTACTTAAAAGAGATTTCCAAGGCTGGTGAAAAATAAGCAAACCACTGAAGACAATATCTGGGAAGACCTGAAATTGTTGCTTTTGATGTGTGATCCACTGGCACTGAATCAGGTCCAATACTGACAATATATACTATTGGCTAGTGAATAAGCTGAATAGCTCTATACACAAGACATCAATAGTTCCATACAAGCTGCTATCTCATTTGTTCCTTTTATAGCAAAATAATCCTTCCATCCGGCACCATATGGAGGAAAGCGCATTTCCAAACTGTTGCTGCAGTTTATGCTTTTTATTGTTCTTGTTATTGTTGCTTATTTTTTTCCTCTTTTCTTTCTCACTTTTTTTCTCTCTTTTCATAATCCCTTTTTCTATTCCTACTCTCTTTCCTCTCTCTCTCTCTCTCTCTCTCTCTTTCCTTCCCTATTCACTTTCTCATCTTGCGTCTCTATTTCCCACTTTCTTCTCTTCTATTCCTTCCTTTCCCCCCTCTCCTATTCCCTCCTGCTCCTCCTTTTCCTATCCTATCTCCTCTTTCCCCCCTCACCTATATCTCTTCCTCTCCCTCTTCTATCCCCTCCTCTCCCTCTCCCATCTCCTCTTCCCCCCTCTCCTATAACTCCTCCTCTCCCCTTCTATTCTATTTTCTCCCCCCTCCCCTATATCTCTCTCTCTCCCTGCTTCTATTCTCTTCTCCTCTCCCTCTCCCTCCCTCTCTATATCTCCATTACCACAAAGTTGAGATATTAGCATGTTTTAGTTGGTGGTGGTGTTGATGGTGGTGGTGGTGGTGGTGTTGATGGTGGTGGTGTTAGTGGTGGTGGTGGTGTTAGTGGTGTTGTTGGTGGTGGTGGTGATGGTGGTGGTGCTGGTGTTAGTGGTGTTGGTAGTGGTGGTGGTGGTGATGTTGTGATAATGGTGGTGTTGATGGTGGTGGTAGTGTTAGTGGTGTTAGTGGTAGTGGTGGTGATGTGGTGGTGTGGATGGTTGTGGTAGCGGCAGATGTAATGATGGTAGAGGTGGTGGTGGTGGTGATAGTGGTGTTGCTGGTGGTGGTGGTGTTAGTGGCGGTGGTCTAGTGCTGGTGTTGATGGTGGTGGTGGTGTTAGTTGTGATGGTGGCGGTGGTGGTGGTAGAGTTTGTGGTGGTGTGATGCTGTTGATGATCTGGTGGTGTTCGTGGTGGTGGTAATGGTGGTGGTGGTACAGATGGTGGTGGTGGTACAGATGGTGGTGGTGATGGTGGTGGTTGTGTGGTGCTGTTGATGATGGAAGTGGTATTAGTGGTGGTGGTGGTATTGATGGTGGTGATATGGTGATATGGTGGTGGTGGTGGAGGTGGTGGTGGTGGTGGTGGTGGTGGTGATGTTTCAGCTATTAATATAATTGTTTCTACTATTGGCACAAGGCCAGCAATTACCCAGTACATTACTGGTACTTTATTAATATAATACTTGGAGACTATACTTTTGGTATTCATATAAATGTGTGTTTATACATGTGTGTGCAGATGTGCATTTGTATGTATGTATATATGTATGTATGCATGTATGCATGTATGTATGTTTGTGTGCATGTATACATGTATGCACGCATGCATCTATGTATGTTTGTGTGCATGTATACATGTATGCACGCATGTATGTATGTATGTTTGTGTGCATGTATACATGTATGCATGCATGTATGTATGTATGTTTGTGTGCATGTATACATGTATGCATGGATGCATGTATGTATGTTTGTGTGCATGTATGCATGCATGCATACATGTATGTATGTGTGTATGTATGTATGTATGCATGCATGTATGTATGTATGCATGTATGTATGTATGTGCACATGTGTGTGTGGACATGGATGTTTATATTTGTATTGTATATTATGTTTCTATGTGTGTATGTGTATGTGTTTGTGTGAGTATTTACATGAATGTGTGCATTTGCATTTGTATAAGTCTGTGTGCGTATGTGTGCTTTTGTATATAAGTGTGTATAGGAATGTGTATGTTTGCATTGTATATTGGTGTGTGTATATGTGTAGTATGTATGTAAATATATATATGAATCTGTATGTTTGCATTTGTATCAGTATGTGTGTGTGTATGTATATTATATACTAGCAGTGGTACCCGGCATTGCACGGGATAAGGTATTTTGTCATGCAGGCCGCCAACAGACCTAATCGTGGAAAAACTGCCTGCCTGGACAATATGTAAAGAAAATAAACCGAATACTCTGATGGCTGGATAATCTAAGATTTTCCTCGATGAAGCAGGAAAGAGGCAGGTTTTCACCTAATGTGGGCCTTAGGGGATCAAGAAAATGAATTTTTTTATGCCTTGAAATTTCGGGAAAATCGGCTAGACGTAACACCTCAAAAAAGCCCTAAAAAGCTGGAAAAACGCAGTTTTTCACCTAATGCGGGCCCTAGGGGATCAAAAAGTTGAATTTGCATAACACTCCCTGAAATATAAGTAATACACATGTAAAGTTTGAAAAAGATCAGTTGGGTACTTCTCGGGTTTCACACACACACACACACATACACACATACATACATACATACATCCTTCCTCAGTTTTATATATATACATATATAGATTAAAATAACAGATTAAAGTTTAAACAAAGAATCGTTGCTTTCACCCTTAACAGGATCTTCTGAAACATTTCGAAAAACGTTGCAACCGAAGGAAAACAGGAAGACGATACTTTGGTTCGTGAAGACGTTCCCTGGCAATGAACGGATAATAGCGAACATAATACGTCATCAATGTTCATCAGAATGTCGTAATGCAGACAGCCAGGCATACAGACAGATATTATAAGAGCGCGATGGAGATGGATAACCGGCGCCTAACACCCCTTTAACAACAGAAAATTGAAAAATAAACAGAAAATTGAAAAATAAATGCAAGTTTGAAGTCAATCGGAGTAGAAATGTGGATTTGTATAGACTTTGCAAAATGAGGACACACAGACAACATCAGTTTTATATATATAGATGCCTGAGAGTATGTTTATGAATATGTGTTTGCATATGGAGTAGGTAGACCCAGAAAAACCTGGGACGATTTGATAAATTCCGACCTTACATACTTGCACCTCTCTAAGACAATGTCATTGGACTGAGATCTTTGGCGCTACGCAGTAATACAGAAGACCCGCCTTGGCTATGTACAAAGCGAAACCTACAGTCAGTAGGCACCTCTTAACCAAATATACACCCTATCCTCCCACTCCCACAAACACCACCCTCTCTCTGTAAAGACAGTTCAAATAAATGAGATAATGAGATCAAGATCGTGTAGGTGTCACAAGAAAAAAACACACAATCCACGCTGTAATGTGGCCGTGTAGGCAACACAGTAAAAAGTTCCCAGTTCCACACTGTAAATGTGGTTGGTGTTAGGAAGGGCATCCAGCCATAGAAAACCTGCCAGATAGTCCTATATGAGCGAGACACGGTCACCGGACCAGCCTTGCCTCAAGTGGGACAACTCCCGTCTAACCCATGCTAACGTGGAAGATGGACGTTAAACGAAGATGATGATGATGATGATGATGATGATGATGATTTCTATATGCATGTGTATGATTGCATGTGTATGCTTGCATTATAGATGCATGTTTGTCTGTGAGTATGTATATTAATGTGTATGTTTGCATTTGTGTGCAGGCAGATATGTGGGGTATATATATATATGAATGCATGTTTGTGTGTATATATATATATATATATATATATATATATATTTATATATATATATATATATATATATATATATATGAATGCATATGTTTGTATATATATATATATATATATATATATATATATATATATATATATATGAATGCATATGTTTATATTTATATATGCCTGCAATTGTATATGAATATGTATGTTTGCATTTGTATGTGTATGTATGTGCATTCATGTTTGCAAATATATGTTTCTGTGTGCATTTGTATATTTATGTGTAGGCATATTTCCATCTGTTTGGGTGCATGTGCATTTGCAAATATTTGTGAGGGCATCTGTGAGCAGGTATATAAATGTCTCTCTGCATTTGTATGTGTCTGTATGTGTGTCCATGTTTCCATATGTGTCTGGGTGTGGTGATGGTTTTTTTGTCTTCATGTCTTCAGTTAGAATCTGTTAAAATTTTGGTAATTGATGAAGCACTGCTACAGAATGTGTATATATATGTACATCTGAATGTGTGTGTGTGTGTGTGTGTGTGTGTGTGTAGAAGTAGAGGAAGGGATGCTGTGAAGAGCTAAGGGTCACATGACAAATTTATGATGCTTTCTATCTGGAACTATTTCGTGATTTGTAGTGGTGGCGATGGTGGTGATGGTAGGGGTTGTTGTTGGTGGTGGTTGCCGTTGGTGGTGGTGGTTGTGGTGGTTGCAATGACAGTGGTGGTGGTGATGGGAGAGTTGTTGTTGTAGGTGGTAATTGTGGTGATTGTGGTGGTAGTGGTGTTGGTTATAGTGGTGGTGATGATATTGGTGATGGTGGGGTTGTTGTTGGTGGTGGTAATGGTGGTGGTGGTTGTGGTTGTGGGGATAGTGGTTGTGGTGGTGGAGTGGCATGAACATCAGAACATTACATATTTCATCTCTTATAAAATCTGATATGTTCATAACAATCATAAAACATTAAATTAACAAGAGCACAACAACAAAACCCACAATTTTAATCTTTTACTAACAATAACAGCAGCAGCAGCAGCAGCAGCAGCCGCAGCAGCAGCAATAGTAATATCAACAACATCATCAACATCATCATCTTCATCATTATCATATTCAACATCATCAACCTTACGCTGAACATCATTACTACTACTACTACTACTACTACTACTACTACTACTACTACTACTACTACTAGTAGTAGTAGTTGTCATTACTGCAGTTGTTGTTATTACTGCAGTTGATGTCATTGCTGCAGTTGTTGTCATTGCTGCAGTTGTTGTCATTGCTGCAGTTGTTGTCATTGCTGCAGTTGTTGTCATGGCTGCAACTGTTGTCATGGCTGCAACTGTTATCATCGCTGCAACTGTTGTCATTACTGCAGTTGTTGTCATTACTGCAGTTGTTCTCATTACTGCAGTTGTTGTCAATGCTGCAACTGTCGCCATTGCTGCAACTGTTGTCATTACTGCAGTTGGTGTCATTACTGCAACTGTTGTCATTGCTACATTACTACTACTACTACTACTACTAGTAGTAGTAGTAGTAGTAGTAGTAGTAGTAGTGTTATTTTAAAAGTAGTAATAATCATAGAAGTAAGAGCAGCAGCAACAATATTGGTAGCATCAACAGCAACTGTTGTGGCATCAACATGACAACAATAGTGACAACTGCTGCTGTTGTGACACAACATCACAACTATGGTGACATTAACAACTGAAGCTGTGGTGACAGAAACATCACAACAACTCTGACAATAACTGCTGCTGTTGTGACTGAAATATCACAACTATAGTGACATCAACAACTGAAGCTGTGGTGACAGAAACATGACAACAGTAGAGACAACAACAACTGCAGCTGGTGTGACACCAACATCACAACAACCCTGACAAAAACTACTGCTGTTGTGACTGAAATATCACAACTATAATGACATTAACAATTGAAGCTGTGGTGACAGAAACATCACAACAACTGCAGCTTGTGTGACACCAACATCACAACAATTCTGTCAACAACTGCTGCTGTTGTGACTGAAATATAATGACATCAATAACTGCAGCTGGTGTGACACTAACATCACAACATTAGTGACATCAACAACTGCAGCTGTGGGACACCAACATCACAACAATAGTGACAACAATTCTAACTACAGTGAGACAAACATCAAACAGTAATGACAATTATAACTGTAATGACAGAAGCATCACAACAGTAATAACAACTGTAGCAATGATGTCATCAACATCACAAGAGTAGTGACAAAAATAGCATAAATGGTGACACAAACATCAGAACTGTAAAAGCAACTTACGTTGAATTAGCAAAAGAATTACAAAAACAACAAATCAACAAAAACAAGAATGACATCATGTAAACCTGGTTATTTAAACCTGACCTGCAATGAGAAGCAGCAGCAACAGCAGCAGCAGCACCTCCATCACCGCCGCCACGACAACCACCACCAGCAGCAATAACAACAACTTCAGCAATGACAACAGTTGCAGTAATGACAACAACTTCAGCAATGACAACAGTAATGTTGCAGTAATGACAACAGTTGCAGTAATGACAACAGTTGCAGCAATGACAACAGTTGCAATAATGTAAATAGCTGTAGTAATCACAACAGGTGCAGAAATGACAACAATTGCAGTAATGACAACAACTGCAGTAATGACAACAGTTGCAGTAATGACAACAACTGCAGTAATAACAACAATTGCAGTAATGACAACAACTGCAGCAATGACAACAATTGCAGTAATGACAACAACTGCAGCAATGACAACAATTGCAGTAATGACAACAACTGCAGTAATAACAACAATTGCAGTAATGACAACAACTGCAGTAATGACAACAGTTGCAGTAATGACAACAACTGCAGTAATAACAACAATTGCAGTAATGACAACAACTGCAGCAATGACAACAACTGCAGTAATGACAACAGTAGCAATGACAGCAGTTGCAGCAATGACAGTAGTTGCAGTGATGACAACAACTGCAGTAATGACAACAGTTGCAGTAATGACAACAACTGCAGTAATGACAACAATTGCAGTAATGACAACAACTGCAGCAATGACAACAACTGCAGTAATGACAACAGTAGCAATGACAGCAGTTGCAGCAATGACAGTCGTTGCAGTAATGACAACAACTGTAGTAATAAAAACAACTGCATTAATGACAACAACTGCAGCAATGACAACAATTACAGTAATGACAGCAGTTGCATCAATGGCAACAGTTGCAGTAATGATAACAACTGCAACAATGACAACAACTGCAGTAATGACATCAACTGCAGTAATGACATCAACTGCAGTAATGACAACAGTTGCAGCAATGACAACAACTGCATCAATGATAACAGTTGCAGTAATGACAACAACTACAGTAATAACAACAACTGCAGTAACGACAATAACTGCAGCAATGACAGCAGTTGCAGTAATAACAACAGTTGCATCAATGGCAACAGTTGCAGTAATTACAACTGCAGCAATGACAACAACTGCAGTAATGTTAACAACAGCAATAATGACAACTGCAATAATGACAACTGCAGCAAGGACAACTGTAGCAATGATATAAGTTTCAGTAATGACAACAACTGCAGCAATGACAACAAATGCAATAATGACAACAGTTGCAGAATGACAACAACTGCAGTAATAACAACAGTTGCAGTAATGACAACCGCCTGCAGTAATGACAACACTTGCAGTAATGACATAAGTTTCAGTAATGACAACAACTGCAGTAACGACAACCGCTGCAGTAATGACAACACACGCAGTAATGACAACAACTGCAGTAATGACAACAGTTGCAGTAATGAAAACAGCTGCAGTGATGACAACTGCAACAATGACAACAGTTGCAGCAATGAGAACAACTGCAGTAATAACAACAGTTGCAGTAATGACAACCGTTGCAGTAATGACAACAACTGCAGTAATGACAACAACTGCAGTAATGACAACAGCTGCAGAAATGACAACAGTTGCAGCAATGACAACAGTTGCATCTATGGCAACAGTTGTAACAATGACAACAACTGCAGTATTGATAACAACTACAGTAATGACAACAGGTGCAAACAATGACAACGGTTGCAGTAATGACAACAACTGCAGTAATGACAACAACTTCAGCAATGACAACAGTTGCAGCAATGACAGCAGTTGCATCAATGGCAACAGATGCAATAATGACATCAGTTGCAGTAATGGTAACAACTGCAACATTGACAACAACTGCAGTATTGACATCAACTGCAGTAATGACATCAAATGCAGTAATGACAACAGTTGCAGCAATGACAACAACTGCATCAATGATAACAGTTGCAGTAATGACAACAACTACAGTAATAACAACAACTGCAGTAATGACAACAACTGCAGCAATGACAACAGTTGCAGTAATAACAACAGTTGCATCAATGACAACAGTTGCAGTAATTACAACTGCTGCAATGACAATAACTGCAGGAATGTTAACAACTGCAGTAATGACAACTGCAATAATGACAACTGCAGCAATGGCAACTGTAGCAATGACATAAGTTTCAGTAATGACAACAACTGCAGCAATGACAACAAATGCAGTAATGACAACCGTTGCAGTAATGACAACAACTGCAGTAATGCCAACAACTGCAGCAATGACAACTGCTGCAGTAATGACAACAGTTGCAGCAATGACAACCGTTGCAGTAATGACAACAACTGCAGTAATGACAACAACTGCAGTAATGACAACAGTTGCAGTAATGACAACCGTTGCAGTAATGACAACAACTGCAGTAATGACAACAACTGCAGCAATGACAACCGCTGCAGTAATGACAACAGTTGCAGCAATGACAACAACTGCAGTAATAACAACAGTTGCAGTAATGACAACCGTTGCAGTAATGACAACAACTGCAGTAATGACAACAACTGCAGCAATGACAACCGCTGCAGTAATGACAACAGTTGCAGCAATGACAACAACTGCAGTAATAACAACAGTTGCAGTAATGACAACCGTTGCAGTAATGACAACAACTGCAGTAATGACAACACTTGCAGTAATGACAACAACTTCAGTAATGACAACAACTGCAGCACAATGACAACAGTTGCATCTATGGCAACAGTTGTAGCAATGACAACAACTGCAGTAATGATAACAACTGCAACAATGACAACAACTGCAGTATTGACATCAACTGCAGTAATGACAACAACTGCGGTAATGACAACAACTGCAGTAATGACAACAACTGCATCTATGGCAACAGTTGTAGCAATGACAACAACTGCAGTAATGATAACAACTACAGTAATGACAACAGTTGCAGTAATGACAACAACTGCAGTAATGACAACAGTTGCATCTATGGCAACAGTTGTAGCAATGACAACAACTGCAGTAATGATAACAACTGCAACAATGACAACAACTGCAGTATTGACATCAACTGCAGTAATGACAACAGTTGCAGTAATGACAACAGTTGCAGTAATGACAACAACTGCATCTATGGCAACAGTTGTAGCAATGACAACAGTTGCAGTAATGACAACAACTGCAGTAATGACAACAGTTGCAGTAATGACAACAACTGCATCTATGGCAACAGTTGTAGCAATGACAACAACTGCAGTAATGATAACAACTGCAACAATGACAACAACTGCAGTATTGACATCAACTGCAGTAATGACAACAGTTGCAGTAATGACAACAACTGCAGTAATGACAACAGTTGCATCTATGGCAACAGTTGTAGCAATGACAACAGTTGCAGTAATGACAACAACTGCAGTAATGACAACAGTTGCAGTAATGACAACAACTGCATCTATGGCAACAGTTGTAGCAATGACAACAGTTGCAGTAATGACAACAACTGCAGTAATGACAACAGTTGCAGTAATGACAACAACTGCAGTAATGACAACAGTTGCAGTAATGACAACAACTGCAGTAATGACAACAGTTGCAGTAATGACAAGAACTGCAGTAATGACAACAGTTGCAGTAATGACAACAACTGCAGTAATGACAACAGTTGCAGTAATGACAACAACTGCAGTAATGACAACAGTTGCAGTAATGACAACAACTGCAGTAATGACAACAGTTGCAGTAATGACAACAACTGCAGTAATGACAACAGTTGCAGTAATGACAACAACTGCAGTAATGACAACACTTGCAGTAATGACATAAGTTTCAGTAATGACAACAACTGCAGTAACGACAACCGCTGCAGTAATGACAACACACGCAGTAATGACAACAACTGCAGTAATGACAACAGTTGCAGTAATGAAAACAGCTGCAGTGATGACAACTGCAACAATGACAACAGTTGCAGCAATGAGAACAACTGCAGTAATAACAACAGTTGCAGTAATGACAACCGTTGCAGTAATGACAACAACTGCAGTAATGACAACAACTGCAGTAATGACAACAGCTGCAGAAATGACAACAGTTGCAGCAATGACAACAGTTGCATCTATGGCAACAGTTGTAACAATGACAACAACTGCAGTATTGATAACAACTACAGTAATGACAACAGGTGCAAACAATGACAACGGTTGCAGTAATGACAACAACTGCAGTAATGACAACAACTTCAGCAATGACAACAGTTGCAGCAATGACAGCAGTTGCATCAATGGCAACAGATGCAATAATGACATCAGTTGCAGTAATGGTAACAACTGCAACATTGACAACAACTGCAGTATTGACATCAACTGCAGTAATGACATCAAATGCAGTAATGACAACAGTTGCAGCAATGACAACAACTGCATCAATGATAACAGTTGCAGTAATGACAACAACTACAGTAATAACAACAACTGCAGTAATGACAACAACTGCAGCAATGACAACAGTTGCAGTAATAACAACAGTTGCATCAATGACAACAGTTGCAGTAATTACAACTGCTGCAATGACAATAACTGCAGGAATGTTAACAACTGCAGTAATGACAACTGCAATAATGACAACTGCAGCAATGGCAACTGTAGCAATGACATAAGTTTCAGTAATGACAACAACTGCAGCAATGACAACAAATGCAGTAATGACAACCGTTGCAGTAATGACAACAACTGCAGTAATGCCAACAACTGCAGCAATGACAACTGCTGCAGTAATGACAACAGTTGCAGCAATGACAACCGTTGCAGTAATGACAACAACTGCAGTAATGACAACAACTGCAGTAATGACAACAGTTGCAGTAATGACAACCGTTGCAGTAATGACAACAACTGCAGTAATGACAACAACTGCAGCAATGACAACCGCTGCAGTAATGACAACAGTTGCAGCAATGACAACAACTGCAGTAATAACAACAGTTGCAGTAATGACAACCGTTGCAGTAATGACAACAACTGCAGTAATGACAACAACTGCAGCAATGACAACCGCTGCAGTAATGACAACAGTTGCAGCAATGACAACAACTGCAGTAATAACAACAGTTGCAGTAATGACAACCGTTGCAGTAATGACAACAACTGCAGTAATGACAACACTTGCAGTAATGACAACAACTTCAGTAATGACAACAACTGCAGCACAATGACAACAGTTGCATCTATGGCAACAGTTGTAGCAATGACAACAACTGCAGTAATGATAACAACTGCAACAATGACAACAACTGCAGTATTGACATCAACTGCAGTAATGACAACAACTGCGGTAATGACAACAACTGCAGTAATGACAACAACTGCATCTATGGCAACAGTTGTAGCAATGACAACAACTGCAGTAATGATAACAACTACAGTAATGACAACAGTTGCAGTAATGACAACAACTGCAGTAATGACAACAGTTGCATCTATGGCAACAGTTGTAGCAATGACAACAACTGCAGTAATGATAACAACTGCAACAATGACAACAACTGCAGTATTGACATCAACTGCAGTAATGACAACAGTTGCAGTAATGACAACAGTTGCAGTAATGACAACAACTGCATCTATGGCAACAGTTGTAGCAATGACAACAGTTGCAGTAATGACAACAACTGCAGTAATGACAACAGTTGCAGTAATGACAACAACTGCATCTATGGCAACAGTTGTAGCAATGACAACAACTGCAGTAATGATAACAACTGCAACAATGACAACAACTGCAGTATTGACATCAACTGCAGTAATGACAACAGTTGCAGTAATGACAACAACTGCAGTAATGACAACAGTTGCATCTATGGCAACAGTTGTAGCAATGACAACAGTTGCAGTAATGACAACAACTGCAGTAATGACAACAGTTGCAGTAATGACAACAACTGCATCTATGGCAACAGTTGTAGCAATGACAACAACTGCAGTAATGATAACAACTACAGTAATGACAACAGTTGCAGTAATGACAACAACTGCAGTAATGACAACAGTTGCATCTATGGCAACAGTTGTAGCAATGACAACAGTTGCAGTAATGACAACAACTGCAGTAATGACAACAGTTGCAGTAATGACAACAACTGCATCTATGGCAACAGTTGTAGCAATGACAACAGTTGCAGTAATGACAACAACTGCAGTAATGACAACAGTTGCAGTAATGACAACAACTGCAGTAATGACAACAGTTGCAGTAATGACAACAACTGCAGTAATGACAACAGTTGCAGTAATGACAAGAACTGCAGTAATGACAACAGTTGCAGTAATGACAACAACTGCAGTAATGACAACAGTTGCAGTAATGACAACAACTGCAGTAATGACAACAGTTGCAGTAATGACAACAACTGCAGTAATGACAACAGTTGCAGTAATGACAACAACTGCAGTAATGACAACAGTTGCAGTAATGACAACAACTGCAGTAATGACAACAGTTGCAGTAATGACAACAACTGCAGTAATGACAACAGTTGCAGTAATGACAACAACTGCAACAATGACAACAGTTGCAGTAATGACAACAACTGCAACAATGACAACAGTTGCAGTAATTACAACAACTGCAACAATGACAACAATTGCAGTAATTACAACAACTGCAACAATGACAACAGTTGCAGTAATGACAACAACTGCAGTAATGACAACAGTTGCAGTAATGACAACAACTGCAGTAATGACATTGGCCGCATCAACATTAACAACTGCCCCAATGACAATGACTGCAGCAACAGCAACAACTGCAGGAATCGCAACAACTGGAGCTATTGATACTGCAGCAACAACAACAGCTGCAACAAAATTAAAATGTAAAGAAATAAAGCAATAACAACAGTGAATGTTGGAGCCTCAATGTGTTCATTTAAGCTGCAGGAAATAGCAGCCAAGTCCTCTCAAATCACACACCCTACTGTTTTAAAACAGAATGAACACATTCAATAACATAGTCCTAGATACATAAAAAGGTGGAATGGTCATGGCTAAAATACCTTTCATCATAGATCTGCTTGATCTGGGATGATCTTGGACTAAAAAGAACAACAACAGTAGCTTTAGTAATAACAGCAGCAACTGTAGGAATGGAATCAATGACAACAATAGTACCACCACTACCTCTTATAACCAAGAACAGTAACAACCACAACAACTTGCATAAAGTAAAACAATTGTAACATCAACATTAACATCAATTGCATAGTAACAACTTTCAGTGCGAAATGGAAATATGAATGGTTTTTATATACATGCTTTTTATATACCTGCCTGTGAAGGTACATGGCTTAGTGGGTAGAGTGTCAGGCTTACAATCGTTAGTTTGTGAGTTTGATTCTCAGACCAGGCTTTGCGTTGTGTTCTTGAGCAAGACACTTTATTTCACGTTGGACTACATTGGTGGTGTGGAGAGGGGAGGCTGGTATGCATGGGTGACTAGTGGTCTTCTACAAATAACATTGCCTGGACTTGTGCTTCAGAGGGGGAACTTTCTAGGTGCAAATTCCAGAGTTATTCTTTACTCTTTACCTGCCTTTTATATTAAATAAGAATTTCAAAACTGCACCAACTAAACATAATATGTTGATTACCTGCCACAGCTTATAAATTTGGTTTGGATTTTTGCCCATTTCTCAGACATAAAATAGGGGTCAGCTTATAATCGAGTTTATATGGCAATACATATTTCTCTGACAACTTTCAATTCTCATTAATTGTGGACCCTCTAGAAAGCTAAGTGTGACTCATTTTCCTTACTCCCTAATGTATAAAAAAATAAAAATAAAATAAAAATAATTAAATTCAATGAATTATAGGTGAAAGTATTTCATTATCAATCATTATTCAAACTAATTATTGAAAAAAGTACACTTTTTCTAATATCAGGTTAAATTTATGTTTGATAGTAATTTTAAATATTCACCACCATCACTGCAACTACAGTCAAACATATCTGACAGTTTCTCCACAATTCATGGATTTTTCATTGTTCTTGGCAACAGCCATGGATTTTTTGCCATTTTCAGGGTATTTAGGATTATGTCATCCAATATCTCCTGTCCTTATTTAAAACAGTAGAGTGTGTTTTGATGAAGATTTTGCTATTTCTAGAAGGTTGAGCTACCATGTAGGAACTCCCTTATATTACATCAGTAAAAACCTTGGGGAAGGCATAATGTCATCCCTTCATATTTCTTATAACATTGAGATCACAGGGTTCACAATATACAAATTGATTAATTTACATCCTGAGTCAGACTGGCCATAATGGCATTTTGGGCAATACCCAGTGGTCAACTGGATTAAGTTAAAACAAAAGAACAAATAACAGCTGAAAAATGTCACTAAAAACTGAATTCATTGCTGCTGCGGAAACATTGAAACAAAAATAAGACACGCCTTAGCTGGGCAGTGGAAATATGCTTCAAACCACCCACCACAATCTGTTAGTCAGTGATGCCCAGATGCCTGGGCTAGTTTCAATACCCAGTTCACTTCTGTTTACATCCTATAAATACCTTGTATTCTGTTTTGAAAAAAAAATGTTAAATTGTTTAACTTGAAATATATGATGTGCTTATAGCTAATCTCATCAAGCAGAATTGACTCTTAAAAAAATAACATATGGATATAAGCTGAGACATACATACCTACACGCAGACATACATACATACATATGTATATGCATACATACATACATACATGATGATGGTTGCCCCCTTGTTATCGAGTATTGCCATTGCACGATATACCATTATTAATGATTATTAATTAATTCTATCGTGCAATGCCTGTGCATGAAGATATTTTTTAAAGTGAGGAAAGACTGTGCACTGAGCCAATCCCACTCTCTGAGTGACAGTAGCTATAACCTGAAAAGAAGAAAAGATCAACATCATCGGTAACTACTGAGCCGCAGGTTTTATATCGGAGTTATCCCAGTTTCCTGAGTTGGCTTCTCCTAGAAGAATGCCCTGACAAAGGCTATGGGTCCTTCACTCCCAGTGGTTTAATCGCGCGATCGGGTGTCCAGCCCGACTATTTCTATGTCCCCCTGCATATACACACACATGCACCCATGTATATACACATGTACATATATATACATATGTACATGTGTATATACATATTTACACACTTTTGGACGGCTGTTGACTCTTATGAGTTCTTCCGACCTTTGTCAGGTTTTGTTTTTTGTCCTGCAGGGTGTCCAAAATCACCCTCCTCAGCAAGTAAACTTGGTGGGGCTGCCAGCTTAGTTGCCAACGACCCGACCATGCGACAGGTTGTATTAGGTTACATATTACCAGTAACACTCAAGAGTTACCCGACGTAACATAACATACATACATACATACATTGCCATGGTAAACCCAAAATAATAATTTTATTTTTTCATGGCATGACAATAAATATCTTCTTCTTCCATTTATTCACCAAGCGTGCTGATTCAAAGGAAATAGATATCTCCAAAGTGATTGCTTCAGGCACACAATTTTTTTCTCTTGACCATCAAAAATCAATCTATGATGGTGTACATTGTAACATCAGTTTTAGCTGTCAAAAACTAACAACTCCCATATAACATAATTAACTAATCATCATCATCATCATCATCATCGTTTTACGTCCGTTCTTCCACGCTAGCATGGGTTAGACGGGTTGTCCTGTTGTGGGCGGTGTCCAGTCAGCTGACCTTGTCTTGCTCATACAGGAACTGATTCTGGCTTGATTTCTACAACTGGATGCCCTTCCTAACACCAACCTCATTTACAGTGAGTGCTGGGTGCTTTTTTGCCGTGGCACCTCCACGACCACTTTGCAGTGGGAGGGTGTGGGGGCATATTGTCTATATGCTTCAGCTTCGGCTTATTCCTGTAGTTGGGGTCGGGTCTTCTGTATTACTGCGTGACGTCAGAGGTCACGGTCGTGTGTCATTGCTCTTGGGTACAATTGGGTAAGGTTGGCCTTTATCACCTCATCCCAGGTCTTCTTGGGTCTCCCCACTCCGCGGCTTCCATCAACTTCTAGTGCTCTGCACCTTTTTATGCAACTGTCATTCTTCATCACATGTCCATACCAACGTAACCTCCTCTCCTGCACACAGCATTTGATTCCTCTGATGCTCAGTCTCTCAATTCGTTTATACTTTGCCGTTCGCGTATATTACTTTTACACATTGATCGGAGCATGCAGGCTTCATTTCTTTCTAATCTGCACAAGTCTTCTACAGACAGTGCCCAGGTTTCACTTCCATGTAACATTGCTGTTCGTATACACACACATCATACAGTCTGCCTTTCATTTTGAGGGAAAAGCCTTTTGCAGCTAGCAGTGGCAGTAGCTCCCTGAACTTCTTCCATCCCATTCTTACCCTAGTTATTGTACTTTCCGAACACCCACCTCCGCTGCTAATTCGGTCACCTAGGTAGCAGAAGCTGTCTACTGTTCCTACAGAGCCCTCCCAGAGATTGGTGGTACTTGTTCCCTGTGGCCGTTTGCTGCTTGCTGTCCCAGCACAGCTGCTGCATGTGAAGCCTAGATTCTTAGTTAAGCTTCCTGAGATCCCGCTACATCTCTCGTGTACCCATTGTTTGCATTTGGGGCAGAGAATGGAGTTCCTACCTACACCTTTCCTACATACTGAGCAAGGCCATTTCCTTGAGAGAATATGGGTTCTGTTTTCTCGTCTACTTACAAGAACCTTAGTTTTTGTCAGGTTAACTTTGAGACCCTTTCTTTCTAGTCCCTGCTTCCATGTTTGGAATTTCTTCTCTAGTTCCACCATGGATTCAGCTATAAGTGCGAGATCATCTGCATACAGGAGTTCCCATGGGCATCCGGTCTTAAACTCCTCCGTTATTGCCTGCAAAACTATAATGAACAGGAGAGGGCTAAGAACAGAACCCTGGTGGACACCAACCTGTATGCTAAATTCCTTGCTATATTCATTGCTAACTCTAACTTTTCTGACTGCTAATATATCAATATAATTGGTTGATAAAAGTTCTTTTGTTTTGTATTCTGATTCATATCCAGTTAAATCCAGTTATTGGTTACTGAATAGCTTATACAGATCACACACACATATCATCCACATCACCATTTTCCATGCTTGCATGTGTTGAACAGTATATATATATATATATATCATCATCATCACCATCTTCGTTTAACGTCCATCTTCCACGCTAGCATGGGTTAGACGGGAGTTGTCCCACTTGAGGCAAGGTTGGTCGGGTGACCGTGTCTCGCTCATATAGTACTATTTGGCAGATTTTCTATGGCTGGATGCCCTTCCTAACACCAACCACATTTACAGTGTGGTTATATATATATATATATATATATGAATAAAGTATGCTCTGATGGATGTGTATTATTTATGTGCATGAGTGACATAGCATAAAACAAACAGAAATGCAGAGAAATCCCAGTGGTTGGGACCTGTGGAAGAGGCAGACCAAAGAAAATATGAGATGAAGTTTTGAAGACTGACTTTAAAAGAACTAAACCTCACAACAGAAATGACTAAAGACCCCAAGGGCTGACACTATGCAGTACTGAGGAAGACCCGACCTGCAGCATACAATGTGACCTGACCTACTTCATGCTGTAAAGTGGTCGGTGATAGGAAGGGCATCAAGCCATAGAAATTTTACCAAAGAAAAGGATCAGGAGGACCGTCCGTTGTGTCGAAGACATGACAGCCTCTCATGTACATTTGGTGGAGTGTTGACTGTACATAATGTGAAACACATATCCCTGGCCTGCCTGGAAGATCAATGGCTAGACCCATCCAACCCTAACTAGCAGGGAAAGCAGACAATAAAAACTTCATCTCTCTCTCTCTCTCTCTCTCTCTCTCTCTCTGTATATATATATATGGGATAACAAATTATCGTTATAGGTAATCCAGTTAGAGGTTGTGAATACACCGTATTGTGGACAGTTTTAGCGTACAGCGTTGTTTGACTCAACAAGAGGTTTCCTTAGGTAGCGAGTTTGCGAGTTCTCGGGAATTCTTATGCAGGTTAATCTTGGAGTAATAATAGGTGAATTGAGTGACACAACTTCAAGTGATTAGTAATTTTTAGACAACTTAATCAATGAAACAATTGTTAATACTGTAAATAAAATCCTTTTTGTGCTGTTGACTATGTTATTCTTCACTCTTTCACTATATATATATATATATATATATATATATATATATATATATATATATATATATATATATATATATATATATATATATATATATCAAAAATTAAATTAAGGGTTGTCATGTCTGAGAGACATGCACCATATCCATCCGGGATATGACTACTGTGATTTACCGATTAATAGGTGAAATATATTTTTTATTTAAAGAAATATATATAATAATAATGAAATTATTGTGTAAAGTGCTCAGGTGCACTACAACTCGTCAAAGGTGTATGTAGAGTACATAGAATGATACACAAATGTCAGGGAAGTGAATAGTGTATGGGTCATGGTATACATGTGTGTATGTGTATGGAGAGGGAACATTAGGTGTAGTGTTGGCGGATCTCGGGAAGCATGGAGGTTTTAAAGGATGCAGTGTCTCGACAGCTAACAACTGATGCAGGTAGTTTGTTCCATGCTTCAGCAACTCTGAGCGTGAAAAAATGTTTCCGAAAGTCATGGGAACTGTGCTGTTTTCTGACTTTGTGGGCATGTCCACGTGTGTTAGACACATGGAGATCAAAAAGGTACTCAGGGTTGTTGTTGGCAAGATGGTTAACAATTTTGTTGGTGTTTACCAAGTCAGTTGCCAGGCGTTGGAGCTTCAATGTATCCATGCCCAAGGAAGCAAGGCGTTCAGAGTATGGTAGATGCCTGATGGAGGGTATTCGCTTGGTTGCACGTCTCTGAACAGTTTCCAGGCGGTCAATGTTCTGAGCAAGATAGGGATTCCAGACTGGTGACGCAAATTCTAAGTGTGGCTGCACCATAGCCATGTACAGCATTAAATAGATAGCTGGAGAGCGGCTGACAAAGGTCTTGCTGAGTGATGCTAAGACACCCTCGGCCCTCTTGACAATTTTAGAGACGTGCTTCGTCCAACGCAAATCGCTGCTGACAGTAATGCCCAGGTCACATTCACAAGAAGACTTCTTGATATTAGTGCTGTGGAGGGAGTATGTGGACGCTGGGTTTTAACTCCCAAAATGCATGGTGGTGCACTTGTCCACAGCTAGCTTGAGTTGCCAGTCTGAGATCCATTGTTGCATTGTGTCCAGGTCAGACTGCAAGCAAGATCTATAGTGTTCAGGATCTGTCCTTTTTATCTCAAGGTACAGCTTGATGTCATCTGCGTACTTTAGTACCGTGGCATTCTTTAAGTTGGCATCTATGTCATTAATATATGCCACAAACAAAAGGGGACCAAGAACAGATCCCTGTGGTACACCAGATGACATCTCATATGGTGAGGAATGCTGTCCCAGAACCGTGACTACCTATCTTCGACTGAGAATGAAGGACTTCAACCAGTTAAAAAGGTCATCCTTCACACCCATTGCAAAGAGTTTTGCCATAAGCCTTTTGTGTGGCACAGAATTGAAGGCTTTCGCAAAGTCAAGGTAAACAACATCCATCCATGAGCCGCCATCAGTGATCCGGGTGATGTCCTCAAGAAACTCTATAAGTTGATCACAGCAGCTGGAGTTGGGGATAAATCCAAATTGCAAGGGCCGGATAAGACAGTGAGAGCTCTAGAAGTTCCAAAGTGTTTCTCTGACACAGGATTCCATCAGTTTGGCAATGCAACTAGTAAGACTGACTGGACGATAGTTCACAGGTGATGTGTGGTCACCCTTTTTGAACAGAGGAATGACACTGGCAGTTTTCCATATACAAAGGAAATTAATCATTTTAAAACGTGTGATTGTTTCATATGTTTATTTATATATATATATGTCAATCTATTTCTAGTTGATATATATATATATATATATATCATGCTAGCATGGAAGATAGACGTTAAACGATAATGATGATGATGATGATGATGATGATGATGATGATGATGATAAATGTGTATATATATATATATATATATATTGATGATGATAATGATGATGATGATATATAAATATATATATTATAAAATTGTAGAAATCTGAAACATGGAAATAGCTGTAAAACAACCAGCAGCTATTATGCATACGAAAGAGTTGTGTTAAAATATAACCTCTTTTGAGCAGAAGAATGGTCAGAGAAAAAGGGAGAGAGGGAGAGAATGAAAGAAAGAATGTAAACCATATGATGAGAACGATGGAACAAAATTCTTTGCTGCATTGTTCTCCTCATATGCTTTAGACTCTGTTTTGACCTTTATTGATATGCAAAATGAACCTCGACAAGATTTCAGCTATTACTGTTTTCTTTACGTCGATTATGCTTTTGGTAAAGGCATGAAAACTAATATTTCCCGTTCTCCAAAAAAAAAAACTCGAAAAATAAAATAATTATTCCATATTTATTTTCAGATCATACCTAATAAACAAGAAAAATAATTATTGATAAACAAGAAGGAGTTATTTCCCTTGAAAATTAACTACTTTTCAGAATAGAGATATGTAGAGTTGCTGGTAGCTTTTTAAAATATAAAATGCACTGAAACAAATCAACGTGGGGTGGGTTCCACTACATGGTTGTTCAACGTGGTAGATACGGCAGCCAAACTCCCTCAGATCACATCCCATCATCTCAAAAAAAGAAGGATACACTTGACCATATAGTTCTTGATATGTCTTTCATCATACATCTGCTCAATCAATGCAGTGAGAAAAAATGCAGTGAGAAAAAAAACAACCCATTCCTGCTTCACTTAAACTTCTCAATCACTCACTAACTGTACTTATGTACAGCTAGTGAGTGATTTTAAAATCAATGGATGTAAGCCAGTTATAGAGGCAATCAGTCATTGAGAAGTTAAAGTGAAGCAGGAATGGGTTTTTTTCTCACGTATGTTCAACAAATAGGATAAGTTCAAACTTTATACCATGTAGACATAAAATATTATTTTTGCCAAGTTTTGATGTTGCTAAGATTTAGTGTGTCAAACAACCAATGTATTGCATGTATTTTTTAGACCTAATCCTAATAATTCCACTTATTTTGTCTGTTAAACAATGATTTTACATCTTTGTCTACTACATTAGCCATGTAGGAAGCTTGTCATACATACATATATACATATATATGTATATCAGGTCACTCCTGTGTGCTACTGGTAACATGTAACCCAGTACAACCTGTCACATGGTTGGGTCGTCAATAATTAAACCGGCAACTCCACCAAGCTTGCTTGGTTAGGAGGGCAATTGGACACCTTGCAAGATATGAAAACAAGACCTGACAAAGTGTATATACAACAGTGTGTATATATTGTGTGGGTGTGTAAATGTATATATGTGTTAGAGCTTGAAGTGTATTGGTGAGTGACTCTATGCCAATCAATAGGGTGGGTTTATTTTATTTGATTTAGTCTAGAATGTCTGTATGTGCAACTGCAATAATGTAACAGATGTGATAGTTGTATTCCATTACTGATCACATAGGACTCTGAGGGAAATTTTATAAGATGGAATAAGATTGCTTTCAGTCTCTGAGACTTGGGGGGAATTCTTTCAAATTTCAAGGAGCCTGAGAGGTTTCTTTTGAGGGTGGGAGCATCAGATATTCACAAGTCCCTTTTTAGTTCTTCATTCTCCAGATTAAGAAACCAGTTTCACTTGAGCTTTCCAGAGACACAGCAACTGTTGGAAACTGAAATATTTCTTTATCTTATGTATATGAAATATAAGTGATGAACTCATTAGAATGTCAGGCAGAAGGCAGTCTTGAATCATGATTGGATTAGTTCTTTCCAGTTATATAACTAATCTTATTCCTTTCCTTTGAATAATGTAAGGCCTTATCTCTAGGTCAAAAATAAATATTAAGTCTGTATGCTTCATTCTTTTTCATTCAGGTTCTGTAACAATAGAAAATAGTGGGGGTGGGGGGTGACGTTGGACGATGATGATGATGATGCTATCTTCATCATCATTTGGCATCTGTTTTGCCTACTCATGGAGGATGGATAGGTTGTCACAGAATGGGCCGGTGTGTTCCTGTGTTCTGCCAAGTGTATTTTGTCATAGCACTGGCATATGTATGTGTGCATATATATATATATATATATATGTGTGTGTGTGTATGCCTATTCAACCCTTGTCAACAGCAAAAATGGACATTAAAAGATAAAAAAGAGGATGATGATATATATATATACTGTAGTAAAAGTTTATAAGAACTATTCAAAGGTAAGAGCACTCAGTCCATAGGTTGAGTTAAGTATAATTAGTTACAACGGTGACATATACAGGTACTTAAGTTTCGTTGGGTTATGAACCCCAACTCATTCAGACGTTCCTCTTTGTTTTTATAACAGGCTGAATGAGTTGGGGTGCATAACCCAACGAAACTTAAGTACTTGTATATGTCCTTGACTCCTTCTTCCTCACTTTTCATTGCTTCACCATCTTTGTTTGTTTACACTCTCGTGTCCCCTTTATTTACGTGTCCCAACGACTTTTTTTAGCCGTTGCTCGCATCAACCGGAGGTATATGGTCTTTAAAGCGATGAAATACCAATGATGGTTGGAAGATCACTGATGAAGGACTAACTTTATTCATATGTAACCCATTAGCAACCACGCAGCACGTTTATTCTCATATTTACACATATTTTTTCCCCCCCGCTGTGACCCATCTATTTCGTTCTTACTGCTTCCTCTTTCTCTGTATCTTTACCCTCTCTAACAGTCACTCTCTCTGTTAGCCTCTTCCTCACCCTTCACTCACTCACTCTCTGTTACTACCTCTCCTCCTCCTCCTTCTTTCCATTTGACCTGTGCGTAATTCTTTTCTTTCGCACCCTTGGTCAGGCAGGTCGCTTTTTTCTCTCTCTCGTCTACGATTTCACAGAACTTACGTTCACCGAATTCACAGACTAGATCCCTTCTTCCTCCCATTAGACCTGTACGGAATTCCTTCCTTGCTCACATTCCAACCAGGTTTGATGGTCTTTATTCTCTCTCATTCACGATTTCACCGAATTTATATTCATGGAAATTTTGGACTTGACTCCTTCTTCCTCACTTTTCGTTGCTTCACCATCTTTGTTTGTTTACATTCTCGTGTCCTCTTTATTTACGTGTCCCAACGACTTTTTTTAGCCATTGCTCGCACCAACCGGAGGTATATGGTCTTTAAAGCGATGAAATACCAATGATGGTTGGAAGATCACTGATGAAGGACTAACTTTATTCATATATATATATATATATATATATATATATATATATGAAAAAAACGAAGTTTCATTTACATGTTTTTATTGAGTACCAATTTGTTACATGCGTTTCACAGATAATTGGCTCAAAGACACCTATGGAAGCTATGGACCTGACTCCAGCATTGATCTGTTTGTCAGACTTGGTGGTTCAACAACAAATAGAGTGTTTATTGAATCACCTGTCTGATGGGTAGATCGATGCTAGAGTCAGGTCCATAGCTTCCATAGGTGACCTTGAGCCAGTCATCTGCAAAATGAGTGTAACAGGCCAATACTCAATAAAAACACAAAAACATGTAAAACAAAACTTCATCCAGGTGAAACTTGAACCGTTAAGGTCTCATTCCTAGATATGTCAATATTTATAAAACAAACTTTGTATTTTATCTGATGAGAGCGTACCAAAGTTTTGGTACCCTTGAAATATATATAATAGAATAAATATGGTTTTATAAATATAGTTTCCATTTATTAATATCATTGATATTATTCTCCAAAAATCGGTTGAGTGCTTCGAATCTGTTATAAATATATTTGTTGAATTACCAATAAATTAAATATCCCTTTGCTTATATATATATATATATATATATATCATACATCATAATTTTTACATCCACACTTTCCTATGCTTCTATGCAGAAGCATAACTAGGGTATAGCAAGCATGGCATGTGCCATGGGCACCAATTGAAGTGGGAGTGCCATTTGGACTAGTAACACTTTCTGTTAAAGTGAGAGGTGTAAAGATGGATTGAGGAGGGCATATTAATCCCTTGGAAAGAGGAGATAGAGAGTGGAGTGCTGCTGCTAATGGCAGTAATGCAGCCAATGAAGAACAAGGTTATCTGGTGCTGGACTTTCACGAACTGAATGAACACGTGTCATGTCACACAGGCAGCAAAGTTACAGATGTTTGTGGGGAAACCTTGTGAGAGTGGAGACAAATGACGGGGCCCTCCATGGTTGTTGACTTAAAGCCAGCATATCTGCAGCTACATGTAGTTGAGAAACTGTGGCAATTAGGTATAGGGGCCAGAGATACTGCTTGACCAGGCTGGTGTTTGAGTTGAAAGATCCTGGTGACAGTCCTCAAGGCCATTTTGAGAAAGGTGGACAAAATGAAGAGGGCCACTAATTCCTACACTGACGATATCTTGGTAGACGAGACTGTGGTGTCCGCAACAGAGGTCTCAAGCCACCTAGAAAGGTTTGGGTTAACCGTGAAACAACCAGAGGTGATGGAAGGCGGAGCTGCAAGACAGGCACATTGCTATTTCAAAGGGGAAATGAAATCCCAGAACTGGGCAACAGCATGGACAGATGAGAACTTTTCTTGATGTGTGGGAAATAGGTGAGCCACTATCTAATCACAGGGTGGATCTGAACAGCATGCAGCTATCTTAAGAGATAAACAGATGGGGTGATCTGGGGAGACAGGTGGGAGAGAGGATGATGGCGGAGATCGTGGAGAGCGTAAAGATGGAGGACCCAGTGAGAGGAAGCTGGTATGTACTCAGATTGAAAAAAATGAGCATAGCGCTAGGGGTCATTCTGGAAACAGGGTGTGTCAAGGTTGAGGATACAGCCTGGCTAAGGAAGGAGGACTGCAACCACATCAACATGGCCAAATTAGATGCCATGCTAAAGGAAGTGAATCTCGCCCTGAGATAGGGTCTGTGTACTATAGAGATTTGTTCTGATTTGGCTACTGTACTTGGATGGGTGAGATCAGTGCTAACCAGCAAGAGGAGAATGCAAATAAAAGGAGCAGCTGAGATGCTAATAAAGCACTGCCTGAGAAATCTGGGAGAGCTAGCTGCTGAGTTTGGCCTGAAGTTGAGTGTGGACTTTGTGCCCTCATAGAAAAATATGGTGGACATCCTAACCAGGGTAAAGAAAGCCTGGCTGGAAGTACCAGAGGATGCGTAAAGGGGATAGATACAGTGTGTTGACTCAGAATTGAGAAGGTTGAAAACCACGCATCATATGGGAATGGATAGGACTCTGTTCCTAGCCAGGAAAGTTGACTCCAGAGTGTCCAGAAAGTGGTTGGGGGTTGCGACGTCAGTCTATTGACCCCACCCCGTGTGTGCACATGATGGGTAATATCCCAGCAAAGCACAACAGGAAGCAATTGGCAATGGATGTAACACACTACCGACAGGATTTGACCTGAACATTCATTTATATTTATTTATTTATTATTTATTATTTATTTTAATGGTTGTAATTTCCACAGCTCTATAACAATAAGAATGCATTGTTTTGTTTCATCATCATCATCATCATTTAACATCTATCTTCCACGCTAGCATGGGTTTAGACAGGAATTGCCCCACTTGAGGCAAGATTGGTCGTCTCGCTCTTATAGGACTGTCTGACAGGTTTTCTACGGCTGGATGCCCTTCCTAACACCAACCATGTTTACAGTGTGGACTGGGAGGTTTTTACCGTGTTACCTACACGGCTACATTACAGTATGGACTGTGTGTTTTTTTTGTCGTGACACCTACACGACCTCATTTATTTTATTAAATAGAGGAGGAGGGGGTTGTATTGTTACCTTTGTAAGCGCTTCCAGAGTGGTTAGATTAACCCTTTAGCATTTACATTACTCTATATTTATTATTGTATTTTCATGGTAAAAGCTTTACCTCACATAATTATCTCATTTTGAGAACAATACCTTAACATCAGTATGATCAGCTGGTTACAACCATTTTGAACAGAAAGAGGTGAGAGAATCTTGGCCGGATATGGCTGGTTTAAATGCTAAAGGATTAAGGCAGTTGAAGCTGACCATAAACTTCCATAGAATGACATCTGCAAGAAAAATGTGGGTGTTGGTGGGGGTTTGTGAGAGTTGCAACTCTAGAGAGTAAGGATTGGGTAAAATATTTTGTGAGAGGTCTGGAAGTTGAGACACAAGGATGACAGGAAAATGAGATATGAATTTCTGTGTGGAGATCGTATGAAGCTTGCTAGTATTGAGGAACAAGATTACTTATAGTTGAAGCGGTCAAGGAAGAGATTAAAAAAATAATGTGTCTGTGAGCTAGTGGTTGTTACATATTAGTGAGGGAGTCATTAATAATTAACTGAATAGCTTCCTTTGGATGCAGTCTCGAGGATGATTGTGTATGTAGCAGTGTGGGTTATATTTGGGTTTAGTGTAGTTCAGCAATAACTAAGGGCTGAAGTAATTTCTTTCCTTGAAGTGAAAGTTTAGTTTTGGGGATGCAGTTTTCACAATGTTATGCATGCAAGGTTATTATGAAAGACTATCAGAGATTATGAGGTCTAATATTTGTAGTGACTTTGAGGACTATATTTATATTTTATTTATTAATTTATTCAATTTAAACGTCTGTATAGAGCTAGTAAGCCATGTCAGACAAGGGGAAAGAACTAGTCCTTCTTACAGCCGAGAAACAAAAAACAAGATTACAGAGATAATCATCATCATCATCATCATCAACGTTTAACGTCCGTGTTCCACGCTTGCATGGGTTTGGACGGGGGTAGTCCCACTTGAGGCAAGAGTGATTGTCTTGCTCGCATAGGACTGTCTGGCAGGTTTTCTACAGTTGGATGCCCTTCCTAACACCAACCACATTTACAGTGTGGGTCTGGGAGGTTTTTACCGTGTTGCCTACACGGCCACATTACAGCGTGGACTGTGTGTTTTTTTGTCGTGACACCTACACGATCTCATTTGTTTCGGCCTCGATGGCGCGGCACCAACATAACTTTACATAGAACGGGGTGGTGTGGATCGGGTGGGGGTGGTGGGACGGGGTGTATTTTGTTAGAGATGCCTACTGGCTGGAGTAGGTTTTACTATATATTTAGGTAAGGCGGGTCTTCTCTGTTACTGAGTACCGCCAAAGGTCTCGGTCCAGTGACATTGTCTTGGAGAGGTGTAAGTGTGTGATGTCGGAGTTTATCAGCTCGTCCCAGGTTTTTCTAGGTCTGCCTATTCCGTGACTACCGTCTATCTTTATTGCCCTGCACTTTGTTATACAGCTATCGACTTTCATGCGCATCACGTGTCCATACCAACGTAGCCTTCTCTCGAGTAAACAACATCTGATCCCTCTTATCTCTAATTTATTCCTTAGTTCGTTTATGCTTTGCCGTTCACGTATATTACTGTTACACATCCAGCGGAGCATGCAAGCTTCGTTCCTCTCTAGTCTGCGTATATCCTCTGCACACAATGCCCAGGTCTCACTGCCATGCAGCATTGCTGTTCGTATGCAGGCATCGTACAACCTGCCTTTCATTTTTAGTGAGAACCCTTTAGCAGCTAATAGTGGTATAAGCTCTCTGAACTTTTTCCAACCAGTTCTGACTCTAGCTACAGTACTTTCAGAGCACCCTCCCCCACTGCTGATTTTATCGCCCAGGTAACGGAAGCTGTCCACTATTTCTATAGAACCCTCTGCGCAATTGAAAGAGCTAGTAGTTTGTGGGCACTTGCTGCTACTTATTGCACCAGAGCACCGGCCACATGTAAAATCTATGTTCTTAGTTAGCCTACCTGTGATCCCACTACATCTTTTATGCACCCATACTTTGCATTTAGGACATAAAATGGAGTTTCTACCTACGCCTTTCCTACACACCGAGCACGACCATTTCCCAGAAGGGACCGCCGCCTTGTTTTCTTTCCTACAAACTAGTACTTTGGTCTTAGCCAGGTTAATTTTAAGTCCTTTTGACTCTAGGCCGTGCTTCCATGTTTGGAATTTCTTCTCTAGCTCGGCCATTGATTCCGCTATGAGTGTCAGGTCGTCTGCGTATAGGAGTTCCCATGGGCAGCCTGTCTTGAACTCCTCTGTTATAGCCTGAAGGGCAATAATAAATAGTAGTGGACTGAGAACAGAGCCCTGATGGACGCCGACTTTTACGCTAAACTCTTCACTATATTCGTTGTTAATTCTAACCTTGCTGACTGTTTCTTTATACATGGCTTGTATAGCCCTCACAAGCCATTCGTCAACGCCTAGTTTTCTAAGAGCCCACCAGATAATGGAGCGGGGGACTCTGTCGAAGGCTTTCTCCAAGTCGACAAAAGCTAAGTAGAGGGGTTTACCTTTAGCTAGGTACTTCTCTTGTAGTTGTCGTACTATGAAAAGAGCGTCTGTGGTACTTTTGCCTGACACAAACCCGAACTGCATTTCATCTAGGTCAATTCTCTCTCTGATTAGTTGCGCTATTACTCTTTCCGTGACCTTCATGACCTGGTCGATTAATTTAATGCCTCTATAGTTACTCCTATCTAGGGCGTCTCCTTTACCCTTATAACAGTTAACGATGATGCTGCTATGCCAGTCCTTCGGAACAACCCCGTTCTGTACGACTTGGTTAACTATGCGGGTGACCATGGTGTGTCCCACCGTGCCAGATGCCTTCAGCATCTCAGCAACTATTTCCGAAGGCCCAGCCGCCTTACCAGTCTTCATATCCTTGATTGCCTTACTTATTATACTCCCCTCGACTAACACTGCTGGTCCCTCTATTGGGTCGATATGGGGGAGACTGCCTTTCTCCCAATTATTCTCCTCATTTAGAAGCCTTTCATAGTGACACTTCCAAGCTACCTTCTTATCAGCGTCGGTGATGGCAAGTGTGCCATCGTCGTTTAGTACACACTTCTCCCCGACAATATCACGGTTTTCCTTGACGCATTGCCTAGCAATCCTGAACACCTCACGTTTTTGGTCATCGCGTTGTAGAACATGCTTGAACTTTCTTTCCTCAGCTTCCCTTCTTGCTAAGTACACTTGTCTCCTAGCTTCCCTCCTGGCCACTTGATAGTCCTCTCTACTTCCCCCATCCCGCCATACTTTCCAAGCCTGCTTTTTGGCCTTAATTGACCCCTCCACCTTACTGTTCCACCACCATGTTACTCTCCTCCTGCCTACAGGCCTGCTCCAGCCACAGACCTCGTCTGTCGCCAACAGCAGGTTTGCTTTCAGAAATTCCCACTCTCCCTCTATATTGTCCGACTCTAAATGTTCTTCCTTACTGTCGAAAGCATCAAGTAATATGCTTTGAAATTTATTCCTGGCTGTGGGGTCCTTTAGCTTCCATATTTTCCTCCTGAGGATAGTCCTCTTCTGTTGTCGAGTACGTCTCGTCCTGACTATGAGGTCGCTAATTATCAGTCTATGTTGGGAGGTGCATTCTTCATGGGGGAGGGATTTAGTGTTAACAACAGACACTCTGTCACGTCTTCTGGTAAGGATATAATCTACCTGGCTTGTGTGTTCCCCGGATCTATAGGTGATCAGGTGATTGTCACGTTTTTTGAAGTTAGTGTTACAGATAGTTAGGTTATTTGCATCACAGAATTCCAGGATTCTGGAGCCTTCCTCATTTCTAGTACCAAACCCATAGCCTCCATGGATTTCGTCGTAGCCGTCACAATGTTGTCCAACGTGACCATTTAGGTCGCCTGCGATAATTATATAGTCACTGTCGGATATTTGGGAGGTAGTTAGCATCAGTGTCTCATAGAATCTGTCTTTTATAGTGCCGGGCAGTCCGGATTGGGGTGCGTACGCAGATATTACTGTCACCGTAGATCTATTGAGGACAAGTCGTATTTTAATTATTCTGTCGTTCACTCTATTTACGTCTATTATCTTATCTGCCCACTTTTCTGCTACCATGATTCCTACTCCACCCAGCCCATCGTCGTTTCCCACCCAGAAAAGCTTATAACAACGTTTTTTACCCTCAATGAACCTAGCAGACCCACCCCTCCACCTGGTCTCTTGAATACAACAAACATCGACCTCCTTACGTTCAAGCATTTCTACAACCTCGTTAGCGCGACCCTTTAGGGTGCCTACATTTATGGTACCAACTCTGAAGTTTTGGATTGCGTTTGGGGGTTGGGGGCGGTGAGGGGCGGGGGGCGATGGGGTTATGTTAGCCGTCCGCGGTCGAAACAATGAGGAGTGCTCGCATTCTCGTCCAAGGGGTGAATTTGTCTAAGTGAATAGAAAAAAAAAATAATAAAAATATTTTAAGTGCAAATAGGATATAGAGAAATACTGTTTCTTTCATATGTGTAGTGATTGTGCTATTGTTTTGTCATGTCACATTTGATTAAATGAGGTCTCTGTTCATGGAAACATTGATTGGCTGGTGTAGGTGTCAGAGCTGCTGCCTGTGATGTCTGTGTACAGAAAATTAAGAAGGAATGAAAGCTGATATTATCTCCATAGGTTGTGTGGTTTGATATAACAACTGGAAAATTGTGGAAGACATTTACACTAAAGTTCATAGAGAATTGTTGATCAGAGAAAGCCCTGTTGGTACATGCTGCAATGGTCTGAGATGAAATTTACAATTCAAAGAGGTAAGAAATGGATAAGACACTAAGTAGACAACTTAGCTTGGATATTCTTATACCAGATATAGAGGAGGGCTTTGCTGATGTCAAGTAGAACCTGCTTTTGCCAAAGCACCCAACAAGGAAATACCACATGTTTAACAGGTAGAAGAACAAGTCAGCAGTAGATCTAGCTAAAAAGAAACCATACTTGCCTTCACTGAAACTCAACTCGAAGAACTTGTATATTTATGGCTATTTGAGGTGGTGGAGATGAGAAAGACAGGTTAGAAGTTGGCAAAATCAGAGGGGTGTAGATGCGGGGCAAATGTTTCTTATGTAGGCTGAATACTGAGCTAAGATTTCTAACTAACCAAGTCAATAAATTGTCAACACAATGGCTCAAAGACAAACACTGATGAATAATGTCTCATGTGCTGTAAAGAATCCATTATGTACAGTTTATATGTCAGTCTGTTATAGCTACATTATAGCTGGCCTGAATTAAGATTTTCATATATATTGATCTATTGATCTATTAAGAGTGGGAGAAGGAGAGGAGTTTAATTGATTGAATCCACTCCAACATATGCTTGGTATTTATTTTATTGATTATGTAAGATGAAAGGCCAAGTGAACCCTAATTTTATTTTAACTCAATATATAGAAGTATGGAACACAATAATGCAAAGCATTTCATTTGGTGTTTTTCTTTTCTGTTACCTCACTTCTCTTAGATATATATATTAATTATCACAAAGGTCGATATTTGTGGCTAGCTTTATTAGTAAGGTGTTAGGCCATTGGTCAAAGAGTCACTTGTTAGTATTCCATCCAAAAGGTGAAGCATTATAATCACTGTTAATTATTGCTGATGCAAGACACCTAGTTGCCAATAAGTATTGTGGAAGTTTAGATCCTGATATAAACATTAGAACAACTGTATAAATGACTAGTCTTCTACCGACATGTAGGATGAACTTAAATCCAATTATGGGTGTATCTAGGTCAGCCATGGGCAAACTGTGGCTCATTTGGCTTTCTGATTGGCACAATTTCAAAATTGCCTTGAATTTTTTAGTAGTATGGCCTGCCTGATGAATCACATCCTATGTGGCCCACTGTTCAAAAATGGATTCCACCAATCTGATTTGTCAGAAGATATATTAACCCTTTAGCATTTACATTATTCTATATTTACTGTTGTATTTTCATGGTAAACCCTTTATCTCACATAATATCGAATCTATGAGATTTTGATATTATTTATTTTGAGAACAATACCTTAACATAAATATAGCTAATTATGGCTGATTTGAACAGGATGAAGTGAAAGAATTCTGGCTGGATATGGCCAGTTTATATGCTAAAGAGTGAAATGAATGGGACAGTAAACTGAAGGACCAGTCAGGGAATACAAACTTAGCTTTAATATCAGATGGTAATGCCCACAGCCTTTGCAAGTCCCTTTGAAATTAATGAGGTTAAAGTAGTTGATAGTCAGCTTGAGATTTGATAGTTAGATATCTAACCAAAAAGCATGAACAAGGAAGGAGTTATATAAAGTTTCATTCTTAGGAACAAAGACTGAACAAAGTGTTTTGTGGGGTTGATAAGGTGAGACACAATTCATAATATTTTCAATATTGGTGATTCCTTGTATTAATATCAGACTACAAATTTGTTTGGGAGGATGCAATTACCTTTTTTGATACCAATCCACCGCTTTATTTTATAGTGTTTATCAAGGGCCTTGTTTCAAGGGGATACCAGGGGACAAGTCCCCCCACCCCCCTCATACACTTTTTCAAACGTCTATATTTTATTTTTTTGTTTATTTGATATAATAAATTCTTTTTAAGCTTATTTTTTTTTATATCTGAACTCCATTTGAATATATAAAATTTAATTAGCGTAAAATTTTACTTGTGATAGGGTCCGGGAAAGGCACCATACACAATTTATGCTCCTTTAAGAATAAACAAATGTTGGTTTGTCCCCCTTCATGAGGCCCCTGGTGTTTATATTTACCTAAAAACCTTCCATATAATTTTAATTAAGTCCCTTTGTTAAGTTATGTTTCCAACACCAGAGAAAGTTATTTTAGTAAATCCTTCCAAATTCATGATTATTTTGAAAATGATTTCAAAATAATAGTCATTTTCTTTCATTAGGAATATGGTAATGATATAACTGGTGCTTATTTTACTGGCCTTAGAGGTAAAAGATAAAATTGACCATGATGATATTTGAACATAGCATAAAATAATATAACAACATTCCACAAAGCATATAGTCTAGATGAGTTAAGGGACAGATGGGAGTGATGAGACTTATGCTGACTATGCAAGTAAAACAGAGAAACAGTCCATCATTTGTTTTCTGAATATAAAATACTTGCTTGGAATGATTGTATTCATGGCCAGTGGTATCATCAGAGCAACTAGGCAACCACTCAATGTGAAGATGTCAGAGTAGTGTAGAACTAACCCTGTTTTTCAAAATCAAAGTTAGCAAATTTTGTATCAAGAAGTTGTCCTTGCCTAGGCCACAAATTAGTCTATCATTGGCCCTGGTTGAAGTGCAGGATAATGGTTCAAACAGCAGCTTGAGTAAAGCAAGAATACTTCTCCACTACTGCTCCGAATTGAGAGATCACAGCTCTGATACTATGGGCATGTGGTTAGAATGTCTCAGGAAAGAATTATTGGACAGATTTTACGGGCAAAACCAACAGGTAGGAGATAAGATGGTTGGATAACATCCATGTGCTTGGTTGGTCACACTTGGGGATCCAGCTGGATCAGTTGGAGATGTTTGCTTCTGACAGGAAAGACCCTTTGGAGGGAGTGTTTGAGGACTCTACCCCCACGACCTTCTCAGGAATAAGTGGGCGAAGGAGGAGGGGAGAAGAAGAAGAATTAGTGTGGTGTCACCCTTCTGGAAATCCCTCTTTACAGTCATTGTAAGCAACTGCTGGAAGGAGTATTTGAGGACTCTGCCCCAACGACCCTTTCACAAATAAATGGGCCAAAGAAGAAGAATTAGTGTGGTATAAAATCAGCTGCGCTAAGGAGAGGATATTGTGTTGAGATTTTAAATAAGTGTAGGCACGGCTGTGTTTAAGAAGTTCATTTTGCAACTGTTTAGTTATGGGTTCAGTCACACTGCATGACACATTGAGCAAGTGTATTCTACTATAGCCTCAGGCTGACCAATGCCTTGTAAATGAAATTTGGTAGACAGAAACTGAATGGATGTCCATTGTATATGCAAGGAACTTCACAGCAATTCTTGCCTCTTGCATCACCTTTATTGTGTCTCACTATTTAGTCTCTGTATCAAGCATTTTGTCTATGGTTCCTCTTCAGAACTGTATCTCAATTCTATGCTTTCCTTGCAAACTGTTAACTTTTCAACATTTTAAACTAACCCTATAAATCTTATTTAACTGCCTCTCCCCTGTTTTCTGTTCAAGCAGTTTGTGAAGGTGGGGGAAAATTCTGTTTTAGAAACAAACGATGTTACTTGTCACTGATTTCGTAGACAGACACAATACAAATTTTAGAACTTGAAATCAAGAAGCGAAACTAAATACAATAAAATATCTAGTTTGTCAATCTACCGCTTCTTTCAACGCTGCAAGAAAGTAAAACTTTATGATTACTAATATTGACGTTATAGCTATATTTTAGGGAGATCGTGAAACAGGGAGTTCTCTTTGAACAGGTTAAGAGACCCTACATGTCATCATCACACTCAGAAATTGAATTGTTCTAGCCAGGAACAAGCTATTAACATCGTAACTATTCTTCGATTATTTTGTTGCTCCTGTATGCATTGTAAATACATAATTCTAATCACCCGGTTTCGTGCAACCGGAAGAGGAGGTCACGTGCAATGTTTTCGTGCTTAAATCACTCGTCCGCTGGCACAGGTGCTTTCAGATGGCTGCTGCATATGGCTAGTATATTTCGCATGCATTGATTGAAAAATATTCCCCGTCACTTTGCTTGCAGTCCGCTGAATGTTGCTACTGTTTTTTAAATAGCTTGTAATTGGTTATCTTCAATAATTACTGTTCGCTAAACTGCAGGGAGGGAGATATTGTTGTTAAAAAACAACAATAAACATTACTCCATTTACTGTTTATTTAAGATCTTTCGCACAAGCAACCAGTTGCCTTCGTGATATCTCTTCTGATGCTTTCCTTTTTTTTCTCCCTCCCTTCTTCAGTCATTTCACTTCGGTTGGATTAATTCTGTTATTTGGTGAACGTAACACTTGGCATTTTTTACTTGTCAATTGGATCTTAATATGGCAGAGTCTCACCACTCGAAGGGTGGAGCTGGGATTTTAGCGAAAGCCCAGAAAAGGCTGGTCAGAACAAAAGCAAAGGTAAGTTGTTTTAATCCAATCGGATATACTCACATTTAATAACCACAAAACCACGTGCAATTAAACATTTTTTTTATGACATTATCCCCTATCCATTAATAGGCTTTTAATTTGTGTGTCTGTGTGTGCGCGTGCGAAAGAGAGAGAGAGTGTGTGTGTGTGTGTGTGTGTATTTGTTTTAATTTCTTTCACTTTTACTCCAAAAGATAAGGGAATTACCTACGTGGCTTCCCTCCTTTTTTCGCAACTCTAGACGTGACGTGTTAAGTGGGTAAACACTGAAGAGAGGATTTCTTTTTAGCAAGTGGTTGAGAAACTTTTAAATGTTTATATTTGCTGAAATGAATTGAGTAAAATTCTAGTAAAAATAAAATCTCCACTACCTTGTAGCTTTTATTTAACTTCTACGTGTTGGTGGTCTTACGAGGATAAAACAAAAGTTTGAAATGTCGATGGGTAACTGTATATAGTTTTATTGGGGCGCAGTATATCAATCTAAAACGTTGATCCATTTATCTAATTATTTATGATTTAAAATAAGTTAATTTTTCTAGTTTAATTAAATCTTAACTGTTGTGCATAGAAAATGCTACTGTACAGAATATGAAACTTGATAAATGCTTGATCATCGAAACAGAAAAATGAAAGCTGTAGTGGCAAATGCATATTACTGAAAAAATTGAAAAATTAGATTGCTACTGAAACAATGAGTTATATATAAAACAATGAATGCACAATAAAAAGAGAATTGGTGGATTAAATTTCTTTTTACTGAAATTTTAACTTTAATTTTCAAAGCTATAAGTATGCATTCATGCGTATGTGTAAAAGGTGGTTTCACTCATGACTTAAAAAAACAACAAAACACTGAACAGTAGCCAACAGTTATAATAGATAAATCGAAAATGTAGTATGTATTTAAAGTTTTACAGCTTGGATATAATAAAATAATTTCCTCCCTTTTTTTATTACATCGACATAACAAGACGCTTTAAATGCAATGAACCGGAAAAGTTGAAATTTCATGACGTTCATGCCTTTACAAGGGCATTCGCAGCGTATATGAAGCGGTTCCAATCACAACGATAATGATAATTATTTTTATTTCTTTATTTACCGCCAGAAAACATACATAATGAGTTTTGCGTTCCCTAGATTCTTATCAAGCTAAAGTTACACATAATTTTGTAGTGTCAGTGCTCAGGTATCTCCACAAACCTAGATATTTAAAAAAATTTCTCTGATGATTAATTTCTATAATAATTTCTTCTGCATACAGAGAAATCATCGATCTACATTACTACTCCATACCATCATGAGTAAGACAACTATTGATCCCTAATAATCCAATGTCGCTAACGACGCAAATAAGGGATAATTCATATAATCGTCTTTATTAGTATTACACCAGTAGCGTTTATTCCGAAATCGTGTCTTGTTTCTGTTTTCGTTGTTTACTCATTTGCATATTATCTAGAGTGTGGGGGTTTATACGTACGCTGTGTGTGTATGTGTATATATATATATATATATATATATATATACACACATACACACTATATATATATAGTTGAACTGTGTCAAAAATGCTCAGCTTCTAAGAACACATATACACATACTGTACATTTTTAGCTAGCCTTTTCATGCATATATACATAACGAACATAAACTTTCACAGACGCTCCTATCTTTGTTGTCTGTGACTCCAAGTTTTTCCAACGTTCTAACACAAAACACATTTACTACTGCTTTGACAGTTTATTTTCACTACTTCAAAATGTCATGAAATAGTTTTTTCTAGGGTGTGGTGTTCATATGCTATACTGTATTGTGGAAAATGTGTCTGAAACATGTGGTTTGGGTGGGGATGGGAACGGAAAATCTAGTTGTAGTTGAGTGACATTACTCGCTCCCACTTCTAATAAATTTTATTCTAGTTGATTATGTCATCAAAAACAAAATTTGGAACATCTAAAACAAAGAAAGAAAATAAAAGAAATGTGAGTATTTTGCACAGTGGTGGCGCTCAGTAAATTAGTGTGTGTAGGTTGTTCTAGTAGAAGTGCTTATGGGTTTTCAGTCACCCAGTAATTTTCATCACACGTAAAGTTTCCTTTGACATAAAAAAAATAATAAACACTATATGCGCGTAGGTGTGTGTACAAAAGTAACATAAATATTAAAATCAAGATGCATCATGAGAGAGAAAATTCTCTTGTCTTTCCTTCCACCAGCTAAGGGCCCTCAGAACATTAACTTCGAATTAACATTTGAAAGATTGTGAGTGAAGAAGATTTATAGTTTAAAATATGCATTAAAGCAAAATAAATTATATTTACTGCATGTTATCCAATATACACACAGGAAAAAAACAAAAAACAACAACAAAAACGATTATCAGATTATATTTGCTTAAAGTAATTTAGCACTATTATTACTTTTACTTGTGCAGCTAGATGCAACTTTGGCACAAAGCCACACATGTTTTTGGAGGAAGGCAGTGTTAATGAAATCAACACCAATATTTGACTGGTACTTATTTTATCAACCTCAGAAGGATGGAAGACAAAGTTGATCATGTAATTGGTACAACGGTGTGAATTTCTAGTTGATTTAATCGACTCCAGCATATATATCAGGCGATTATTTTATCAATCCTGGAAGGATTAAAGGCTGAATGACTCAAAATGTTGGAAAATGAAACTAAAACGTTGGAAAATAATACTAAATGCTGTAGGGCATTTCGATTTAGAATATAGGGACAAAACTAAATAATAATTTCTAACATAGGCACAAGGCCAGAAATTTTAGAGGTGGGGGGAAACAGTTGATCATATGGACTCTAGTATTTTACTGTTAGTCTATTTTGTCAACTCTGGAAAGGTGAAAGTTGTCTTTAACAGGATTTGAACTTAGAATGTAAAAAACCATGACTAAATACCTTGGTATTTTATTTGACACTGACAATTCTTTCAAATAATAACAATAACACCAATGATAGAGGAAAGAAATTCAAGAAGAATCAGGATACATGGAAACTTTAAGCTTTCTCTCTTCTAGAGAAATAGCAGCTATCTGTTCTGGCCTTCATGTGAAACCAGGGGAGCCATATTGAACTAACATCATGGTAGTTGTTTTAATCTTTTTGATAACAACAATATGGTCATGAAAGGGTTAAAGTAGTTAATCCAATGCCTTATTGTTCTGTGTTCAAATCTTGTTAAAGCTGATTTTCAAAATCATCATCTGACCAATGATAAAGTGTCAGAAACACACTAGAGTTGACTGGATCAACTATATTATTTTACTTATTATAAGTAGTTTGTATCATTGATCAAACAACTGGAACACTGAACATCAGAATCAACAGAAGTGCAACACATAACTAATTTCTCAAGTTAGAAGAAAGATAACAAAAAATATAGTTTACAATGATGTTCTCTCCTAAGGCTGCACCTTCAGTACTATCCATGTGTACTTTACACCATCTCAAATTTGAAACACTTCAGAAAAATACAGTTTCAAAGAAATGATGTATTTCCTGGTTTTCTATAAACTTTCAACAATGTTATAGTTTTCAAAATAACCATGGAATTTCCTCATGTACTGCTAGTTATTATTCTTGCTGTTGCTAGTAAAATAGTTCACTGTATATTTTGAAATGACTTTCAATATCTTAAACATCTTTCATCTCTTCATAGTCAAAGAATATATAAAAAACACTAGGTGTGGTGACAATATTGTATCCTCATAATAAACTGCCTATAGGGTGGTGAATTGGCAGGATCGTTACAGTGTCAGACAAAATGCCACATAGTATTTATCCTGGTTCTTTGTCTTCAGAGTTTAAATCCTACAAAGGTAAATTTTGTCTTTCATCCTTCTGGAGTTGAGATAATTAACTTTCCCATTTCCCAAAACTATTGGCTTTCTGCCTAAATTAGAAACCTTATTAAACTTGCTTAGAATCTATTATTTCAGCAGGAAAAAAAAATGCATTGAAGTGCTGAAAATCATAAACACAGGCATTGCCAAACGTTTTTGGAGGCAGGCTAAATTGGAATGTTTTTGTATGTTGTGGGCCAAGGAGAATAAAAAAAAACATAAAACCGTGATCATACAATACCTTGGAAATAGTTTTTTTTAATTACTTTTAGGTAAAACATTATAAGCATTGGACGTTCAATAAAATAAATGTTCTTTTGCTCTATTCATTTACTGCTTATAATCTCACACCTACGCAAACTTTAAAGTTTTACAAAAATAGGGGTCTCACTTTCTTTTTTGTAATAGTATAAAACATTGAGTTACTAAAAGCTACTGAAAAAATGAAACTTTTTTCGATACTGAATTTTATTAATGATAGGAGCCTTAGTTGTAGCATGTGAAATGAAGTGTCTTGCTCAAGAACACAATGTGCTGCCTGAACCATGAATCAAACTCATGACCTTATCATCATGAATCCAACCCATTCACCACTAGGCCATGCACCTTCACTCTAAAAGATTAATATGAAAGACAAAGAATTTTTGTATGCAACTTCACAATTCAATGAAGTCTACAGGCTAGATGAAATGAAGCTGTGGTCTGTAGTTTGCCAACACTTGATGTATCACATCAAATGGCTCACAGATTTTAGCATTGCCTCTCTGTTCTGAGTTCAAGTTCTATTGTGCCTACTTTTCCTAATCTCCTTTTGCAGTGGATGTAATATATTAAGTAGTAGTAAATTTGAATGATTAAACACTTTCTTAGACTTGTGCCAGAGACTTCCAGCAGAAATAATAGTAATTGTTCCTACATTTGGCACAAGACCAGTAAGGGGAAGGAAAAGTCAATTAAATCGACCCCGGTGCATTACTGGTACTTTATTTTATCAACTTCGGTGGGTTTTGAACTCAGAACATTAAGGACCATAACTATATGTTGCAAAGCATTTTGTCTGATGCTCTACTGATACAGCCAATCCACTGCCCTATGCAGAAATAATTGTTTCTACTATAGACACAAGGCCAGCAATTTGAAGGGAAGGAGAAAGACGATTAAATCAACCCCAGTACTTACTGGTGCTTTATTTTATCGACCCCGTAAGGATGAAAGACAAAGCTAACCTTGGTGGGATTTGAACTCAGACCATAAAGGGTCGTAACTCTTTGCTGCAAAGCATGGCGTACGATCCTCTATCGATACTGCCAATAATGGTTTCTAATTTGGGCACAAGGCCAGAAATTTTTGGAGTGGGGACCAGTCGATTATATTGATCTTGGAAGGATGAAAAACGAAGTTGACATTAGTGAGATTTGAACACAGAACATATAGAGCTGGAAATAAATACAGCATGGCATTCTGTCTAACACTGTAACGAATCTGTCAATAATAATAATAAGGTGTTAGATATCAATGGCTGTCAGATGCAACTTGATATCTAGCAATCCAACACCAGCAGAACAATAATGAAATTCTGAATGGAGAACATTGCCAACAACATAATAATAATTATTTTATTTATTAGCCACAAGAACCCAAGATGTTGGGGACAGTACAAGAATGAAATGATAGGAAAATAGGACACAGTGGAATATCTGCTTTGAATATACAGGAAGCTTGGTTACAATAATGACACTGAATGGCTAATAATGTTTGTTTCTTTGGAGGTGGAGGGATTGATTAAATCAATGTATGCCTGTGTATATAAATCTCTCTCTCTCTCTCTCTCTCTCTCTCTCTCTCTCTCTCTCTCTCTCTCTCTCTCTCTCTCTCTCTCTCTCTCTCTCTCTCTCTCTCTCTATATATATATATTCATCATCATCATTTAGTTTTATCAATCCCAGAAGGATGAAAGGCAAAGTTAACTGTGGAATGATTTGAACTCCAAATGTAAAGATCCGAAAAACATATATATCTGACACCCTCATGACTGCTAATACACTGCCTTAATGAAGGCTTGTAATTTTGAGAGAGTTGGAAATATTTAAAATCAAGTCCAGTACTTAAGTGGTACTTTATTTATTGATATTAGCCCTTTTGGTACCAAACTGCCTGAAACTGGTCCAAATTTTACAATGCAAGGCTGTTTGATTTAAACTGTTTACATTTTTTCTGAAATCTTCCATCATAACTTTATGAAAGAGCCTTAAAGTTATGGTTCAAACATCAGCTTAATAATGAGAATGTTAGTCAGTTTGCTAAATCCCTCCAGATCCTTCATATCTTTATTTGAGATATAATATCAAGTGGGTTAATATGATTTCTGATTTAGGCACAAGGCCAAAAGTTTTGATTAAATTTCCCCACTGTGTTACTGGTACTTTATTTTATCGACCCCTGTAAGGATTAAAGGCAAAGCTAACCTTGGCGGGATTTGAACTCAGAATGTAAAGAGACATAACTATATGCCACAAAGCATGTCCTTTGCTCTACTTATACTGTCAATCAACTACCCTAACAGGTTGGTTAGTATAATAATGATAATGACAGTAAAGAACAGACATCTTTTTGTTAAGCTTTCCAGCCAGGTAGTTGTGAATAATAGACAAATAAAAACTAAAAGGTCACATTGTTAAATGTATGAGCTAGTCACTCTGGTAAGTGACTATCTAGCAAATTAGACAATTTCTAACAGTCCCTCTAGACCAACCAATATTTGCCCCAATGACCAATCCAGTAACCACTCAGTTATTTACTAATTACCTACCTACCTCTTCCTTTATTTTTGTTAAAGTTTAGTGTGTGTGTGTGTGTAAATATATATATAGACAGATATATGTGTGTGTACGTGTTTCTACTGAAATGTTTGGAATGTTTTTATTTATTTCTCACTTTCCTCTTTATCCTTGACTCCAATTCATTGTTTACCAGAAATAACAATGTTTGTATGTGTGTATATGTATATATATATGTGTGTGTGTGTGTACCCTTCCCTCCCACCCCCACGCACCACCATTATTATTACGTGGACCAATCATAAGCCAGAGGCCTATACTATCGCTTGCCTGCTTGCCTTTCGATATATGATGGATGGATGGACTACGGAATTCTGGAGAGTGGAAGAGAGAAAAATCTGGACGCTCAGCGACAATGCCAAAGATAAAGACAAATTCACCTCGTGGACGAGAATGCGAGCACTCCTCTTTGTTTCGGCCGCGGATGGCTAACATAACCCCATCTCCCCCCGCTCCCCACCGCTCCCACCCTCCAAACGCAATCCAAAACTTCAGAATTGGTACAATGAATGTAGGCACCTTAAAGGGTCGCTCTAACGAGGTTGTAGAAATGCTCGAACGTAAGGAGGTCAATGTTTGTTGTATTCAAGAGACCAGGTGGAGGGGTGGGTCTGCTAGATTCATTGAGGGTAAAAAACGATGCTATAAGCTTTTCTGGGTGGGAAATGACGATGGGCTGGGTGGAGTAGGAATCATGGTAGCAGAAAAGTGGGCAGATAAGATAATAGACGTAAATAGAGAGAACGACAGAATAATTAAAATAAGACTTGTCCTCAATAGAACTACGGTGACAGTAATATCTGCGTACGCACCCCAATCCGGACTGCCCGGCACTATAAAAGACAGATTCTATGAGACACTGATGCTCACTACCTCCCAAATAACCGACAGTGACTATATAATTATTGCAGGCGACCTAAATGGTCTCGTTGGACAACATTGTGACGGCTACGACAAAATCCATGGAGGCTATGGGTTCGGTACTAGAAATGAGGAAGGCTCCAGAATCCTGGAATTCTGTGACGCAAATAACCTAACTATCTGTAACACTGACTTCAAAAAACGTGACAATCACCTGATCACCTATAGATCCGGGGAACACACAAGCCAGGTAGATTATATCCTTACCAGAAGACGTGACAGAGTGTCTGTTGTAAACACTAAATCCCTCCCCCATGAAGAATGCACCTCCCAACATAGACTGATAATTAGCGACCTAATAGTCAGGACGAGACATACTAGACAACAGAAGAGGACTATCCTCAGGAGAAAAATATGGAAGCTAAAGGACCCCACAGCCAGAAATAAATTTCAAAGCATACTACTTGATGCTTTCGACAGTAAGGAAGAGCAATTAGAGTCGTACAATATAGAGGAGCAGTGGGAATTCCTGAAAGCAAACCTGCTGATGGCGGCAGACGAAGTCTGTGGCTGGAGCAGGCCTGTAGGCAGGAGGAGAGTAACATGGTGGTGGAACAGTAAGGTGGAGGGGTCAATTAAGGCCAAAAAGCAGGCTTGGAAAGTATGGCGGGATGGGGGAAGTAGAGAAGACTATCAAGTGGCCAGGAGGGAAGCTAGGAGACAAGTGTACTTCGCAAGAAGGGAAGTAGAGGAAAGAAAGTTCAAGCATGTTCTACAACGCGAGGACCAAAAACGTGAGGTGTTCAGGATTGCTAGGCAATGTGTCAAGGAAAACCATGATATTGTCGGGGAGAAGTGTGTACTTAATGATGACGGCGTACTTGCCATCACCGACGCTGATAAGAAGGTAGCTTGGAAATGTCATTATGAAAGGCTACTAAATGAGGAGAATAAATGGGAGAAAGACAGTCTCCCCCACATCGACCCAATAGAGGGACCAGCAGTGTTAATCGAGGGTAGTATAATAAGTAAGGCAATCAAGGATATGAAGACGGGTAAGGCAGCTGGGCCTTCGGAAATAGTTGCTGAGATGCTGAAGGCATCTGGCACGGTGGGACACACCATGGTCACCCGGATAGTTAACCAAGTCGTACAGAATGGGGTTGTTCCGAAGGACTGGCGTAGCAGCATCATCGTTAACTGTTATAAGGGTAAAGGAGATGCCCTAGATAGGAGTAACTATAGAGGCATTAAATTAATCGACCAGGTCATGAAGGTCACGGAAAAAGTAATAGTGCAGCTAATCAGAGAGAGAATTGACCTAGATGAAATGCAGTTCGGGTTTGTGTCAGACAAAAGTACCACAGACGCTCTTTTCATTGTACGACAACTACAGGAGAAGTACCTAGCTAAAAGTAAACCCCTATACTTAGCTTTTGTCGACTTGGAGAAAGCCGTCGACAGAGTCCCCCGTTCCATTATCTGGTGGGCTCTTAGAAAACTAGGTGTCGACGAATGGCTTGTGAGAGCTATACAAGCCATGTTTAAAGAAACAGTCAGCAAGGTTAGAATTAACAACGAATATAGTGAAGAGTTTAGCGTAAAAGTTGGCGTCCATCAGGGCTCTGTTCTCAGCCCCCTACTATTTATTATTGCCCTTCAGGCTATAACAGAGGAGTTCAAGACCGGCTGCCCATGGGAACTCCTATACGCAGACGACCTAACACTCATAGCTGAATCAATGGCCGAGCTAGAGAAGAAATTCCAAACATGGAAGCACGACCTAGAATCAAAAGGCCTTAAAATTAACTTGTCTAAGACTAAAGTTCTAGTTTGTAGGAAAGAAAATAAGGCGGCGGTCCTTTCCGGGAAGTGGCCATGCTCAGTGTGTAGGAAAGGCGTAGGTAGAAACTCCATTTTGTGTCCCAAATGCAAAGTATGGGTGCATAAAAGATGTAGTGGGATCACAGGTAAGCTAACGAAGAACATAGATTTCACATGTGGCCGGTGCTCTGGTGCAATAAGTAGCAGCAAGTGCCCACAAAATACTAGCTCTTTCAACTGCGCAGAGGGCTCTATAGAAATAGTGGATAGCTTCCGTTACCTGGGTGACAAAATCAGCAGTGGGGGAGGGTGCTCTGAAAGTACAGTAGCTAGAGTCAGAACTGGATGGAAAAAGTTCAGAGAGCTTATACCACTATTAGCCGCTAAAGGGTTCTCCCTAAAAATGAAAGGCAGGTTGTATGATGCCTGCATACGGACAGCAATGTTGCATGGCAGTGAGACCTGGGCATTGTGTGCAGAGGATATACGCAGACTAGAGAGGAACGAAGCTTGCATGCTCCGCTGGATGTGTAATAGTAATATACGTGAACGGCAAAGCATAAACGAACTAAGGAAAAAATTAGAAATAAGAGGGGTCAGATGTTGTTTACTCGAGAGAAGGCTACGTTGGTATGGACACGTGATGCGCATGAAAGTCGATAGCTGTATAACAAAGTGCAGGGCAATAAAGATAGATGGTAGCCACGGAATAGGCAGAACTAGAAAAACCTGGCACGAGCTGATAAACTCCGACCTCACACACTTACACCTCTCCAAGACAATGTCACTGGACCGAGACCTTTGGCGGTACTCAGTAATAGAGAAGACCCGCCTTACCTAAATACATAGTAAAACCTACTACAGTCAGTAGGCATCTCTAACAAAATACACCTCCGTCCCACCACCCCCACCCCATCCACACCGCCTCCTTCTATGTAAAGTTATGTTGGTGCCACACCATCCAGGCCGAAACAAATGAGATCGTGTAGGTGTCACGACAAAAAAACACACAGTCCGCGCTGTAATGTGGCCGTGTAGGCAACACGGTAAAAACTTCCCAGACCCACACTGTAAATGTGGTTGGTGTTAGGAAGGGCATCCAACTGTAGAAAACCTGCCAGACAGTCCTATGCGAGCAAGACAATCACTCTTGCCTCAAGTGCGAAAACCCCCGTCCAAACCCATGCAAGCGTGGAACACGGACGTTAAACGTTGATGATGATGGTGATGATCATATATATCATCATCATCATCATCACCGTTTTACGGCCGTTCTTCCACGCTAGCATGGGTTAGACGGGTTGTCCTGTTTTGGGCAGTGTCCGGTCGGCTGACCATGCCTTGCTCATATGGGAACTGATTCTGTGTATATATATATATATAATTTTATAATGTTTGTGTGATGTTTAAATGTGATATGCATGTGTAATGTTTCAGTAATATGTAATTTTGTGTATATAAATCTCTCTCTCATCATCATCATTTAATGTCTATTTTTCCATACTTGCATGGGTTAAATAGGTGTTCCATGTTATATGACAAGTCAGGGCAGGTGACTCCCGTCTTGCTCTTACATATCTGTGTTTTGGTTTAGTTTCTAGAACTGGATGCCCTTCCTAATGCCAACCACATTACAATATGGACTGGGTGTTTTTTTTTCCCTGTGACACCCAAAATGACCATTTAACAGGTTGGACTAGGTGCTTTTTTGTCATGCCACCAGCTTGACCATCTTACAGGATGGACTGAGTGCTTTTTGTCATGCCACCAGCACGACCATCTTACAGGATGGACTGAGTGCTTTTTGTCATGCCACCAGCTTGACCACCTTATAGGGTGTACTGGATGCTTTTTTTCTTGTGTCACCAACATAACCACCTTACAGGATGAATTGGGTGCTTTTGTTGTTGTGGCACCAGATCAGCATACAGGGTCGACATAGTGCTTTTTTGTCATGGCAACGGCATTGTGGGAGGTCAGATGTGGAGTGTATCCAGTTTCCATACTTGTATGAAATTATACAGATATAACTTCATCATACATCTCGACTGTGAGTGTACTTCTTGATTTATATCTTAATTAATTACCAATGTGTGCTAATTATGTAAATTAATATGTCCATTTCAGAATAATACTAAGAGTAAATGGGTATATATATCAATCCAATACATGTTTCATTGTGGTTGTTTGGGTGATATACACACCTTCTAATGAGGGTTCAATTAGCTCCAAAAATCGATTAAAGGTGTTCATCATTTTTTCAATTTACAGAGAAATTCGTATTTTATGGCCTATTCAAATGCCTACATATTAGATATGTGTATATATTTATACATGTTGTTGTAGTCTTGGTTACACACTCTATATTTATAGAGATGTAACTTTATCATACACTTCGGCTGCTAGTGCACTTCATTATATGTATTTATGTATGTACGTATATGTATCATTATCATCATCATCAACGTTTAACATCTATCTTCCACACTAGCATGAGTTTAGATGGGAATTGTCCTACTTGAAGCAAGATTGGTCAGGTGACCATGTCTCTCTCCATGTCTGTCTGGCAGGTTTTCTACAGTTGGATGCCCTTCCTAACACCAACCACGTTTACAGTGTGGTTCTGGGAGGTTTTTACCGTGTTACCTACATGGGCCACATTACAGCGTGGACTGTATTTTTTTTGTCGTGACACCTACACGACCTCATTTATTTTGGACTGGATGTTGTGGTATGAACATAACTTTACAGAGAAAGGGTGGTGTTGGTGGGGGGTGAGGTGGAGTAGGGTTAGTGGGATGGGGTATATATTTGGTTAGGAGGTGCCTACTGACTGTAGGTTTCGCTTTGTACATAGGCAAGGCGGGTCTTCTGTATTACTGTGTAGCGCCAAAGATCTCGGTCCAGTGACACTGTCTTAGAGAGGTGTAAGTGTGTGAGGTCGGAATTTATTAAATTGTCCCAGGTTTTTCTGGGACTACCTACTCCACAACTTCCATCAATTTTGATCGCCCTGCACTTTTTTTTATACAACTGTCGTCTTTCATGCGCATCACGTGACCATACAAATGTAGTCTTCTTTCGAGTAATGACACAGTATAATGAAGAAATATTATTTTTACGCTTGATTAAATAGGAAAAAAGTCTTAATGTTTCAGATGCTAGTCCTTCATCAGAAAATAAAATGAGAAATTAAAAAAGAAATAGAAAGATACTGGAGATTGTGGAGTGGTAAAAACGAAATGAAATTTCTTTGAGTAAAAACAGGTCTCTGGAAAACTTGCATCAGGCATTGGAGTAGAAGAAAATCAGCTGGTCTTGTTTTAAAAGGCAGTGATCAAAAGCGTCTAACGGAAAAGGAAAAAATTGTTTTGTATATAGAGCGTGTATGTGTATTTGTTGTTTGTCTGTATGAAGCTATGAGGATATGTGTTTGTATATATATTTAATAGAGTATGTGTGTGTGTTTTGTTGTAATCTGTGAGGATATGTGTGTATATAAGTTAAAGAGGGCGTGTATGTGTGTATTAGTTGATGGTCTGTACAAGTTGCATGTGTTTTTGATCGTAACAGAGTCTGAGGAACCTTGGGGGTGAATGTGCATGGGCATGTGTGACAGTGAATGAGGCAGGGGCATGTGTGACAGAGGTGACAGTGGCTAAGGGTATAGAAGTAAGTGTGAGCGTATGTGTGCAAGATTAAAGGAATTGCGGAGGGGAATTGAGTCCATTAGGGAAACTGGACCCAGTGTGAAAAATCAGACTTTGCTCAGTCTTGGTGCACGAGGCCAGTGATCCATGATATAAAAGGACACCATGGACTGAGACATGTAGGTAGTATTTCCTGTTTTAACCTTTGTTCTAGATTGAATATGGCATCGACAATATGGAATAAGATGTCAAGACTGTTAGGTTTACCCTTAGGGGTCAATTGCTTGGTCCTAAGGTTGCTGGATTTAAGAGATCCAACCTATATTTAGAATTTGATTTAGAGCTGGTAAAATGAATTTCACCAATAGTGTGAGGTTTTCCACATTTTGGCAATTTTGGATGATGTATCTAGTTGTCTACTTTGTTTTACAATCAACTCATTAATTGTAGATAACTTTTAAATTTTGTTTTTCAAATCCTGAAAGTAACCTACATTTTTTTTCTGCTTTATTATTTTGTCTTCTGCTTTGGTTTTAAGTAATCAATCATTCTTAAAGGTTTGATTAGTTAGTTTGAGAAAGAGTTTTCACATAATAAATACAATGCTTACTACTCTCTATTAATCACTGGAATAATTCCATATTTCCAATATTTACACGAGTAATGACACTTTCCTACTTTAAAATTATTGGAAAATCATTAGAATATATGGTAAACTAAATTAGTGAGTAATGAATTATTTAAGTCTGAGATAAGCTAAAAGTAAATCTTTCTCAAGAAGATTAAAATGATTGACCAGTGACTATTTGTATTATAATAGCTAGCATAAACCTCATTGTAAAGTTAATACTGTAATTGGTGGACCATAAGAATCATCATGGAGAAAATGAAAGATTTTTTAATTGAACATGTCAGCTCATTAATGCTTTCATTATCAAATTCCTTCACACTTTCTTCTAGCCTGATGAATATATAGTCTTTAATTATTCTAATCACGTCTTCGAATTCCATGTTGATAATTAATAATATTAATCATGATAAAGTCATTGAATTATTCATTTGTCGGTGCTAACATCATTAATGATAGACCAGCATTTAAAAAACCCAACTTGATGAAATAAATGATGAAATAAATTGAGGAATATGTTTTTTTTTGTTTTTTTTAAATACTGATTTAAATATAAATAATTGATTACTTGAAATAACTAAATTAATTATGGGTAGACTTTATGATTCAACATAGAGAAATTGAAAGATTTTTTTTTTCATTTTGATTTCTTGAAAATTGCCAAACGTTCTAGAAAACGAATAAAAGATCATAATTTCATTATTGACTTAGTTATACATTTAATCTTTACTGACATTTTACTATACAGGATATCTCCTGCTGGTATTGGTTAATTCAATAATCTAACTTATGTAATCATGTTGCTGTTGAAAAATAGCCCATTTCTTATACAGGCCTTTATCTAAATGGGACTGCTTCATTTCATCACAACTATCACTTATTATTTTTAATGGAAATTCAATGACATTATCATGATTGATTTTATTCATTATCAACATGAAATTCAAAGGCATGATTGACTTTTGATATCTTGTAATGATTTAACAAAGATTATTTAAAAACTGGTTTCTTAATTCATATGTTTATAGTATCTTTACTAGTGGACAGATCATTGTAAAAATTTATAGTATTAGAGTAAAGACTTTAATTTCCAATGTGATGCAGTCGTACTGCTGTTTCATACTTTTCAGGAATGACTTGCTAGCAATGTTCCCACTAAGCTGAATGACTGCAGAGTTACTGTAAAGGTGCCATATACATCAAAATGTTGCTGCTCAGCAGCTTTGAATTAAAATAATTTTGCTCAAAGCATTTGATCAGTGGTTGGGAAAAATTAGACCAAATGTTGCATGCTTATGTGGTTTCATGCAGCCCAGAATGTTAAGAGTTAAAATAATTAAGTAGTATACATTTATTGAACTATAAAATAAAAAATTAAAGTATTCAATAATTAAAGCATAAATGAGATGACATATTCATCCAGTTGAAACATTTTTCTCTTTCTGCGTTGGTTCTTAAGGTCTGTCAATTATGGTATTAACTTAACAATGAAGTTTATGCTTCTTTTTCTTCTTTTTCTTCCTTTTCATCTTCTTCCTCTCTTCCTTTTTCTTTTTCTTCTCCTTTTTCTGCTTCTCCTTCTTCTCTTTCTCCTTCTACAATGTCTTTCTCTAAAAATATAGTTACAAAAGGGCTAACATAATTCTCAGGGAGACTCAGCATTATGCAGTGTTTGACAAGGCTGACCCTTTGACCCTTTCATTACCATATTTCTAATGAAATACACTGCCTATAATTTTCAAACTATTGTGAAAATAATCAAGAATTTGGAGGTAATTAAAAATACAACTTTTTCATGATTAAGCTGGTGTTTGGAACACAAAGGTTCCTACATAAAATTATGATGGAAGGTTTTTAGATAATTATAAACACTTTAAAGCAGACAGTTTTGTATCACAGAACCAAGGATAATTTGGTATCAAAAGGATTAAATTACTGGTGCAGGCCATAAAATAGGTGAAACACAAATCCTTCTCTGAGTATTGTGCTGATTGATGTAAGGTATATTTTGTCTAGGTAATCAGGTATCTATTTGTGATAGCTCAGTGAACTAAGGTACATATCATACTATATTCCTATTATTATTGTACTTTTTCTGTTGTATTTTCCATCTTCACTCTTAATTTTTTTTCCACTTGCCCATCTTTTCTTAGATGTTCTGAACATCACTCTTCATTTGACTAAATATACATATTTGCATTGTATTCTCTCCAAGAAATTAATTCAAAGTGATGAGTGTTTGTGTGTTGTTTGATCTCTACATATGTACATGTCGTCATCATTATCTCATCACTTAACGTCCATTTTTCCATGCTAGATGATGACGTGTGTGTGTATATACTTTTATATTCATATGCATGGTAATTAACTCATTCTCTCCTTATATATGTATGTCTATATGTACACAAACTCATAGAGTGGAAGACAAATGTCAGTTGTAGATATAACGTAATATTCTGAGTAATTGAATCAATGGTGAGAAGCTAATCTGACAAAACCACATCAAGTAAGTAGTCTGGCAGTTGACATCCTGGTAGTAGGTTGGTTGGCTGTGTTAGAAGCACTTAATTCAAGTTGAAGAGAGATCTTCACTTTCAAACTTTCAGTTGTGGTGCCACAACCAACTTTTGAACTTTAAGAAGTTAAAAATAAAAGAAAATTATATTGTCATGGTCATAAAGAGTGTTGTCTTGGAGCCACAATAATTACAATAGTGACTTCTCTTCAAAATGTGTATTGAAAATTAATTAAGGAATGGGAATTTATAGGTCAAAAGCCTCAAGAAGAAAGAACGCCCAGAATCAGAATTTTGACTCTTTAAAATGGCTTCATGGCTTACACTATGGCTAGTGACTGATCCAAATATAAATCAAAATTAATTGGTGGTAAACTGGAAAATACTGTATTTATTGGCATATAAGACATATTTTTAACACTAATTTTTATATGCATCATCATAATATTAAGATGGCTTCTGTAAATATTGCTTTGAAAATCATATTCTCTGGAGCTTGTTCTTTTGTATTATTGTTTATATCAGAAAAATAATTTACTTTAGATTTTTTTAAGAAATAACTATTTTCTAAAATATTATTGTAAAGCTTTGGTGGATTGGCAAAACTTTACTGCCTAAGGCAAAATGATTTGCAATATATGTTCTGGATCTTTACATTCTCATTTTAAATTCTACCAAGGTCAACTTTACTTTTCATTCTTTCAGGGTCAATAAAAGAATTGTATCAGTCAAGTACTAGTGTCAATTTAATTGACTTTTGTCTTTTTCTGAAATTGCTGAGAAACTATTAATAGTAATGAAAATGTTTCTAGATTTTTAAAATAGTAATTTTTTTCTTTATACTACTTTTAAATCTTGAGTGAAAGTGTATGGTCTAGTTATTAAGATGTTGGACTCAAGATCATAAGGCTGTAGGTTCAATTCTTAGACTAAGCAACACATTGTGTCCTTCAGCAATATGCTTCATTTCATGTTGTTCCAGGTTGTTCAACAGAAAAAAAATGAATTCCTGCAGCAATTGGGGGTTAAAACTGACCTGGTAATAAGTAATTTAAAGTGTCATATATATTTGATCTTAGGAATTTTCCCTAGATGCATTGAATTTGTCATAGTGTCTTGTTTCAATAAGCTTCATGCTCTAAAACACAGGTTCTCAACCCATTTAGGTCAAACACTCCCTTTTGTCCCTCGAAATCACGAAACGCCCCCCCTACCCTATTTTTCCATTTTTCAATATACTACTGATTTTGCTATCTGTAGATTACTAAAAAATTGATTAACAATATTCCAAAGATACCATTGCAGGCAGCTGAGAGTATAAATACATTCCTTGAAAGGAAATATATAAATTTCAAAAAAAGGAACATAAATGTTCTTTTTTATGAATAAGGACCAGTTGAATTTGTTATATTCCCACCAGGCGATACCAACTATTTTGAACATTTATACAAGAGCAACTCTGTCTATCCAAAGAGTGGTCTTATCTGGAAGAATTTCCAATTTTCCCTTTAATGAAACAGACAGAATAAATGTTGATATCTAACTTGATGTCCCCTCTGCTTTGTGAGCTTAGAGACCACGGAAGAGGGTTTTCATGACCATGCGGGAGGGTATATTTATTAGTAAATGGTAAAATATATACAACAAATGAGTAAGTGAATTGTAGTAGATGGTTTCCAGTCCAGTCAGACTGCAACTACAAATAAAAAAAATTGTTAGTTTGCTTTGTAACAATAGCATATCTAAGTTTTCGGATAAATCAACTTACTTTAACTGTGACCTCATTTCAATGGGACCCTTGAACTTTATGGAGTTTAGCTAACTCTTTGACGTCAGGCTGGATTTTTCGTAAGATGTAGCCAGAGATCTCCACATGTAATTACATTGTAGCGGTTGCGAGCCTTACTGTGCAGTCTGGAAACAGCACCAAACCTCCTCTTGACTAAGTATAAGCTTGGAAAAGGCAGAGCAAATCTCTTAGCCTCTGCATGTAGGTGTGGAAATCGATGCTGAATTTCCTCTTGCATCCAAAAAAGGGGTTCACCTATTTTGGGAAATCTAATTTTGATCATGTCATCTGCTTGAAGTTCAATGAATTCTTCCTGAAATATAACGTCCAAATCATTGACGTTAGCTGTGAAGGGATCTGCTACCCACATTGGGATGTCCATCGGCAAAAGGTCGACAAACCGTTCTCTCATGTTGTCTTGTAGCGCACGGAGGTGAGCGGTATAAATTTGGAGTTGGTCATCGCTTACAATGTTTTGAACATTGGCGACACTAGGAAAATTATAGAATTCCCGTCAACAAAGATTCCTTTCGATGACATTCAATTTGGCCAGGAATGTTTTCACAGCATTCCTTGCTTTAAGCAAGGTGATCTTCCCCTGCAAAGCCAAAATGACGCTATTGCATTTGTCGACGATGTCGGTGAGGTAGGCGCAGTTTTGCCTCACATCGAGGGTTTTCTTGTACAGTTCTGTGTTGCGTCCTTGCAGAAACTCAATGATAGTCAAACAGTTCAAAGAAGTGAGTAAGGCACTTGCCCTTTGAAAGCCACCTCACTTCATTATGAAGGAGCAACTTGACAAATTCTTCATCTTTATCTTGGCACAGTTGCCGGAAAATTCGTTCATTGAGGGAATGCCGTTTGATAAAATTGATGACATCAAAGGCCACCTGCAAGGACTTGCTCAGTGGCTTGCTGAGTTTCTTCACAGCCAAGTGTTGTTGATGAATGACACAATAAACAACAAATACAGATAGATTTTCTCTCTTCAGAAGAGTGACGAAACCCTTATGTTGGCCGACCATTGCTCTAGCGTCGTCCGTAGCACATGATACAATATGTGTTGTATTTGGTCCTAGATGTATGTATTACCTGCCTGTGTGTTGTAGGTAGTCCTAGATGTATGTATTACCTGATTATGTATTGCATGTGGTCCTAGATGTATGTATTACCTGAATATGTGTTGTATGTGGTCCTAGATGTTTGTATTACCTGATTATGTGTTGTATGTGTGTGCTACCTCCTTATGTGTTGCATGTAGACCTAGATGTGTGTATTACCTGCTTATGTGTTGTATGTGGTCCTAGATGTGTGTATTATCTGATTATGTGTTGTGTGTGGTCCTAGCATTTTATCCGATACTCTACCAATTCTGCCAATCCACAACCCTTAGGATTTAAGACAGTAGAGTGTTACCCATCAAATGTTGGGTAATTTTAGGAGTATATTTTTGCCACTGGGTAACATCTAATAATGTTACATAAATATAATAATTATAATTAAAATTTTTTCAAATATCATGGGACTTAAAATAAGAATAAATAAAACAAATAAATAAATAATGATATAATTCATTATGGCTGCATTTCACTAAAACAATTCATAACATCACTGTTATTCTAAGACTACAAATCTAGTATTAAAGAATTCAACGATTTAAAAAAAAAAAAAGAAATTGAGAAATAGAATATATATTTTCCTATATGTATGTTAATGCTATTTCATACAAATTTCTCTGTGTATGTCAGTTTGTTATTTAATCCTTTCATGACCATAATTTTTTATGTATTTTAATTAAGTAATAAAGAATTTGGAGGCATTTACGAAAGTTATTATTTCATGAGTTCAAATCCCGCCGAGGTTGACTTTGCCTTTCATCCTTACAGGGTCGATAAAATAAAGTACCAGTAATGCACTGGGTAATTGCTGGCCTTGTGCCTAAAGTAGAAACAATTATTTCATTATTAAGGTGGTATTTGTAACATAACTTCACAAAAGGTTCTTATATCAAATAATGTTAGATTTTATTTTAAAGAAGAATCCTTTAAAATGGTTGGTTTTGTTTCATAGAACTAAAGGCAGTTTTGGGCAGACAGGTGTCAAAAGGATTAATTCAGTGGGAATATTTTTAACATTCCAAGAGATTGCACAGTGAAAATTACATTAATAGTTTCTTTAATGAATTATATAAATTAAATATTTGATTAAGAAAGGGGTTGATCCTTAAATTGAACCAAGAAACCTATATTACTGTTGATATTTTTTTCTGTTGCTGATACTATCGGCTGGTTGCACCTCCTGGCAGAGATGACACTGCTTTTTTTAGTGATTGGAGGTGAAATTTGAACATAGGTCACACAGAGCTGGAACAGACACCCCAAAGAATCCCATTCACTGCTGTAACAATTCTGCCAATCCACTATCTTTGAACTGGTACTTTATTTATTGAGTCCCTGGAAGAGTGAAAAGCAAAGTTGACTTCACTGACAGTTGAACTCAGAATACAGAGAACCAGGACAAATGCTACACATCATGATTCTGCCAATTTGCTGTTCATACTAAACTGATTTAGCTTCTTCCATCTTCCCTTGCTGTATCTCTTCTGAATTTTATGAACACATTCTCCAGCGACAACCTGGTGCAGTCTGCGACTAACCCAGGTTCTGTTACAGTTTGGGCTGAGGAGAGTAAACTCTCCAAATATCGGTCACTCTCTGACAGGTTTGTGGTCGAGCCTGTGGCAATGGAAACTTCTGGTGTCCTTGGCCCTAGGGCCATCTCCCTGCTCACCTCCATCGACATAGAGTTGGTGAGCCATGCGAGCTGGAATAGCTGTTCCAGCGTGCCTCCCTCACCATCCTCCAGGGAAATGCCTTCTCTATTCTGTCTGCCGGGGCCACAGGGCGGCCAGCTTGTGGACCCCCATTTGCTCACAATAGTGAGAGATGGAGAGAGCGGCAGAGATGGAGGCTGTGACAGTGGGAGTTTGTGTTCAGACTGTAAATGAGGTTGGTGTTAGGAAGGGCATCCAGCTGTAGAAATCAAGCCAGAATCATTTCCCGTCCCACCCTTGCAAGCAGGGAAAAGCGGACGTAAAATGATGATGATGATGATAAGAGAGAATGATAACTCTAATTAAACAAACACCGCAAAAAACCCTTTTATAAACTTATTCAAAAGGAAAAACATTCCCCACAACTCATGTATACTTTGTGAATCAAAATAATTAAGCTGAATGATTAACTAGATATATAACAAACATAGTTTAAAATTGTAGTTTGCTTTAGCTCAGGTAGATCCTGCAGCTAAATGTCCACATGCTCACAAACATCTGGACACATTAGCAACAATCCAAAACACTACTATAACACATCCTCACATTTTTATTTCTCCCCTTTAATCCAGAAAACATCTTTATATATCAAAATATCTGTATCAATTGCTTCACTGAACCATATAACATATCTTTCTGAATTGAGGTGGAATACTGATGTTGGGGTTCCCTTTGTTATGTGTCTTACATAAAAATAGATTGCGTATCAAAACAGAAGCATATAGCATGACTAATACGCTGCATTATAGTGAGTACAGTGTTTTCTTCTAAGACCAATGTAAAAAAATTTTTCATTCTCAGGGTTTTGTGTTTGGTATGGGAGGTGATTTTTCCTAAGTGTGTTTAATCAGCTAATCTTCATGTCATAGGTCAGTTCAAACAGGTTTGATTATAACTTATCAGCAACAAAAACATACAAATTCAAACATCTTCACAGACATGCATACATGCAAATTTTTACACAAACATATAATCTATGTATATATATGTATAAATGAGAAAACTCATCTCTAGAACAGCCATTATAACAGCTAAATACTGTCAAAGACAGCAATGGGCAAAAATGCCTTAGATAACAGAGACCAGCAGTTAACAGAGAAACTATTCACGAGGTGGGTGACAAACGATGAGTTTTCTCATTTTTATATGTATTCAAATACACTCTTACTTCGTCTCGATCAGAGATAACATTGTTTTTCATTATATATATATGTGGTGAATTGGCAGTATCAGTAGAGGGTCGGACGCCATGCTTTCCAGCATAGTTACGTCCTTTTACAGTCTGAGTTCAAATCCCGTCAAGGTTAACTTTGCTTTCATCCTTACCGGGTCGATAAAATAAAGTACCAGTAATGAACTGGGTAATTGCTGGCCTTGTGCCAAAAGTAGAAACAATTATTTATATATATATATATATATATATATATATACACACACACATTTTATTATAGAAATGACTTCTACAGGATTAGAACTGTTTCATTCGTAAGAAATCATCATCGTTTGACGGCCATTTTCCACACTTGCATGGGTTAGGCAGGTTGTCACATTATGAGACAAGTTGAGTCTAGAGACCATGTCTTGCTCATATAGATCTATACTTTGGCTTGGTTTCTATGACTGGATGCCCTTCTTCACACCAACCATGTTACAGTGTGGACTGAGCACTTTTTGTCATAACACCAGCATGACCAACATTACAGGGTGTACTGTAGAAATATATCATGGGTAAGGGGTAATAGGTAGGCAGGACGACTAGTATAATGTTATGAGTGCATGGCATGTATCTTGAGGGGAAGGGATGAGAAAGTATGTCATGGCTCTATGATAGATGTGGTGGAAGTTGACAATGTAATAAGATGACAATGAAGGGTAATCTTGCCTGGGGAGGAGGAGTACAGTGATGATGCAAACAGCTTCTAAAGACTTATGACTAGTGCTTTAAGATTTAAGCAGGGTTAGTGCTTGGACTGGGTAGAGTGATGGTGGGATGTATAGTAATGGTGAGAAAAGTTACTATGGGCTGCGAGGAGGCAGACACATGGATGAGTTAAGTCCCATTTTATGCTGGTAGGTGGGTCTTCTCCAGTACAGCATTTCATCATTTTAAGTCTGGATATAAAATGGTCATACATACATACGTGCAAACTTCTATAAATACATATAAACTTTTCATACATACACACAAAAAATTCTCCATTTTAATTACAAAGAATTATATACTGAAACAAAAAGGAATTCATTAAATGTAGCTTTTGTGTAGGTTTTGAAAAGTTCTGCATTTGTTTTTTTTTCATTGCTTTGTATTTTTGTTTGTAATCTCAACAACAACATCAGTCTAATGTTTGTATCTTTGTTGGCCATAAACTTGATTTAAAAAAGAAAATAACATTCTTTTAACTCAGAAGCATTATTTTCTATTAGAAAAAAAAACAAAGCAATTTTTGTTGATATTTTTTTGTTTTTGTTTTCGATTAACAGATTCAAATATTTGTTTATTTACTATAACTGCTTCAAATTGATTTTTTTTGGCAGAGGACCAATTGTTCAAGAGTGTATTTTTCAATTAAATTAACCTCTGCATTTTGCTGGTACCTTTTTAACAATATCAAAGAGATGATAGTTAACTCTGAATGAAATCACATTAGCAAGATATTCTCAAAATGTACAAAACAACACTATGACTGTATCACATTAAAAATTAAAGTCTTTACTCCAGTACTGCAATTTTTTTCAATGATCTATCTTCAAATAAATATACTATAAACATTTGAATTAACAAACCAGGTTTTATATATTTTCTGTTAAATCTCTAGAATGTTAGTTAAAGTCAAATATGGTAGGATTTAAAATATTTTAGTCCAAATCTCTACTGTCTCAACTGCCTACATCACCCTTAACTCTAATATTTAATGTATTAGTAGGTTAGTCAGTAAAACATTAACTTAAACAGAAAGTGATTTCGTGAAGAAACATGGTTCTGAGTAAGACATGTTATTCTGACTGTCTCGCTGTCTCTTTTATTATTTCAAAGATTAATGCTTTTCCACTTACACTTAAATATCAACAATGAGTCAATGGGGGTCAGTATTGGACACTTCATTAGCCTGAAGAATGTTTTGTTAGCTGTACTGGACTCTAATCTGCTAGTCACACTTGTGTATTGGGTTGTTGGTCAAATGTTTCTATCTATCACTACTGTTGCACTGTGAATAAGTAACATGCAGAGATACAATACAGTGCTGTGTATTCCTAATAATTTTTGAAAAATCGTGAACATCATCTCATCCTATTTCTAACTCTATCCCTTTTTGTGGGGGTTTGGTCTGAAGTAAGGGGCTGTGCACATGGCCCCTGCACCATCTGTGAGACTGGTGAGATTGATGTGACCTCACAGGAACTATGGACAGAAAGGCATTCCAGAGACTCTTCTGGAAAGGAAGGACTGGGTGAAGGGGTTAATGAAGAGGTCAGGAGATGTACACAATGTGGGTGACAAAATGATGAGAGAGGAGTGGATCAAGCTGGCTTAGCTAAAAGCTGTACAAGACCAGCCTGCTCTGAGGCGTAAAGACCATTGTAGTAGAAGTAAATGAGATACACATGAGGAGACTTTGGCCCACATCTCTGATATAGAGGTTATAGTTGGTTGTCGGGTGATTCATACTGACCAGTTGGTGGGTATTTCTTTACCTTGTAATCTAAGTTGTTTGTATGTGTAGTAGTAGTAGTCGTAGTACTATCCCAGATATGGAAGCAGTATTCCATTATGACTCTCATTTCAGTTTTGTATGAAGTTTGGAGTTAAAGAGGAAATTCAGTTTTTGTGAGTCTTTGCTATGTTGAGAACTTGAGACTGCTAGAAGAGTTCTAATCATTAAAGTGCTATGTGCCTCGTCAAAAGAAACCAATATATGTAGCATAGCAAAGAATCAATAAGTGTTAGCTAAGGAATGGATAAGGATTAAATTAAAAAATACGTTATAGTGAGAATTGCAATGTAATATTTAAACTATAATAAAGTAAGGAATGCAGGACTGTGTACGATTTATTTCTTTTAATCCAGTTAGTAAAATAAGTTGGATTACTTTGAATAAATAATAAATGAATATTACATAATTTATGTACTAAATCAAATTTAATATAAATAATTTTATTGCTTATTTAAAATTTACTTCTTTTCAAAATTTCAAATTTCTACACTTCCAGTATATTTCCGCCACCACTACTACTTCAACTACCACATATATAGAAAGAGAGAGTGTGTGATGAGAGCAATACAGATAGAGGGATTATGACTTTTTACACGCTGACGCGTATCTATGTATATGTGCACATACATACATCTGTATGTATGAGTATATAACTATAATCACGCAAACACAAACTTATAAAAATACACGCTCACGGACATACATTCACACAAATACATATACTTTCACACATATACATTTACACAAACACACACATACAGTCATCAGAGCAGCGTTCGATGAATTGGAAATGGGAGGGTAAAACAAGTATAACGTTTTATTTATTTATTAACTCTTTTTTTTTTAAACTCATTTAATATAATGCTTACAGAATGAAAACACTAACAAATATAATATATACAAAGGAAAGGGAAAGGAAAAAAAGAAAGAAAAAATACACAAGCATGTAATACACACATCTAAGACCACATAGGCTGGATAATGTTGTTAACTAACAGAACATGGTATTTTAGGATTTTGTTCCGTTCAGCTGCGGATGCTGTAGCTCTCACTCTTACAGCTGCAGCCAGGATGGGGAAAGAAGCAAGAGCGTCACTAACTGTGATGTCCCAGGTAAGGCACCTGCCTCTTGACCAGGAACACAGAGTAAGACCGTCAAGTCTTTTCCCATCAATTCTGGACAACCCAGACAGTTCCAAAATTGAGGGGATATTTGCCCAGGCCAAAGCTCTTAAGTGGTAATAGGACAGTGTGTGTATGTGCACACATGTGAGTTTGTCGGCATTCTTAAATTAGAGACACGTGTGTGTGTGTGTGTCACTGTTTTGAAGTTAGACATATGTGTGTATTCCTTTCACACAAACACGCATACACATTGTGTGATGGATGGGTGGACAGAAATTCCTCAAATTTATATACATCTGAATGGAGTTCTACTGAAGCAGTTAGAGAAGTTCAAGAATCTTGGAGCCGTGTTCATGAGTGATGGAATGCAGGAGGCTGAATTAAGTGCAAGAATTGCAAAAGCTGATGCAGCAATGTGCCAGCCTCAGCATTCAGTAATCAGAAGAAGGGAGGTAGGTGTAAAAGCCAAACTCGCTGTCTTCCTGGTATTTCTGCCAACCCTTACCGAGGGTCATGAATCTTGGGTAATGACCGAAAGAATACAATTGCTAATACAAACGGCAAAATGGGGTTCCTCAGAAGGGTCTTTGGAGTAATGTTACTCAATAAAGTGCATAGCTCGGAGATCAGAGAGTCACTCCTGGTAGAGCCGCTACTTCTCCGAATTGAGAGATCATTCCACTGCAAAGTAGTCGTGGAGGTGCCACGGCAAAAAAGCACCCAGCATTCACTGTAAATGAGGTTGGTGTTAAGAAGGGCATCCAGCTGTAGAATCAAGCCAAAATCAGTTCCCGTCCCACACTTGCAAGCAGGGAAAAGCGGATATAAAATGAAATGATGATGATGAAATGATATATATATAAATATATGTGTGTGTGTACATACCCACACATAAATTTCTATATGCAGCTGTTACTGTGGCAAATTGCCTTCATCTGTCAACAGGCAATCACAAGGATTTCAGCACTTTCTCATGGTATTGCTCTGCTAGTAATGCCAAACAATATTGATGTTACCAGGGAATGTTCAGATTCTTTTGGTCCACCTTTTAGTACAGATTTTCCCTCTGTCATCAATATAATTAATTTACCAGACATAACCATCCAATGATTATATTGTCTCTCTCTGCAGTTCACAAATCACCGCTCAACTATTTCTCTTAATATCTGCCATATAGGACATTGTGTATCTAGCTACAAACCCATGCCTCTTTGCTCTACTTAAAGCACTATATTCTGTTATTCTCATGCTTTATACATCTACCTACATTCCTCATATTCTAAACACTTCCTTTCATGTACTCAGTCCATATTGCTTTTCAGGGCCACATTTAACTTTACAGTTAATTTTTTTTATTTTGCAATGCCATAAGGCAAGATTGTTACTTCAGTATTTCAATATAGCTTGGTATCACAAATACTTTCTTTGAATCCAGCTGTACCTTCTAGATATTGGTACGATTGAGAAGTTTGTGTTTTGGCTTACCTTTACTTATATTCTTATATTGTTTTTATTTTTCTTGACTCTCCTGTAGAAAACAATTGTGTGCATTTCAGTGTTGTTTTTCATCATATTGATGACGTGATTCTGTTTTTGTGCTCTAGCAAGGATATTTAAAACTTATGTCTCTAAAAGTATATTTTGTCAAGAATGAATTCTTGCCATTCTGCCAGAATATACTTTAGTGAAACATAGCTCCTACATCACAAATAGTTTTATTAATTCAGCCCTCTGTTTAAGGTTGGCCAAAGACAGCTTCTTTGTACACCAATCTCAGGAGGAATCACAACTTGGCTGGCATCATTCTTCACAACATCCTCAATGAGGGTTTTCTTTCCTAGCCCGTTTCCCCATGCTGCTTGTCTACATTAACTTCTTAACCTCACTGCTTTTGCTCTCTCTACTCATCTCCAATCTTAGAGTTTCTGTGGTCACGATATCTCCCCTATCAAGTTATTTTGATGGATATCCATTTGTCATTTATTTTTTTATCCATCTCAGTCTAACCCATTTTTCTTGCACTCTATTTCCTCTCGGTCAACATAACAGGCTGGGTTACATAAACAATAGGATTCACAGAATCCATTTGACAGCAAACTTTCGCTACTTTAAATTTTTCCAACAGCCATTTTAAAGGCAGCTGATGTTCTACAGTAGCATTAAACATGATGCTGATAAAATCACTTTCATAGGAATCTCACAAACAGAAGTCCTCTCCCCCCCACCTATCTTGTTAGTGGTATCTCATTTACTTAGAGTGACAAAATGTCATGTTGATAACACCATGCTTTAAACTTTTCTGCCAAACTGTAGTTGTCAATGTCAGTTAGACCTGTTTCAACCTGGTCACAATCTCATCTGCCGTTCTTGACATCATTTGATAGCGCTGTGTAGATAAGCAAAACTCTTTCACTCAAAGACACACATAGACAGATATATGTGTGAATGGTATGGTTTAAAAGCAGTTTGTATTGGATGTAAATTTTTTTAAATTTTCATTTGTCCTTCAAAATAATTAACCTTTTGAGAAACAACTAAACATGTTGAATTTGCCCGAAAACATTTTTAGCCTTATTAGAGAGACAGGATGGGGTCCTGTTTGGCAACTTGAAATCACATTTTCAAATCAATTTCCTCTTCATTCTCATCATCCATGATAAAACCAAGGTCGTATATCTTTCCATAAAGTAAAAAATTTAGTCATTACAGCAAGACTAAATATCACTTTTTTGTCTGTTTAATTCACTATAAAAATGTTTGTGAATGTTCTGTTTCACCTCCTCCTACATTTCAATTCTGCTACTTAGTCCAGTTTTCAATTTGTTTCAATTTTTAGAACACTGTTTTCCATTCATTTACCACCAACTTTTGTTCACCCAGATCCTTCCTATTCATTCACTGTTTATTCATCGATTTTTTTAACTATTGTCTAATCAGTTTCGTCTTGTTTATCTCGCTTTTATATTTATTGTCCTTTTGTTATCTTGTTTTCACATTTATGACTGGGTATGAACCTCACACACACTCACACGTACACACTCTGCTATTCCATTTTATGTTTGCACACCTATTCCAATTTCATCAGTACAGTGTTTGTGTCTTTGTTCTTCAGTTCATTTTAGCTGGAAACATCTTATTACTATACAGTGTAAAACATTATACAACCTATTCACCATAACTTTATACACAATTTTATTTTATTTTTTGAGACACAAAGATTGTTTTGTTATTATAGGCAATTCTCCCACTCTCATCATCTTCACTATATCAGACTGGCATGTGTTATAATTATCCTAATAGCCTAGTTTCTACCAACCTAACTTTACATCATCATGATAGACATCATTTCATCATCATCATTTCATTTTACGTCTGCTTTTTCCCTGCTTGCAAGGGTGGGACGGGAACTGATTCTGGCTTGATTTCTACAGCTGGATGCCCTTCCTAACACCAACCTCATTTAGAGTGAGTGCTGGGTGCTTTTTTGCTGTGGCACCTTCACCACCACTTTGCAGTGGAATGATATGGACCCCAGTCCCTATTATCTCATTTCTACAGCTGAGTAAACTGGAGCAATGTGAAATAAAGTGTCTTGCTCAAGGAAATAACACATCACCCGGTCTCAGAATTGAACTCACAACCTTTCGATTGCAAGGCCAATGCTCTAACCACTAAGCCATGTGCCTCCACAGCACATATAATAGTATAGATTATATACTTTGACAGCAGAATATAATAGTATAGATTATATACTTTGTACTTAAAACATAAAAATTTAAATGGAACAGATTCAACTGGTAATTAACTTTCTGTTCAATATTATTCACAACAATGAAATTTTGTGGTTTTTCTGTTGCGTGAAGGCCCATGACATGTGGCAAGACACTTTATTGGAATAGGCTTGTTCAATCTTTGTTGACATGGTAAAACGGAAGCAATGTGTATCACTTATAATATTGTGTGTGTTTGCGTATGTGTATGTGGGTAGTGAATTAGGTGAGCCATTAGAACATTGGATAGAATGCTTTGTGGTAGCTGTTTTACCTCTTTGCACCCTGACTTCAAATTCTGCCAGGGTCCCTTTATCTTTCATGCATTAAAGTACCAGTTCAGTACAGTTCTTCTATATCTCTTTCTTACTTTCTCTCCTTCTCTGGAAGAAATCAGTTGTGTTCAAACTGGGAAAGGAGATGGACTCCACCAGGATTAAAATGGCCCAGAAACACTCGCTGTATGTCACTATGGTGCCCCTACGACTCTATCAGAACTATATCACACTCGCACGTGTGTCTGTGTATATCATCATCATCATCTTCGATATATATATATATATATATATATCAAAATAGGGACAAAGACAATTGGAAAAACAACGGAAAGACAGACAGTCCCTTCTCCTCAGTCAACCTCTGGATATCACTACGGTTTCAGTGCATTAAGGTTGATACTGATCATTCCAGTGTGCATTGAGACATAACATAACAAGTAGAGATAAATTTAGGTAAATTACACAAATATATAAAAAAAAGCATTCCAAGTGTATCAACTGACAAAGAAGGGAGAAAACAGTGCACAAAGGAGAAAAAAGTATACAAAGGAGAAAAATAGTAAAACAGAAGATAATAATAAGGACTGTAGTCCAATGTGCAGACAAAGAAGAAGACACTGAGTCATAAAAAAATCCAACTATGATGCCTAGCGGTTTTGGCTTCTATTTGGTGAGCCTTTTCAAGGGTGTACTGGGGTATGGAGTGAATACAAGCAGAAACCACTAGGTGTCACAGTCGGATGTTTACCTTCCTTTATACCTACTTGACTTCTTCTCATACATAGAGTACTCCTCTGATGTGGTCTCCCTTGTTTGGGCAGCACAGATTTTATGTATAAAGTCCACTCAAGCACTAACGTAGGTCAGGTAAGATTCAAAGTTTAACCCGCACCAGAAGACCTGTTCTTTTTCTGTCCCAGTTTACCACTCATAATGTCATATTTCATAGTATTAAAATCTTAGCTGCTATTTTATCACATTTATATCTATAAAGTGGTAGTGCTGGTGCCATGATAAAATGCACCTGGTATATTCTGTAAGGTGGTCAGCATTAGGAAGAACATCCAACTGTAGAAACCATGCTAAATATGGAATTTATGAGCAACATGTGGTCTCTCAAACCTGTCTCAACTCTGACTGTGACAACCTATCCAACCCTGGCCAGCATGGAAAGAGGATGTAAAATGTTGATGATATATTATATATAGGTGATAGGCATGCAGCTGTAGAAAATCTACCTGCCAAAAGATCAGGAGGATTCTTCAGCTGTGTCAATGACATTACAACCTCCCTAGTACTGTCATGATATAATGCACTCAATAGTGTGTGGGATCGAAATTAAGACTTACCAAAAAACAAAACAAAAAAAAACATGTAAACATACACACATATGTCTATGTGTGTATATCTTTGGCTGTCCTCTTGTTTTTTTTGTAATAGAATATTTTTCTTGTCCCCATAATAGTTGAAAAGTGGTGATAATGCATTTTTCAATGCCGAGGAACTATTGTCATAATTATCTGGGTCTATTTATTATAATTTCTTGGTATAACAATTCAATCTAATTTGTTAAACTTTGACACTTGGTATGTAAATCTTTTTGACATTTAAATAGCAATTTTCTTTTTTGTTAATTCATTTCTTCTTTCTCCTGTTACTCCTCCAAATCAAACACATTCAGATTTTAAATATGGTGTTTGTTTCCATGTCTAAAGTTGTTAGAGCATGCAATAGAATATTTGTGGGGTTGATTATTAACTGTTCGGAACTCTCTCTCTCTCTCTCAGATATTAGCTATGGACAGATTTCAAAAGGAATGGGCTCCACTAGGTTTAGATTCTTAAATGATGGCATTCGTAATGCTCCATTGGTATTTATGGAGGCAGAGCAAGTGTATGTGGGTTTGTATTATCATTTTATGTTTGCTTTTGATGAAGTTGTTAAGTCTGTCAGCTATTAAGTCTGTCAGCTATTATTTGGTGTTACTGCCCTCATAAATGGGACAGAAGACCACATATTGCTTGTACATATATAGTGTCTGTCTACCCTGATTTTTCAATTACATTGGTGAGATAAATATATATAAAATAGCATAGATGTATGCTCCTCTCATGACTATTCTTATTTCACTATGTATATGGTATATATTTATGTGCAGCTAGTGGTAGTGCAGATTGCTCTATTTTAAATGATTCAATGGTGTTTAGGTAGCACAGATTAGCAACCCATGTAGGACTGACATAGTTCATGAGAGATTTTATATATCATTTCTATATATTGCTTTCTTGACAAATGTTAAATGTTTGTGAGAAGATCAAAAGGATATGAACCAAATGCCTATAACAATAAGAAAATGACCACACTCAGAGTATTGATCAAACTGGGAATACATTTAACAGATATTCAATATCATTTTTACTGTTTATGTCAAGGTAGGAAGGATAGTGACCGTGACCCTTTTCAGGGCCATGAAGAGTGAAGAGAAGGGGGAGAATATCTTGAAACCGGGTGGAGTCCTAGCTCCAAAATTTGCAACTGAGTGGACTCTATCAAAATCACCAAAACCAAGGAGCCAGGTGGTGATGTCAAACCAGGCAACAGATTATGTCTTCCACCCAAATTGGCAAGAGCTGGAACAAATGTTGCAAAGCATTTTTTCCAGTGCTCTAATAATTTTGCTAACTCACCACCCTTGATTGGTACTTGATTTTATCAACCCCAAAAGGATGAAAAGCAACGTTGGCCTTGGTTGGATTTGAACTAAGAGCATGAATAAATACCATTATTGCATATTGTCAAGGGTGGTGGATTGGCAGTATCGGTAGAGAGTCGGACGCCATGCTTTCCAGCATAGTTACGTCCCTTTACGATCTGAGTTCAAATCCCGCCGAGGTTGACTTTGCCTTTCATCCTTACGGGGTCGATAAAATAAAGTACCAGTAATGCACTGGGTAATTTGCTGGCCTTGTGCCAAAAAGTAGAAACAATTATTGCATATTGTCTTACACTCTAACAACTAATGAAACTGAATTTAAATGATAGCAAAAAGAAAAAGACAAAAAAACATATATAGTGTATTTGAGAGTATATTTGTTTGTATTATTGGATTCTGTTAATTTGTTAACGAATTATTGTTGTCATTAATGTGATTAATATACTCATCATCGTCTTTATATCCAATTTTCTATGCTTGCATTAATTTTTACCATTAATCTTTGCATTTCAGTAAAGAAAGTAGTAACATTCTCGATATGTGATCTTCTTCCATACATAAGTTGATCAACTCTGCTTGGATAGACCAGTTGCTCTGAGGTAGCCAGTAAAAGAGCATCAGTATAATATTTTAATTTGCCCAACATAGCAACCAAACATCCTTCAACAAATTTTCTAATAACATTAAAATGAGGTTCTGAATTAGGTCCTAAAATCTTAGGTTGAAAATAAGCATATATAATGGTGAAAATAATATGGAAATAACTCAGGCAAAACAAACACCACAAGGCATTTTGTTTGGAAGCAATGGTTTATTGGTTTTCTTGTTGAGGGTTATATCTTTCCCTAAACATTATATATATTTAACCCTTTAGCTTTTACATTACTCTATATTTACTATTATATTTTCACGGTAAACACGTTATTTGACATACTTGCCTCACATAATATCGAATCTATGAGATTTTGATATTATTTCCGTTCTGAGTTCAAATCCCGCCAAGGTTAACTTTGCCTTTCATCCTTACGGGGTCGATAAAATAAAGTAATGCACTGGGTAATTGCTGGCCTTGTGCCAAAAGTAGAAACAATTATTTATTTTGAAAACAATGCCTTAACATTAGTATGAGCAGCCAGTTATGGCCGGTTTGAACAGAAAGAGATGAGAGAATTCTGGCTGGATTCGACTGGTTTAAATGCTAGAGGGTTATGGAAATTTTGTTTAGTAAATTCCACTCATAAGGCATTGATCAATCCCAAGTTGCTACACAGTGGGATTTAAACCAGAAGCATGTGGTTGCAAAATGAACTTCTTAACCTCATCACTATGGATGCACCCCTTACCCACACAACCATATGCATGGCCTGGGCCAAAACTGGCCATAACCTATCAAACCTATCAAAGTTAAAGTTACATCTTTTATATGTTGTTAAAAACAGGCTGTTGCTAGATATGTATAGATTTGTTGTTGAACTGATTTTTTTTTTTCTTCTTAAACATTCAAATAAGCAATGTAAGAAGAAAGCTATCTGTTTAAACAATACCCAGTTTCAGTATTAGATATTTTTGAAACCAAATCACTTTGAGACTTACTATTATTAATAAATACTTCTCTTCTTTGGATTCCTTGTGTTGTCATTAACCTTTAGCTTCTCAAAGTCAACTGTCAATTAGTATAATTTACATTCCACTTGCCACAGCCAACAAAAGCAGACTTTAAAACTGTACTGTACTACTGTAGTTCACAGCATTTCCTTCAACTTCTCCTCCCTCAGATAGATATCTACAGAGATTCTGTTCCTATTGTTCTGAACTGCTATTTAAATGCCTGTCTTTGTTTGATTGTTGGTATGCATATACCTTTCCATGTATGTTATATTTGTGGCATGTTACTATTGGGGACAGTCTTATATCTTGGTTTATTTGAGTTAAATTGTGTTGGTGTACATGTGTGTGTATGTTTACTTTTATTCGTTCGATATTATATGCTTGTCTAATTGTGCCCACAATGATTCAAATATCTTTTCTATGAATATTATCTACAATGACACAGGTTGTTGAAATAATTGAGTAGCGCTCTCTAGACAAAGGGAAGTAGCTAGAGTTACTTCCCGTAGAATTTCTAGAGCATTCCTTGAACTTCCATTCCAGGTATTATAAAAGAAAGAGAAAAGGGCAATCTCTCTTTTTGGCAACAGGCTCTCGAACTGACCAAACCGAGCACAAATATGTTAAGCTTTTTCTGATCCTATCTTGCATTTCAGGATACACTTCTATCATGTCACAAGGTACGTTTTGTTACCAAATTGTAATACACGCACTACAATAAATACAAATTGTTATTGATACTCGTTTTGAGATATTCGTCATGCTTCAATTATTACTTCGAATTTAGAGAGATAATTCTAACCAAGAAAAAATTACATAAAAGTTCTTCTATATCTTCTTTCAAATTAAATTAGTGGTTGGCATGCAGTGGTATTTACTGGAGTAAATAACCCTATGACCAACCCACTAAAGTGGTGATCCGACAGTTGAACATAAAAATTTCTCCTGAAAATCATCTCTCTCACTTCTGTTTATCAGACCAAGTTTTTTTCTATGAGCATTCCTTGCTCAACTTCCACCGTGTCACAATTATGAGCAACAGATCGTTACCGGCGTATTCTGGCGATGTTAAATTGTGGTTTGCTCAGCTAGATTTGTATTTTGCTGCCAACGGAATACAGGCAGCACAGCAAAAACTACACGTGCTAATTAGTGGAATTCCCTCTTTGCTGGCAACTACAGTAAAGGACATCATAACAGACCCTCCACAAGGCGCCTCCTACGAGTCTCTGAAGACAGAGGTTCTGCGTAGGAACAGTAGGTCGTCTGAGAGCAGATTTTGTTCATTATTATTTTTGTGGCGTATCCGAGAACTCAGCAATGCTGCGCCCAAAGACAGTTCCTTCGTAAAGAAGTTATTCTTCTCCTGATTGTCAACCAATGTGCAAACCATATTGGCGAATATGGTTGACACCAGTTCTATAGAACAAATTGCTGCCTCTGCGGACAGGATTATGGAATTTTCTAGGGGACCTACTTCGGCTGATTCGGTCATTGCTTCTTCTATTCTTAAAAAACAGCCTGCCTCACCTAGTGAGGAAGCCATGTTGAGAGCTATTGACGGGTTAACACATCAAGTAGCTAAACTGTGTCGTGATCAAGCGCCACGAAGTCGGTCTTTTTCTTCTCATCGACATACCAATTCCCCAGCCAACAGTTCTTCTTTGATTTGGTACCATGCGCATTTCAGTGATAAGGCACATCATAGTATCAAGCCCTGCTCTTTTGAGGGCATCGGAAAACTAAGTTTGGAGAGTCTGGGCACGGCAGACCTCTCCCTTAACATTTCACCTTATCGTACTTTCTTCATCAGAGACCGAGTCTCGAACAAGTCATTCATGGTCGACACAGGATCAAGTTGCAGTATTTGGCCCTTACGGTTCAGCTCTACCAAGCCAACTTTTTCCGGCATTTCTTTGTATGCAGTGAACCAGTCTCCTATAAAAACCTATGGACAGATATCTTTATCATTGGACCTAGCTTTGCGTCGAGATTTTAAATGGATTTTCGTCATTGCCGACCTACCTCATCCTATTCTCGGTGTGGATTTCTTACAGCACTACTCACTTTTGGTAGATGTTAGGAAAGGAAACAGAAGCTTGTGGATAATACCACATCCTTATCTACGCCTACTCGTAAATCTACCGCTATTGCTGTCAGTTCGTCGTTTTTTTGTGGCTGCCGCTGGAAATCAGTTTCATGCACTCCTTACATTGTTTCCCGAGTTAACGGATATTTCATTTAAACCTACCCAGGCAGTCCACTCAACTCAACACTTCGTTACAACAACTGGTCCACCTGTTTTCTCTCGTCCACGAAGGTTGGCTCCAGATAGACTAAAAAAAGCCCGAGACGAGTTCGAGCACATGCTCCAGCTCGGTCTAATACGACCTTCCACCAGCCCATGGGCATCTCCACTGCACTTGGCTCGAAAGGGTGAGGTGGATTTTAGACCGGTAGGAGATTACCGAAGACTTAACGCTATCACCACACCTGATAGTTATCCTTTACCCAACTTACAGGATTTTTCATCCGTTCTTCATGGATGCACGATATTTTCCAAAATAGATCTAGTATGTGCATACCACCAGATACCCATGAATCCAGAGGATATACCAAAGACAGCCGTGACCTCCCCCTTTGGTTCATTTGGATTCCTGTCCATGACTTTTGGCTTGTGGAATGCCTCTAGCACGTTCCAACGTTTTATCGATGAAGTCATGCGTGGATTGGATTTCGTGTTTGCTTATGTGGATGACCTCCTAATAGCCAGCCACACAGCTGAACATCATCATCAACATGTATCTCAGTTATTTCAACGTCTTCAATCGTACCAGGTCAGAATCAACCCAGCTAAATGTGTGTTTGGTACAGCTTCACTGGAATTCCTAGGACATCGGATAGATTCAGAAGGCATTCGACTTCTGCCATCTAAGGTGGAAGCGATTCAGGATATCGCACCCCCCACCTCATTGAAGCAGTTACGTCATTTCTTAGGATTAATCAACTTTTATTGTCGTTTCATCCCTAACTGTGCGGACAAGTAGTTTCCCTTGACACAGTTTTTAAAGGCTACGAAAAAGAAAGATGCTCCCATTTCACTTTCTGCCGATGCTTTGCAATCTTTTAAATCCGTCAAGTCCGAAATAGCTAAAGTTTCCTTTCTGGCTCATCCTTTTGCGAGCGCTAGGCTATCCTTAACTGTTGATGTGTCCGATCATGCTGTCAGAGCAGTCTTGCAACATACAATCAACCACCAATTTCAACCACTGGCGTTTTTCTCACGCCAACTACAACCAGCAGAGCAACGTTACAGTACTTTTGACAGAGAGCTTTTAGCAGTTTATCTTGCTGTGAGACACTTCCACCATCTTCTTGAAGGTCGGGAGTTCACGGTATTCACAGACCATAAACCACTCGCATTCGCTCTTCAATCCAAGTCCGACAGTTACTCTCCGAGGGCATACAGGCATTTGGATTTCATCACCCAGTACACCAGTGGCATTCGTCATATAGCTGGAGCTGCCAATATACCCGAGAAAAAAAAAGATATAGAACTTTTATGTAATTTTTCCTTGGTTAGAATTGTCTCTCTACATTCGAAGTAATAATTGAAGCATGACGAATATCTCAAAACGAGTATCAATAACAATTTAATAGGTTAAAACAATATTAAACATGTCAGAACATTGTCACTGTGTTTTACCTTGCTATTAGTCACCTGCAGTCAGTTATGCGCGGACTATTGTACAGTACTGACACACTTTAAAAAACTTCTTTTTGAAACAATGGAAAATAGTTATTTTGAGATAAGATCGAATATCAAGTTTCTGGTGAAACTCAAATGGAAAGGGACACAGATTATGGAGGCTTTAGTTAAAGTTTACGGTACTACTGCTCCAAAGAAAACTGCTGTCTACAAGTGGATACAGCGATTCAAACAAGGGAGAGACGACCTTGAAGACGACCATCGCAGTGGAAGACTAGGAACATCAAAAAATGACCAAACGTTGAGGCTGCTCAGACTTTTATTGAAGAAGATCGAAGAATAACAGTTAATCAGTTAGCTAAGTCCCTAGACATTTCATATGGTTCGGCAAATTCAATTCTGCACGATAATTTGGGACTAAGCAAGCTTTCAGTGCGATGGGTCCCAAAAGCGTTGCGCCCTGATCAGCTGATTCTTCAAAGTGATCTTCGGCGATCTTTGGCGATATTAAACAAAATTGAAGTTGATGAAGAGCATTTCCTGACCAGAATCATCACCGGAGATGAAACCTGGATCTACCAGTATGATCCTGAATCCAAACAGCAGTCAAAACAGTGGCTTCCGCGTGGATCATCGGGGCCAATCAAGTTCAAATCTCAAAAGTCGGATAAAAAAGTGATGGCCACCATTTTCTGGGATTCAGATGGGGTGATACTAATAGATTATCTTGAAGGTCAAAGAACTGTGACAGGAGCTTACTATGCAAATGTTTTAAGGAAACTGAAAGAGGCAATAGTCAAGAAACGAAAAGGGAAACTTCATGGTGGGATCTTGTTTGACCATGACAATGCACCAGCAAAAGAATTTCGATGGGAAGTGCTTCCTCACCCGCCTTATAGTCCAGATTTAGCCCTATCAGACTTTTTCCTCTTTCCAAAACTCAAAGAAATGCTAAAAGGAACCTGTTTTAGTGGTGTTGAAGAAGCTAAAAACACTGCCAACACATGGCTTCGAACAAGGCCTTCAACTTTCTTTAGAGACGGCTCTCGAAGCTGGAAGTATCGCCTTGTGAAGTGTATTGACCTGGATGGCAACTATGTAGAAAAATAAATTGAAGGTAAATCATATTTTTTGAAAAATAGAATATTTTCTGAAAAATTCCGCGAACTTTTTGATCCCCCCTCGTACATATTACTAATTCTTGTTTTATTGACCAAAGTGAAGAGGAACTTCTATATACATACAAGCATTTGCAGATCAACACACATACACACACACACACAGATAAATGCACGTGCATGCATGCACACACACACACACACACACACACATATTTTAAAGGCCTTTGCGCATAGAGGTTTTTCTTAGGGATGCTGCTGGCCAGAAACTGACATAGTATGTCTTTTGTGAGTTACTCTCACAGGAAGATCTGTTCTTTTTAAGCAACTTATTTGGTTCTTTATTTACTTAACATGGCAAGACTAAAAACTAATATAGACCCAGTGTCTATTATTATTGTGGTTCTTAATCCAGCTTGCAGTTCTTGTTGTTTAGCCTAGGTTAGCCCTGAGCAAGTAGACCTATTATAGCCATGGCTTTTTCTGGCATAGTACACATAGAACTACATTATGCAATGTATCTCACCTTTTTAAATCAGTAGGATATTATTTTGTTATTTCCAGCATGTCAAGTGACTACATATATTTTTTTTTCATTAGCTCTTGTACTGGTTTGGTCATGAGTGCATGGCTTGTACTGTGAGCAAGTGAAATATTTATAAATTGCAGTACTTTAAAAAAAGCATTCTTGTGTTAATGTATCTTGTCATTGAATTTTAGACTTAGGTGTGTGCAAAAAGATGGAAGTGTTTATTTGAAATTTTGTGGAAACTCAGTGTATTATTCAGTATTTTAACTCTTTTGATACTAAGCTGCCTGAAATTGCACTGGATTTATGATACAAAACTGCTCATTTAAAAAATCTTACATCATAATTATACATTTGAAATTTTTGTTCAGTGATGTTCTAAATATCAGCTTACTAACGAAGAAGTTAATTGTTCTATTAAATTCTTCCAATTTTTAAAATCATTTTCTAAATTAATTGGAACACATAAGCAGTGTATTTATATTAGAAATATAGGAATGAAAAAGTTAAATTTGAGCAGGCATTGTTATTCTAAAAGGATCCAGAAAGTTTCATATTGAATGATCATTTTTATATGTAGCATGATACTTCCTTCCCGAGGGAAGCATAGTGGTGTTGTGCCATATGACATATCTTGGAATTTTAAACCTGGGGGAGTTCATCCCCTCCAAGTTTGATCATAGCTGAGATTTCTTCTAGAGAGAAAGAGAGATTGACTGACTCACTCACTCACTCACTCCTGTATTGGACCGGTACTATATTTATTGACTCTGAAGGTATGAAAGACAAAGTTGACTTCTCCAGGATTTGAACTCAAGATTGCAAAGAGCCAGAACAAATACTATTGGGCATTCAATATGACATGCTAATGATTTTGGCAATTCACTTCCTAATCTAGGGTGATAGATATCTCTAGTATATTTAGAAAAAAAAAAGCCATTTATTTGAACTGACTCATCTTCCCTCATTAGCAACTTTGAGATCCTGACTCACTGTCATGCAACATTGAGTTGAAATGGTTGGGTTCATAAGGTAGTGTACTATCATCATTTACTCATTAAAAACTAAAGTATATTCAGTTATATGTCAAAACAAAAATAAAAGATACCAAGTGTCATTTTCATTTAGCAAATAGTAAAGTCAGTTTGGGATGCATTTCTCTTTTTTGTTTCTTCTTTAGAAGGCTCATCAGCAAACTGTATCCTTCTCATAATCTTCTAAATTATTTGTGTAAATCAGTAAGCAAATCTAACTAAATCATGTGGTTGTTGCTTTAGTGTAAGGGTATATTCATATATTGAATTTGAATGGGATGCCATTGACATAATAATTAAATACTTGTGTAAGTGAAAGCAAATTTAATGATTAAAACATGAACCAAGCTAATGTATATATGTGGTAAAAAATAAATATCAGTTTATGCTTTGACATATATTATTTTGATTAAGAAGTATAGAAGACAACTCTGAATGTGTTTTGATATCTTAGAAGGTTCATCAGTTAAGTATAGCCATTTCATAGGTTAATATATTTATTAGTAAGCAAATTATTAGTAAATATACATCACAATTATCATTATCATTTAACCCTGTTGCATTTAAACCGGCCATATCCAGCCAGAATTCTCTCACCTCTTTCTGTTCAAACCAGTCATAACTGGCTGCTCATATTTATTTTAAGGTATTGTTCTCAAAATAAATATCAAATTCTCGTAAATTCGATATTATGTGAGATAATCATCATCATCATCATCATCATCATCAGGTTTAGCGTCCGTGTTCCACGCTTGCATGGGTTTGGACGGGGGTTTTCCCACTTGAGGCAAGAGTGGTTGTCTTGCTCGCATAGGACTGTCTGGCGGGTTTTCTACAGTTGGATGCCCTTCCTAACACCAACCACATTTACAGTGTGGAGCTGGGAGGTTTTTACCGTGTTGCCTACACGGCCACATTACAGCGTGGACTGTCTGGCGGGTTTTCTACAGCTGGATGCCCTTCCTAACACCAACCACATTTACAGTGTGGGGCTGGGAGGTTTTTACCGTGTTGCCTACACGGCCACATTTACAGCGTGGACTGTGTGTTTTTTTGTCGTGACACCTACACAATCTCATTTGTTTCGGCCTGGATGTTGTGGGACCAACATAACTTTACATTGAAAGGGGCGGTGTGGATGAGGTGGAGGTGGTGGGACGGGGGGGGGGGGGGGGTGTTTTGATAGAGATGCCTACTGACTGTAGTAGGTTTTTACTTTGTATTTAGGTAAGGCGGGTCTTCTCTATTACTGAGTACCGCCAAAGGTCTCGGTCCAGTGACATTGTCTTGGAGAGGTGTAAGCGTGTGAGGTCGGAATTTATCAGCTCGTCCCATGTTTTTCTGGGTCTGCCTACTCCGTGGCTACCGTCTATCTTTATTGCCCTGCACTTTGTTATACAGCTGTCGTCTTTCATGCGCATCACGTGACCGTACCAACGTAGCCTTCTCTCGAGTAAACAACATCTGATCCCTCTTATTTCTAATTTTTTCCTTAGTTCGTTTATGCTTTGCTGTTCACGTATATTACTATTGCACATCCAGCGGAGCATGCAAGCTTCGTTCCTCTCTAGTCTGCGTATATCCTCTGCACACAATGCCCAGATCTCACTGCCATGCAGCATTGCTGTTCGTATGCAGGCATCGTATAACCTGCCTTTCATTTTTAGGGAGAACCCTCTAGCGGCTAATAGTGGTATAAGCTCTCTGAACTTTTTCCATCCAGTTCTGACTCTAGCTACTGTACTTTCAGAGCACCCTCCCCCACTGCTGATTTTGTCACCCAGGTAACGGAAGCTGTCTACTATTTCTATAGAACCCTCTGCGCAGTTGAAGGAGCTAGTATTTTGTGGGCGCTTGCTGCTACTTATTGCACCAGAGCACCGGCCACATGTAAAATTTATGTTCTTAGTTAGCTTACCTGTGATCCCACTACATCTTTTATGCACCCATACTTTGCATTTGGGACATAAAATGGAGTTTCTACCTACGCCTTTCCTACACACTGAGCATGGCCATTTCCCAGATGGGACTGCCGCCTTATTTTCTTTCCTACAAACTAGAACTTTAGTCTTAGCCAGGTTAATTTTAAGGCCTTTTGATTCTAGGCCGTGCTTCCATGTTTGGAATTTCTTCTCTAGTTCGGTCATTGATTCAGCTATGAGCGTTAGATCATCTGCGTATAGGAGTTCCCATGGGCAGCCGGTCTTGAACTCCTCTGTTATAGCCTGAAGGGCAATAATAAATAGTAGGGGGCTAAGAACAGAGCCCTGATGGACACCAACTTTTACGCTAAACTCTTCACTATATTCGTTGTTAATTCTAACCTTACTGACTGTTTCTTTATACATGGCTTGTATAGCTCTCACAAGCCATTCGTCAACACCTAGTTTTCTAAGAGACCACCAGATAATGGAACGGGGGACTCTGTCGAAGGCTTTCTCCAAGTCGACGAAAGCTAAGTATAGGGGTTTACTTTTAGCTAGGTACTTCTCCTGTAGTTGTCATACAATGAAAAGAGCGTCTGTGGTACTTTTGCCTGACACAAATCCGAACTGCATTTCATCTAGAACAATTCTCTTTCTGATTAGTTGCGCTATTACTTTTTCCGTGACCTTCATGACCTGGTCGATTAATTTAATGCCTCTATAGTTACTCCTATCTAGGGCATCTCCTTTTCCCTTATAGCAGTTAACGATGATGCTGCTACGCCAGTCCTTCGGAACAACCCCATTCTGTACGAGTTGGTTAACTATCCGGGTGACCATGGTGTGTCCCACTGAACCAGATGCCTTCAGCATCTCAGCAACTATTTCCGAAGGACCAGCCGCCTTACCCGTCTTCATATCTTTGATTGCCTTGCTTATTGTACTACCCTGGACTAACACTGCTGGTCCCTCTATTGGGTCGATGTGGGGGAGACTGTCTTTCTCCCATTTGTTCTCCTCATTTAGAAGCCTTTCGTAGTGACACTTCCAAGCTACCTTCTTATCAGCGTCGGTGATGGCAAGTATGCCATCATCGTTAAGTACACACTTCTCCCCGACAATATCACGGTTTTCCTTGACACATTGCCTGGCAATCCTGAACACCTCACGTTTTTGGTCCTCACGTTGTAGAACATGCTTGAACTTTCTTTCCTCTGCTTCCCTTCTTGCGAAGTACACTTGTCTCCTAGCTTCCCTCCTGGCCACCTGATAGTCTTCTCTACTTCCCCCATCCCACCATGCTTTCCAAGCCTGCTTTTTGGCCTTAATTGACTCCTCCACCTTACTGTTCCACCACCATGTTACTCTCCTCCTACCTACAGGCCTGCTCCAGCCACAGACTCCGTCTGCCGCCGTCAGCAGGTTTGCTCTCAGGAATTCCCACTGTTCCTCTATATTATACGACTCTAATTGCTCTTCCTTACTGTCGAAAGCGTCAAGTAATATGCTTTGAAATTTATTTCTGGCTATGGGGTCCTTTAGCTTCCATATTTTTCTCCTGAGGATAGTCCTCTTCCGCTGTCTAGTACGTCTCGTCCTGACTATGAGGTCGCTAATTATCAGTCTATGTTGGGAGGTGAATTCTTCATGGGGGAGGGATTTAGTGTTAACAACAGACACTCTGTCACGTCTCCTGGTAAGGATATAATCTACCTGGCTTGTGTGTTCCCCCGATCTATAGGTGATCAAGTGATTGTCTCGTTTTTTGAAGTTAGTGTTACAGATAGTTAAGTTATTTGCGTCGCAGAATTCCAGGATTCTGGAGCCTTCCTCATTTCTAGTACCGAACCCATAGCCTCCATGTATTCCGTCATAGCCGTCACAATGTTGTCCAACGTGACCATTTAGGTCGCCTGCAATAACTATATAGTCACTGTCGGTTATTTGGGAGGTAGCGAGCATCAGTGTCTCGTAGAATCTGTCTTTTATAGCACCGGGCAGTCCGGATTGTGGTGCGTACGCAGATATTACTGTCACCGTAGTTTTATTGAGGACAAGTCTTATTTTAATTATTCTGTCGTTCACTCTATTTACGTCTATTATCTTATCTGCCCACTTTTCTGCTACCATGATTCCTACCCCACCCAACCCATTGTCATTTCCCACCCAGAAAAGCTTATAGCATCGTTCTTTACCCACAATGAATCTAGCCGACCCTCCCCTCCACCTGGTCTCTTGAATACAACAAACATCGACCTCCTTACGTTCAAGCATTTCTACAACCTCGTTAGAGCGACCCTTTAAGGTGCCTACATTCATGGTACCAACTCTGAAGTTTTGGATTGCGTTTGGAGGGTGGGAGCGGGGGGGGGATGGGGTTATGTTAGCCATCCTGGGCCGAAACAAGGCGGAGTGCTTGCATTCTCGTCCACGAGGTGAATTTGTCTTTATCTTTGGCATTGTCGCTGAGCGTCCACATTTTTTTCTCTCTTCAACTCTCCAGAATTCCGTAGTCCATCCATCATATCGAAAAGCAACCAGTTAAGCGATAGTATGGGCCTCTGACTTATGATTGGTCCACGTAATAATGGTGGTGCGTTGGGGCGGGTGGGAGGGATGATGTGTTGTTAGCGAGAATGTAAGGTTTAAGATAAGATCGCCGTATTTTGGGCATAATTTAACAATAAACGAAAATACAAGATTTGTTTTGTTTAAGAAAATATGATAGAGAAAATGCGGTGATAGGGAAAATATGATTTTTAGAGAAAAAATATGATATAGAATGGTGAAAATATGATATAGTGTGAAATTAGGACATAGAATAGTGATTGAATGAATGGATTCAATTAGCGAGAATGTAAGGTTTAAGATAAGATCGCCGTATTTTGGGCATAATTTAACAATAAACGAAAATACAAGATTTGTTTTGTTTAAGAAAATACGATAGAGAAAATGCGGAGATAGGGAAAATATGATTTTTAGAGAAAAAATATGATATAGAATGGTGAAAATATGATATAGTGTGAAATTAGGACATAGAATAGTGATTGAATGAATGGATTCGAATGGAGAGAAGAATCGAGAAAAAATATGATATAGAATGGTGAAAATATGATATAGTGTGAAATTAGGACATAGAATAGTGATTGAATGAATGGATTCGAATGGAGAGAAGAATCGAGAAAAATATTTGAACGTTACTTTATACCGCAGGAACAGCCATCCCAGAAATAGCGAGTTGGCGATTGTGATATATAATGTGTGAGGTAAAGTGTTTATGGTGAAAATACAAAGTAAATGCAGATTAATGTAAATGCTAAAGGGTTAATGTCTGTTTTTGTGCTAGCAAGGTTTGGACGGGTTGTCAACAGAGCTATTGAACTCTCAGATGGGCTGGGAGCCTGCATCTCACTTACATAAGTTTCTGCACTCTACTAAGTGCTCTGATAGGCCAGGAGACTGCATCTTACATATGATTTCACAGTCTAATAGGTATATTTTATCATGGCACCATCACTAGGAAGGTTGTCATGTCTTTGACACAGCTGAAAAATCCTCATGACAGTATTTTATTTTCATGCAATATATTAAAAATGTTTCTATTATCAAAATTTTCTCTACTTTTCTAAACATGTACCCCAACTTAAAATCATCTCTTCATCTCTTCTTTTTATTTTCACTGGCTATACTATAACCCTCTTGTTAAAAATAAGAACAGATGTTCTAGTAGTAACAGTAATTTCCAAATTTTTCAGTCCTCTGCTTCCATGGTGTTTCAAACTACACTTTTGATGGCTTCTACCCGGCAGTTAAGCAGAAGAATAGGTCGCACAACTGAGCAGAGTAGAATAACAGATGATAATAGAGGGAATGGACACACACATTCTTTCTCTCCCTCTCTCTGGGAACTTCTGATCTATGTGAATGTGTTAGTAAATGTGATAATTGATGGCATATATCACCTAATATATTATGTTCATATGACCATTCATTGCTTACATTATTTTTTCTCTGTTCTACATATCTGTATTTTGATCTTTCATCATAGAAAGCTGTTGCCACAAAGTTTTCAGTTATGGGAAGAATCTAGAACAAGGAATTCCCATGTTACAAGAAATTTCATATCTTTCTTGCATTCAACATAAACATTTGATATAAATGTATACTTTGTTTTTATGTAGCAAATACTTCTTGATAAATACATGCACACACACACATACATATGGGTGTACATACATACGAGGGAGCAATGATTGAAAATATCAAAATAAAAAAAAATAAAAATTGTTTTAAAATCTCTTGCTAGTTATTGTAAATCTGTTACACTTTTGTAGTTCCTAAACATTTTAAACAATACCTAAACTTGTTAAGTTTCTATCTTGAAAGTTCTTTCATAAAAGGGATTAATTCTAAATTCTAGAAAAATCTATAAGCTTAGAATAACATTATTCTTATACATGGCCTTATCTGTATTCTTGGCTTATTTTCCCATTTTTTATTCTTGGGGTGGAAAAGAACCGCTTATAGCCGTTTTGGGGCTTTATAAGACTGTGGCATTAAAATAACTGTGAGGTTGTGTAGTTAATATTCAGTTTCAGTTATTGCAAGTTTGTATTATGTTCGTTTGCATGCATGCTGAGGGATTGTTCTAGAGAAGATTATGCAGTATGGAAAAAGAGGGTGATAGTATGCATTAGATACAATGAGAGTATTGGAATTTGAATGAGAGTAGGAGTGATTTCATTGAAATAGTCTTGGCAGAGAGAGAGAGAGAGAGAGACACCACCATCATCATCATCATACATCATTTTATCTATGATGACATGAATTGATCAGGTTGTGATAGTCAAGATCAATACTTATTTTGAGTTAATGTGTTCCTAGACAGATTGGGGTACCATATCTCACTTGTACATTCCCTTTTTGGCATGGCTTCTACAGCTTGATGCATTTCCTAACACCAATCACTTTACAGTGTGCTGGGTGCATTTTATCATGTTACCAGTACTAGAGAGGTTGTCTTGTCTTTGATGTGGCTGAAGTGTTTTCTCTACCCAGCATTGTTACTGTTCAAACACCAACCAGCACACAGGGTGTACAGGGTGCAGTTTATCATGCCCCCACACTAAAAGGGTTTCCTTATTGTAATTCCAAAGAGTCCTCTTTACTCCATATAGTTTTCATTTTTCCAAGGGAAACATTTCCAAGAGTGAGATGAAAGAGGACTGGTGACTAAGTGGGAGAGGATGGGGAAGAATAGATATATGAATATGAGTGTGATGGGGGAAAACAGTGTAATAGGATTGTAAAGAAGGGAGTAATGGCAGAGATAATGAGTGATAACTATGTTGATAGTTGTTGGTAGATGATTGAATAGATAACAGCATGAGAAACATGAAGTAGCATAATATTTGAGGTCACGTGTCACCACATGTCTATGACTACTACATTTGTGATGGCAGTGACTGGCCGTGTACCAGTTGTTTAAACAGACCTTTCCATTCATGGAGGCTACCACCCGCTGACATAGTACTCCGAGCCTAATTACGTAATGTCTGCTGATATTATTTAGCTTCCAGTTGGAGCTATTTTTGACACATCAGAGTATAGAAACTGATGCATTGGTCCGGATATATTTGATATATTAATATCAACACACAAACGTAGCCATTTATCTTACTGATTAATGTATGTGTGCTCTCTGAGTAATGTATTTGCATTTCTAATAATATAAACCTTATTATATCATTGAGTGAATAAGAGATAGCCAAAGTAGTACTGATTTACTTCAACTAGCTTTGTAAACATATATTTATATATATGTATATACACGTGTAGGCGCCACGGGGAAAAAGCACCCAGCACTCACTGTAAATGAGGTTGGTGTTAGGAAGGGCATCCAACTGTAGAAATCAAGCCAGAATCAGTTCCCATATGAGCAAGACAAGGTCAGCCGACTGGACACTGTCCACAACAGGACAACCCGTCTAACCCATGCTAGCATGGAAGAACGGACGTAAAAGGGTGGTGATGATGATACATATATTATTATAGAAAGGACTTCTACAGGACTAGAACTATTTCACTCTCTCTCTCTCTCTCTCTCTCACACTCTCTCTCTCTCTCTCTCTCTCTCTCTCTCTCTCTCTCTCTCTCTCTCTCTCTCTCTCTCTCTCTCTCTCTCTCTCTCTCTATATATATATATAATTGGTTATGCACGAGTGCATTAAGGTTTTCCAGGACACAGTGTTATGTACCGTGTAGGGGAAGGTCAGCTTACAACAGAGTGGTGCTCAACGAAATGTCGAAAATAGGTGTATATTCCAGTTTAGCTATACTCCGGGGTGTGTATAAAGAATCAAAAAGAACAGAAAGATGCAGTAAAAGAGATTTATTCGGTTTTAACGTACGTTTCAATAGACATCAATTTGCCTAGATCTCGCTGCATCTATAATATTATATAGTTAGTAGAGCATTCGACATCCAATGCACAATCGATTCCATATCATCAGAGATTATGTTTACCGTACCAGAATGTTCAGGTTTTTATAGGAATTCATGTGAAGTTGAAGTAGAGAAGAAGGAGGATGTGACAAAGACGAGAGAGATAGGGGGGTTTTTCATGGTTGTTGAGGTAAAACAGAGGGGAGGATAAAATACGATAATGAAGTCTAGATATGGACTAGTCCAACTGTGTGTGTGCTAGGGAGATGGTAGACGTTGATAGGTTTATGATCTATGATAGATGGAGGCAGGGGAGATTAGGCCGAGTGACTTGTAAAGTATGTAGGAGGAGATGTTGAATAGGGGAGATGTGGTCAATAGAAGGCATAGCAATAATCCATGGGGACAGATAGAGGAGGTAGAAGGAAGATAGAGGAAAGCAGAAGTCGCAGGATCAAATCAAGCCAGGTTTGTATTTCGAGAACGTAGCCTTGAGTCTATGATTGCAATATAGAGTCCGTTCCGTTCTGTTGTTGAGAAGAGTATAATTCGATTTTAGTATGTAAAATAGCTCCATATTGCATAATCGGCAGTAAGGCTGGCCTGCACGATATACGGAAGCACTAGAGAGTTTTGTCCATTTCAGAGTGTATTGCAGGTTACTTTCGCGCAACTGCCAAATTGTATTGGCTAAGGTAGTTACGGAACGGTATTTGATGTTCTTCATCGAACTACGGTGTTGGTACCAATGAGATTTAAAAGTGGTAGAGGTACAGCCGATATAGTGCCATCTCCGGTTATCCGATTCAACGGTGCATTGATACACCATATTGGATTCCATGCATTTGTTATTCAGAGGGCAACGATCATGTAGGTTGCAGTTGCACTTATCAGCTCTTGTAGTATTATTATCTTGTACAGGTTGCATTAGGTTTATATGTGTGTCTGCTGCAGGAGGGTTTACATTCAGTGGTTGAGAGTTTGAGGAAGTGTTAACGTAGTTTGGGGTGCTTCGTGTGGATGTGCTGACTAATCGTTTGGAGTTAAGTTTTTTAATAATTAGATCGAGATTGGGTGCTGTAGAATATGAAAGCTTAATGGACCTTAGATTTAGTATTTTAGCGTATCGATGTGCAGGAGGAAAATGTGTTTTGATTAAATTGAAGAAAAGTGAAGAAATTTTAGGAGATGTTGAGGCAGCTACGATTCCGCTTTCTAGCTAGGTTGGGTTGTGTGCTTCTATTTCGACTATGCCTGTGCGGAAAGTGTATGTTGTGTATCGTACCTATATTATTGTTTATGCTAGTGCGTTGTGAGCCCTTATTTCTATATTGGTGTGCTGGATCTATGTACTCTATTTTGTCTTGGTATCCAGCCGCCTTAAGCGCGTTGTTATAGTAGTAAGCGTGCTCACTAAAGACCTGGGGGGTAGATGACAGGCGTGATATTCTAAGGGAGATGGCCCAAGGGATAGACCGTATAACCGAGGGTGGATGATTAGATTTATGGTCAACATACATAATATTTTCATTAGATTTATGGAATGGGCGGATTTCCCCCGTCTCTAGATTAAATGTTACATCCAAGAAATTTGTTTCAGTCAGGTTGTACTCAAAAGTAATGCTAAAACCAAGACTGTTTAAAAATTCGCTAACTTGCTTACGTAATCTTTCTATTTTCTGGTTGTTTAGGTGTTTAGCTAAAAGGAGCGCATCGTCGCGGTAGATTCCCCCTTGTAGATTGCGGAATTTTTTCTCTAGTGCTTGAGCGATGAAGATGCTCACTACGTCTGTAACTTCGGCCGAATCGTTTGAGCCCATCGTGATATCAAAGAAAGATGGTCGATCTTTGCGCACCCAGTAGCTATCATCAAACTTAATTATGGTTTTTCTGGCCTCAAGGATGATGCCTATTTCCGCGTCGGTTAGGTCAGAATTCTCTCCGGCAAACATTAGGGTCTTATGCAGGGTATCGGGTGATATGGAAGAATAGTAGTCGTTTATGTCGAATTGGATAAATTTTGATTCATCCCTATCCTTGATATTACTAAACCAACATACCGCCTCCTCAGTATTTGCCCAGAGTTTTATGCCAGTTATCCGTTTTAACTGGGGGATTACTCTATCTAATATATATTTACTTACTCTACCTATATCCGATTTCGATGGGCATATTAGTCTAATCTAGGGGTTTGCATGGAAGTTGACTTTGTGGTCCTTTAAATTAAAGGATGGGGTCGCTGGAATTATTGGTTCTGTCCTGTCATCTATACCCAGGTTCTTAACTATTTTGTGTGCCTCATTGTTAATATGTATAAGAGTAGATTTACCTGTTTTTTTGTACTTCTTGTGTAGTTCAGTACGGATGAAGTTATTATAGGTGTTTACATCTGGGGTGTACACGTTGGATGTTTTATCGGCCTTAATGATAATCCCACTGGTATTATTAAGTTTGTGGACCAGAGCTTTGATGTTCTTTTGTAGTGTATTTTCCTTTCGGCAGTAAAATTTAACTCTCGTAATAGTTTTTTAGAAGGCTTGTTCAAAGGCGTCAAGAAGAGGGTTAGACGGAGGGTTTTTGCAGGATCTAAATCCATAAGATTGCGTATCTGAGTTGGACTCCTGGTTATTACAGCCCATGTTGAAATGAAAAGCACTCCATCTGACACGGCAGATAAAGTCATTGGTGCGTCGAATCATCCCCAAAGTATATTCTCTTTTATCCGGTACGGGTATGTTCCTAAGAGACATACCTATATGGTGCCTTTCCATTCTTGGGTTGTAAGCTGATTTTGTTGCTCGACAATGTAGGAGGAAGATAATTGGTTATGCACGAGTGCATTAAGATTTTCCAGGACACAGTGTTATGTACCGTGTAGGGGAAGGTCAGCTTACAACAGAGTGGTGCTCAACGAAATGCAGAAAATAGGTGTATATTCCAGTTTAGCTATACTCCGGGGCGTGTATAAAGAATCAAAAAGAACAGAAAGATGCAGTAAAAGAGATTTATTCGGTTTTAACGTACGTTTCAATAGACATCAATTTGCCTAGATCTCGCTGCATCTATAATATTATATAGTTAGTAGAGCATTCGACATCCAATGCACAATCGATTCCATATCATCAGAGATTATGTTTACCGTACCAGAATGTTCAGGTTTTTATAGGAATTCATGTGAAGTTGAAGTAGAGAAGAAGGAGGATGTGACAAAGACGAGAGAGATAGGGGGGTTTTTCATGGTTGTTGAGGTAAAACAGAGGGGAGGATAAAATACGATAATGAAGTCTAGATATGGACTAGTCCAACTATGTATGTGCTAGGGAGATGGTAGACGTTGATAGGTTTATGATCTATGATAGATGGAGGCAGGGGAGATTAGGCCGAGTGACTTGTAAAGTATGTAGGAGGAGATGTTGAATAGGGGAGATGTGGTCAATAGAAGGCATAGCAATAATCCATGGGGACAGATAGAGGAAAGCAGAAGTCGCAGGATCAAATCAAGCCAGGTTTGTATTTCGAGAACGTAGCCTTGAGTCTGTGATTGCAATATAGAGTCCGTTCCGTTCTGTTGTTGAGAAGAGTATAATTTGATTTTAGTATGTAAAATAGCTCCATATTGCATCTTTCTGTTCTTTTTGATTCTTTATATATATATATATATATATATATACACACACACACACACACATATCTGCTAATTCATGAGAGCAGAGATTATATTCGTGAAGGGATTGAAGACTTGTCTTTCAAGTAGATTTTATTTATAGTAGTCAAAGATGCTGTTGTGTATCTCCAGGTGAGCTAATAACAAACTGTCATGCAGGTAGTCATCTAAATAACCATGAGTAACCTGCTTTTTCCAGTTATACCAGTAGGATCTTAGAAATAATTAATGCTTAGATCGGCACAGTATATCAAATATATAGGTAGAAAATGTAAACTGAGTTGCTAAACAAGAGGAAGAGAGAGTGGAAAAGATGATATAAAAATGAATTTTCTAATATGACCCATCCCAGTACATGTTGTAAAGTGGTTAGTGTTAGGAACCCATGCTCCCAGTAAATGCTGTAAAGTGATAAAAAGAATTCCAGCTGTGTCCATCTTGTCTTTTTAGGGGTATTGAAGATGATAGTATGTGATTTGGTTGTTATTTCTATAAGGTAGACTGGACACTTAGGGGCTTCTGCATTGATTTGATCTTGAGGAAATGGTGGGTGTTACTCCAAAATTTATCCTTGTGGAATTACGAATAGCTATTTTATTGTACTTGGATAGAGAAACTATCAACTGGAATAGGTAAAGTAAATAAGATAGGTTCATGTGCTCTAAGAAGAGGTGAGTTTTGGGAGGTGTGTTAAATGGCTATGAGAAGCATTTTCACAGCCTTCCAACATACTTTCTATTTCTTCAAAAGAGGACACTGTCTGGTATATCAATATTTACTTATCTTCAAGCCACATAAATTAATCTTATTTGCACACATGCCTTCTAGTAGGTTCTGTCAGAAGCAACTGTCTCCAGTTGATCTGGCTGGATCACCAAGCAAGACCAGCCAAGCTCAAGGATGTTATTAAACCATCTTGCTCTGGGTTGCCTGCCGGTTGGCTTTGCTCATAAAATCTGTCCACTGATTCTCTCCTGAGATATTGTAACCATATATTTGTAGTATCAGAATTGTGATCTCTTAATTCAGAGAAGTAGCAGCTCTACCTGGAGTGACTCTGATCTCTGAGCTACACACTCTATCAAGTAACGTTACTCCAAAAACCCTTCAGAGAAACCTCATGTCAGCCACTTGTATTTGCAATTGTATTCTTTCAGTTATTAACCACGATTCATGACCATAAGTAAGGGTTGGCTTGAATACCGAACTGAATATAGTGAGTTTGATTCTTACACCTACCGCCCTTCTCCTGATGACCGAATTCTGAAGCTGGCACATTATTCCACCAGCTCCGTCAGTTTTTGCACTTAATTCAGTCTCCTGCCTTCCATCACTCTTGTACTTCTCCACCTGCTTCAGTGGAATTCTACTCACTCGCATTGTGCACTCACAGACTTCCTTTAGAGAATGAGTATCTTGGTCTTCAATGCACTGATTTTCATTCCAGCTATGCATCACCTGGCATCAAACCTATCACATGCATGCCAGAGATCACCTTTTGACAAGTTAAGTAATACCATGTCATCTTGATACCAATTCCAACCTGGCTGTCAATCCTGTTCATGAAGATTATGAGCTGGAGAGGTGACAGTATGCACCCTTGGCAGAGTCCACCAACATTGAACAGTTTCTATTTATCCTCATTTATCCAAATACAACAGGGCAACAAGAAGCTGTCCTTCGATCCCATACTCCTGCAGAACCTTCCCCAACAAATCCCTTGGAATTCAGTCATATGCCTTTTCAAGGTTTATGAAACAAGCATACACCTCTTGGCAATACTCCCATGATTTTCTAAACACCTGTCACAGTGTGAATATTTGGTCGGATGTGCTGTGTCTGTGGTAAAAACCACACTTCATCAGCTAGCTTGGACTCAAAAATATCCCTACATCTCTTTGTCAGACACTTAGTCTAGACTTTGCTAAAGAGGTCCCTCTATAATTAGAGCAATCCCTCTTTTTGAAAATTGGGATTATCATTCTCGATTGTCATTGATAAGGTACATATAAATGATTTTATTGCATCTATTGCAGTATTTTGGTGGTGTTATTCATACCACTCATCAATTTAGAACTTTTCTCAGACTGCCATTACTCACCTCATTGTAGCTACATCACTGGGTTGTGACAGTTTTTTTTAAAGCTAACAGCCAACACTACTGATTCTGCTAATTCATCATGTAATATTAAAAATAATTCATCATAATCATAATAAACTTCGAATAACAAATGATAATTATGTTTTGTTTCGCCGTTCATACCCGAGTATAAAAAAGGAGAGTGGAGAGAGAGAGAAAGAAGTAAAGGTATAAAAGACACAACACAGAATTAACAATACTAACTAAAAATGTTTACATCAATATAACAAATCATCCTCTGGAAATTAGATATTGGTATGTGTGTGTATACACGTATATATATATATATATATATATATATATATATATATATATATATAATCATCATCATCGTCGTTTAACATCCATCTTCCATGTTAGCATGGGTTAGACGGTTTTGTTCCATTTGATGAGGGAATGGTCGGGAGACTGTCTCGCTTGCACAGAAGTGTCATATATCTATATATATATATATAAATATGTATACACATATACATATAAGCATATAAATTTTATTAACGTTTTTTTTTTGTTTTTTTTAATAGCCTTGTATGGTCATCACTAGTTTCTTGAGATTTCAGTTTTTATAACCTTATAAATATTATGACCACCAGTTTAATGTTTAAAAATACATACATACAAGAAAAAACATGTACAAACACATAAGCACACATGCTAATACACACACTCCCTTGTAAAGTTTTGTCAATTTGTATTTAATATGAACAACAACAGAACTTCACCTCTTGCACACATTAGCCAATACTTTTAATACCCGACTGCATTCTCAATTCTTTTCCACTTAATGGTGCACATCCAACATCAAATTCAACTAATTTCTTTTCAACTTCTTAAAGATATCCACACCTAATGCCCATATCTCATTATCGACTTGTATTAAAGTTTTTAGACATGCAACATACACACAGTTTGACCCCCCCCCCCCTTTTTTTTTAAAATCCTAAATAAAAATGCTTTTCATGGAGAAAAGAATTTAAAAAAAAAAATCTGTTTTAAAATTATTGATCAATGTTTTTTAGTTGCAGATCAGCCCTGTTAGTCAAGTGAATAGGTACAATTAACAGATACATAGATCAGGGTTTCCCAACCTGGGCGATTTCAACTGTTGGGTGGGTGATGAGCAGCTAAACAGAAAATGGTGGGAAATTGGAAATTTTGGTGAGCGATATAGGATTTTGAGTATTAAAAAGGTATTTCAACGAATGCTACCTGAAAAAGACCATCAAAGAAGACATGCAAAGAATCTGTATAAAAGTAACAGGAGGCTAAATAGCAATAACTAAGCCACATTCCTAGATTAAAGATATTCTTGCAAACAAGGAACATTTTGATATTTTCTATAGTTTTGAAAAGGGTCATTTAATATTTAAATAGTTCTTCGTTTTTTTTTTTTTTCTTTTTTAATTTTATATAAATCAGATAATGAAAAACCAAGAACAAGTTTGCAAGTAATTTTTTTTTTATTTACATCTGTGCATAAAACATTACTTTGATTAGATTTGCGTAGATTTTGAATGCTTCTGTTTTCTCTTTCATGAATTTTCCACATACTCACTCACTTGATGATAAAATGAAGCACAAAATTCGTGCACCATTTATAACAGTGAGTGATTTCAACAGTGATTATGTTTTGCACATGCGAAAGTTAAATAGGACTGAAAAAGTATTAGACATTACAAAAATATATATATTCGCTGATTTTTTATTAGTTGCTAGCAGTGTATTTAATTATGAACAGAAATTGTTTAAGTTTTTTTCTCATCACTTGCAAACGCTAACCGTAACCATAAAACTAACCTTGACCATAAAACTAAATCATATCCTTTATAATTAAATTCAATAAATCACAGTTTCAAATGGTTGATTTCACTTTCATATGCTCTTTAATATGGTAGCATCAATTGCTGCATAAGTCAGCATTATTTGTTATTAAAACATATTTTTACTACATCATAAAAAGTCAATTTAGGAACCAGTAACAAACTTTTACCAAACATCTTGCGTATGCTTTTGAATATTTACTATACAGATGGGCAATAAAAAGTTTTTCCATGTCGTGGGCGATGATAAAAAAAAGGTGCAAATTTCCCACCGTAGTTCAGGCCTATATTGTGCAGTGGTTTATTATATGCAGTGTGGCAGTAAATACATGATGCTTTTTTTCTTGTATGCCTGTTGTCATTGTTCAAACCCTCCCGCATCCCAGTCAGCCCTGAACAAGCTGACTAATGACCAAATGCATCCAGTCTATATCATTCAGTGTGTTCTTTTCTTCAAGATTCTATAGTGTCGTTGCAGGGAAATTTGATTGCTATTTCCAGCAGATCAAGCAACTGTATAGAGGCATTCATTGGTTCTTTTGAATGCCTATAAGTTGTATTGATGGCCACAACAGAGGATTGGGGCACCAATCATTAAAACACTAAGAGAGCTCCTATGATATGTAACCTCATAGTAGGTTAACTAAACCTACCCAGATGTGAGTTGTAACAATAACAACACAGAAAAGGTAGGAAAGTAGGTTTTGGTTGGTGAGTTGTTGCTCTGCACAATGTTTGGAACTAATGTAGTTATAGAGATGACTCTGCTATATGTTTGTGTCTATCATCATCATCATTTAACGTCTATCTTCCATGCTGTTTTTTTAATGTTTATCTGGATTGAGTTGGAGGAATAGTGTTCTGAAAATGTTATAGTAATAATTTTATAGATGTATACTGGTATTGTATAAAGTACTCAATACATCAGAAGATAGTGTGTGTTGTTTATTGTATTCATATATTAGTTTCAATAATTAATTCCATTTCAATTTTATCAGATTCCTTATGAATCAAAATGGAATTAATTCTGTAAAGCTAATGACAAAAGTATGCAACAGGTAGGGTTGGCTGTACTGGAAATGACCTGTCCAAACTAGGCAAATGGCTATAAAAGAATGATGGTGATTGATATATATATTCTGAGGACTTTCCCAGGAATAACTTGAATTAGTCTGGAAGCTTAAACAACAGAATATAGAACACTCCTTATCCTGGTCCATAATTTGCTCAGCCCAGCCATATAACGGCAACACTGGTGTATGTAATTTGTGTATAACTGAAACCTTTAATATTATTAGAGGTGGCCCCCTATTAATCAATAGGAGAGCGGACCTTTTCAGCAACTGCCAACATAGAACCTCGAAAACCTTCCGTAGGATTTTTGGAAAGTAACCTACCACTAACTCCTCCCTCTCTACCTTAGCCATAGAGTTCTCTCAATTAGCAAAAAACAGACAATCACACACTCAGGTAGTTAGACAGCGAAGATCGTTTGCGCGCTTACAAACGGTACTCGGCCTGTTTCCACAGAGTTCTCACAGCTGAGTGCACATTAGAATACCTAGTTAGTAAATAGTTAGAAAGATTACACACTCAGGTAAGACCGATTATGCGCATTCACCATTACTTTGGAATACTCTAACCATTGGGTTCTCTCAGTTAGGATATAGCTAGGCGTATTACATACTCAGTTAAGACTAATTACGCTATCTATACATAACTCTACACACAGTACCCGGTTTCTTTTGACACTGAGTTCCCACAGTTATTACTGGTCATGTTCCTATCGATTGAACACTACACTAGGTTTTGATCCGTGATCATCTAACCTGTGAGTGAACGCCGTTAATTTTCTCCCTCATATCAAGGATTTGAAGACAATTCATTTTCACCTGACGAGATCAGTGATAATCGATCATGGCTACGCGATCGATCTATCTCTTATTGAAACATGTGTCATGATTAAAATGATTGGAAAATTATACCATGCCTCCGGATCTTTATTTTGATACAAATACTCCGCTTTACATCATCTAGCTGTTCCCATATATGGAATTGGAGATATACAAAAGCGTGGAGAACTTAATATTGCTAACAAAAATTTTATTGGACCGTTTGACACAACCAATAATACACCTTACAATATATATATATATATATATATATATATATATAATAACTAGAAATTGATTAACATATAAATAAACATGAATAATCACAGAAGATAATTTTTACAAGTGTGTAAAATTATCTCCTGTGATTATTCATATTTATTTATATGTTAATCAATTTCTAGTTATTATAAAATGCTCGGACCTATTCGTTAGAATCTTAGAGCTTATTTTGCGGGTGATATGGCGCATGTCTTTCTGGCATGACACCCATAATTTTGATTATCTTAATTTTGGATATATATATATATATCATCATCATCATCACCATCGTTTAACGTCCATGTTCCACGCTTGCATGGGTTTAGATGGGAGTTTTCCCACTTGAGGCAAGAGTGGTTGTCTTGCTCGCATAGGACTGTCTGGCGGATTTTCTACAGCTGGATGCCCTTCCTAACACCAACCACATTTACAGTGTGGGGCTGGGAGTTTTTACCGTGTTGCCTACATGGCCACATTACAGCGTGGACTGTCTGGCGGGTTTTCTACAGCTGGATGCTCTTCCTAACACCAACCACATTTACAGTGTGGGGCTGGGAGGTTTTTACCGTGTTGCCTACACGGCCACATTACAGCGTGGACTGTGTGTTTTTTTGTCGTGACACCTACACGATCTCATTTGTTTCGGCCTGGATGTTGTGGCACCAACATAACTTTACATTGAAAGGGGCGGTGTGGATGGGGGGGGGGGGGGGGGAGGTGTATTTTGTTAGAGATGCCTACTAACTGTAGTAGGTTTTACTTTGTATTTAGGTAAGGCAGGTCTTCTCTATTACTGAGTACCGCCAAAGATCTTGGTCCAGTAACATTGTCTTGGAGAGGTGTAAGTGTGTGAGGTCAGAATTTATCAGGTCGTCCCAGGTTTTTCTGGGTCTGCCTATTCCGTGGCTGCCATCTATCTTTATTGCCCTGCACTTTTTTATACAGCTGTCGTCTTTCATGCGCATCACGTGACCATACCAACGTAGCCTTCTCTCGAGTAAACAACATCTGATCCCTCTTATTTCTAATTTTTCCCTTAGTTCGTTTATGCTTTGCCGTTCACATATATTACTATTACACATCCAGCGGAGCATGCAAGCTTCGTTCCTCTCTAGTCTGCGTATATCCTCTGCACACAATGCCCAGGTCTCACTGCCATGCAACATTGCTGTTCGTATGCAGGCATCATACAACCTGCCTTTCATTTTTAGGGAGAACCCTTTAGCGGCTAATAGTGGTATAAGCTCTCTGAACTTTTTCCATCCAGTTCTGACTCTAGCTACTGTACTTTCAGAGCACCCTCCCCCACTGCTTATTTTGTCACCCAGGTAACGGAAGCTGTCCACTATTTCTATAGAACCCTCTGCGCAATTGAAAGAGCTAGTATTTTGTGGGCACTTGCTGCTACTTATTGCACCAGAGCACCGGCCACATGTAAAATCTATGTTCTTAGTTAGCTTACCTGTGATCCCACTACATACATCTTTTATGCACCCATACTTTGCATTTGGGACATAAAATGGAGTTTCTACCTACGCCTTTGCTACACACTGAGCATGGCCATTTCCCGGAAGGGACTGGCGCCTTATTTTCTTTCCTACAAACTAGAACTTTAGTCTTAGCCAGGTTAATTTTAAGGCCTTTTGATTCTAGGCCGTGCTTCCATGTTTGGAATTTCTTCTCTAGCTCGGCCATTGATTCAACTATGAGCGTTAGATCATCTGCATATAGGAGTTCCCTTGGGCAGCCGGTCTTGAACTCCACTGTTATAGCCTGAAGGGCAATAATAAATAGTAGGGGGCTAAGAACAGAGCCCTGATGAACACCAACTTTTACGCTAAACTCTTCACTATATTCGTTGTTAATTCTAACCTTGCTGACTGTTTCTTTAAACATGGCTTGTATAGCTCTCACAAGCCATTCGTCAACACCTAGTTTTCTAAGAGCCCACCAGATAATGGAACGGGGGACTCTGTCGAAGGCTTTCTCCAAGTCGACAAAAGCTAAGTATAGGGGTTTACTTTTAGCTAGGTACTTCTCCTGTAGTTGTCGTACAATGAAAAGAGCGTCTGTGATACTTTTGCCTGACACAAACCCAAACTGCATTTCATCTAGATCAATTCTCTCTCTGATTAGTTGCGCTATTACTTTTTCCGTGACCTTCATGATCTGGTCGATTAATTTAATGCCTCTTTAATTACTCCTATATATATATATATATATGTGTGTGTGTGTGTGTGTGTCTGGAACTTCTTATCTAGTTCTTCTATTATTTCATCTTTGAGGGCTAGATAATCAGCATACAGGAGCTCCCACGGGCAACAGTCTTGAATCCTCCGAGGCCTGGGAGACAATAAACAGGAAGGAACTAAGGACTGAGCCTTGGTGGACCCCCACCTGCACATTAGACTCTGTAAAGAGGTTGGTGATACGAGGCATATCCAACCTTAGAAAACTTGCCAAACAAAGGGTCGAGAGGACTCATTAGCTGACCTCCCTAGTGTTAGTGATTTACACGATAAACACACCCAGTGCACTCTCTAAAGTAGTTGGTGATAGGAGGAAACGCATTCAGCCATAGACAATCTGCCAAAGAAAGGGTGTTTCGAATACATTACAACCTCCCTAATGCTGGAGTCATGATAGTATGCAGGATTGTATGTTAATGACTTTCAGGCCACTAGCTTGTCTGAGCACTCAGTAAGGTGCAAGAGTGTGAGATGCAGGCTCCTATTTTAAGTACCAATCTGATCTTCTGGTGACCATCCAACTCTTGCTAGCAGGGAAAGCAGATATTAAACAATGATGATGATACACACACATTTTATTTATACACTAGTTTTACAGAATTAAATATAAATATCTATAAATAAACAGTTGTTATTTAGATAACTCGAATCATCGTGACTATGGCCATGAGGGGGCACTGCCTTCAATGAAAAGATAGAAAATACTAAAAGCTTGTTTGTTTGTTTACATTTTTATTAATATCTCGGAAGGCATGGAAAGAAAGCTATCAGTCTTATAGCATCAGTTATATATATATATATATATATTGTTAGGGTCACTGTTATCTTTAGTGGCAGCATTCACAAGTGTACATAAACATATCTTACTAACTCTACATGTCTGTATAAAGCATTCTTAGTCTTGGAAGATCTGCAAAGCAAAGGCCATGAACATCAATCCTTCCTCTGGACTAAATTATATATATATATATATATATATATATATATATATATATATATATATATTAAAAACATAAAAACAGAAACACATTGTATCTGTGTGTGAGAGGAAGGTGGGTACATACAAAAGTGAAAGCGTGATTCTGTGTCCAGATGTGTGTGTATGTATATATTGACTGTTGACTCGTTATCGGATATAACCACCTTTTGAACCCCTTGTTCCTGCCCTTCTAACATTGTAACATTGTGTTTCCGTATGGGTTCTCATAGTGATGAAGGGATACATTATCATTGCAAGACCGCAACTCCCTTCCCCCAACCACCTACAGTACTTCATCAAAGGACGGAACAACATTGGAAATCAAAGAATTTTGACTATGCCTGTCTATACAGCCTCTCTCTGTCTTTCTCTCTCTTCCCTATCAGCCTATCCTGGACACTAATATAATTGTTTCTACATTTGGCACAAGGCCAGCAATTATCACAGTGTATTACTGGTACTTTATTTTATCGACCCTGTAAGGATGAAAGGCAAAGTTAACCGTGGCGGGATTTGAACTTGGACCATAAAGGGCCGTAACTCTTTGCTGCAAAGCATGGCGTCCGACCCTCTACAGATACTGCCAATCCACCGCCTGAACACTAATATAATACCTAAGTTTCTATTAGTGTCTACTGGACACTAATAGATTATTATATTCCATCAAGTATGGATTTTCTTGAATGACAATGATAAACAAAAATGATACATTTGTGTAACTGGTAACCTAATCTCTCTCTCTCTCTCAATATATTTATAAATGATAGCTGCTGTGTGGAAATTTGAGCATGGTTTGTTGCTCATCTTGTTTTCATATTTCTGTAGCTCTGAGTAAGGATTACAGTTGAAGTGATCGACATAAATTGATGTGTCATAGCCTTAATTCTTTGGAATCTATTACAAAGAGGAAAACAAGCCCAGTTTAGAATTTGGCTCTAGAAAGAAAACTGCTTTGGTAATATTGTGAACTTTCAGGCATTTAGAATAGAAGAAATCCAAACATAGAATGAATTAATTAGGAATGAGTTGAATTTTGAAATAACCCAGACATGATCAGCAATAAAGACATCTATTATCCAAGGCCCTACCTCTCTGCAATAAACTACTGCTTTAAGCTTTTATCTTTAAAGCAACAGTACTATTCTAGAATTTAGTTTTCATTCATGTATTTTTATCAACTGGTTTCTGCCAGCTACTTCAAACTACTGTTATCTCATCCTATACATACACATATATATATATATGTAAATCTGGAACTAGCTGTTGAAACAGCAAGAGCTAAGCTGTCGGATCCTGACCCTTTATAATATATATATATATATATATATATATATATATATATATATAGGATGAGATAACAGCAGTTTGAAGTAGCTGGCAGAAAGCAGTTGGTGAGAATAGAAAATAGAAGACCAATTTTGATTCAGGAAAGGCCTGCTGATTCCGTGTTATTGTAACGCCATGTCATCCCCAAATGTATGTCTATATATATATATGCATGTATATGTATATATATATAAAAAATTTGTTTGAATCTAGCTGTTGAAACAGCCAGAGGTCAGCTGTCGGGTTCCTAAATTTTTTCATAATACCCACTCTACGACCCCAAGTAATGGTTTAACTGGTTTTTACTATATATATATATATATATATATATATATATATATATGAATAAAGTGGTCCTTCATCAATGATCTTCCAACCATCATCGGTATTTCTTCGCTTTAAAGACCATATACCTCCGGTTGGTGCGAGCAACGGCTAAAAAAAGTCATTGGGACACGTAAATAAAGAGGACACGAGAGTGTAAACAAACAAAGATGGTGAAGCAACGAAAAGTGAGGAAGAACGAGTCAAGTCCCAAATTTCCATGAATATAAGTTTGGTGAAATCGTGAACGAGAGAGAATAAAGACCATCAAACCTGGTTGGAATGTGAGCAAGGAAGGAATTCCGTACAGGTCTAACGGGAGGAAGAAGGAATCTAGTCTGTGAATTCGGTGAACATAAGTTCTGTGAAATCGTAGACGAGAGAGAGAAAAAAGGCGAACCAGCCTGACCAAGCATGCGAAAGAAAAGAATTACACACAGGTCAAACGGGAAGGAAGAGGAGGAGAGGTAGTAACAGAGAGTGAGTGAGTGAGGGGTGAGGAAGAGGCTAACAGAGAGAGTGACTGTTAGAGAGGGTAAAGATACAGAGAAAGAGGAAGCAGTAAGAACGAAATAGATGGGTCACAGCGGGGGAAAAATGTGTAAATATGAGAATAAACGTGCTGCGTGGTTGCAAATGGGTTACATATATATATATTATATATTATGGAATACTGTTGGCTTCTTGCTACAATAATTTCTATACTTTTCATTTATATATATATATATATATATATATATATATCAAATTACAAAATATGAGGAAATAATAGACAAAAATATATCTATTCTTTGTTGAAAGTCCCGACTGCAGTTTCACCAATCCATGTGCACTGATTTCTGCACTTTAAAAGTGTATCATCACTGTGAGGTTGATACGGCTTATCAGAAGGGTAGTAAGGTGGACAGTGAGCGAATAACGTATTTGCTAGAAAAAGCAGTTAATACATTCGTGGTTAACTCTACCCTTCTGTGATCGCTGTATCATGTGTTTATCTCTCTCCTTGCCTCTCGAGAAATTCTCACTTGCTACGAAAGAAACAATCCTTTTTTTTTTACCACTGTATCACGTGTTAATCTCCCCCTCCACCTCTGAGACTTTCTCATTTGCTATAAACGCATCAGGAAACAGTCCTTTTTTCGGAGGGGTCTCTTGATAAGCCGTATCAACCTCACAGCGATGATGCACTTTTAAAGTGCAGAAATCAGTGCAAACGGATTGGCGAAACTGCAGTCGGGACTTTGAAGAAAGAAGAGGTATATTTTTGTCTATTATTTCCTCATATTTTGTAATTTGATAAATAGCTCTGATTATGGAGTTGATTTAATTATTTTAGTTATTTTAACTCTTTTGGTCATCGAGCAAAACTTGTTAAAGCGGACACCACGCACACATATACATATGAATATATATGTGTGTATTTCATTATATATATATATATATATATATATATATATATATATATATATATATATATATATATATATGTACCTATAGCATATGCAGCACACACATATATACAACAGTATGTATACACAGACACACACACAGAGTTTATTTCTAGATCGTAAAAAAAAATTGCTGCACATGCTATAAGTACTGTTATTTTTAACTGGCTCAATAATAACTGAAAGAAAGGATATTTAATATTCAAACCAACACCAAGCATAGCATTAGTCCCTCTCGTAAAGTGTGCCTCATCATCAACATTATCATTATGTAATGCCAATTTTTCCCTGCTGGAGCTCAACCCTGTAGCAAAGTGACATCCCACCCAAGGGAAATTTCTTAACACCAAAGAAATTAGAATAAGCTCCAGCCTGATCTTCCTTCAGGTTCAAGAAAAACTAACTCTTAACACACATACACACACACGTATCTAGTTAAAAAATAAGTACTTTAATAATAGAATGTTTATTACTAGAATTAGCAATTGATTCACCTAACTTTATCTACAAACTGTCTAAATTTGCAATCCTCTGTAGAGTCATTTGAAGTATGACTAACATTTCCTTTATTATTTTACTATTTCCTGTCATAGGACTGCAGTCATGCTGGGCTGTGTGCTTTAGTCAATCATTTCGACCCCCAAAACTTAATGTTAAGTCTGTTACTCATTTCATTCATTTCTATTTGCTGAACTGCTATATTTCAGGACAGGGCATAAACAAACGATACTGCTTGTTAAGCAGTGTAGACTAGATTATCATATGTGCATTTTTCCATGCCGGTAGGGGTTGGTTTTTATTATAGATATACTGTATCCTTGTGACTAAAAGGATTGTTGCCAGGAAGGGTATCTGGCTGTAAAACATTGTCTCAAATACATCCTATCCAACTCATGCTAGCATGGAAAAGTGGATGTAAAAACGATGATGAAACAATGATATATATAGTAGGAACTTCTGCACAGTTTTTTCCAACCAAATTTCATTCTCAAGCCATTTGTTAACCCAAGGCTATAGTAGAAGACACTTGCTCAAGATGCCACACAGTGGGACTAAACCCAAGGCTATGTGGCTGCATAGTGAACTTCTATGCCCATACATATGTATAAGTGATTTGACTTACATACACACTTGTCAAATGTATTGAGTTTCTTGTAGATTGACATGTCTTAATAGCAAACAGTAGATCAGTACACCAGTTAGCTCTACCTCACCATTATCAAATTACTTATCCTTTTATTCTGTTCCTTGGTAACTAATCATCCATTCAACATAAGTGTGATTTTTGCTAATAAGCAAACATTTAAAGCTTTCATGCTAGCCATAAATAAAACCAAATAAGATCAAATAGATAAGATTAATTTCCTTGTTTTCTTTATAATTATCTGCCCTGCTTCAACAATTATGCCTACCTTAGGTTTCTTCCAGTGTAATCACATTCAATTATTTACTATTGTGACCAGTAGGCTGTAGTGATCTTAAGCTCCTGGGGAATAGGTGGTGATAGAGAAAGAACTAACAACTATACATAGTGGCTGACTGAAAATGTTATTTAGCTGATTTAAATGGCAATGGGGAAAAAATGGCTGATTCTTTATATGTATAAAAGCTAAATTATATGAAACATATATAAGAAGTATGATGCTGTAGCGAAATGAAATATGGACAGTAATTTGAGAAGAACTGGTATTTGGAGAGGGAATGGTCTAATCGTGGGGAAATATTGATTTAATTTAAAGATTAGGGAAATAAAGAAGATTGTATATTTATTTATTTAATTAACAACCTACTGTATATAATCATATATAAGCTGAGAAATATGACAAAAAAATCAATGGTAAAATGGAGGGTTGGCTTATATTTGAGGTCAATATTTTGCCTATTTTCACTAACTTCAAAATTCTACATATATAAGGTGCTAAAATATTTTCATTGTGAAATTCCTATTTCCTATTGACTTTGTGTTTTGACTGAATATGGCCTTGAAAATGGTCAGAAGTTGGTGGTAAAAAAAACAAACCATTATGTAATAGTGTTGTGAAATAAAAACTATTCTCTAAACCACAGGTTCTCAACCGATTTAGGCCAAACGTTCCCTTTTGTGCCTCAAAATCATAAAATGCCCCCCTACCCTATTTTTCCATTTTTCAATATACTACTGATTTTGATATCAGTCGATTACTAAAAAATTGATTAACAATATTCCAAAGATACCATTGCAGGCAGCTGAGAGTATAAATACATTTCTTCAAAGGAAATATATAAATTTCAAAAAAAGGAACATAAATGTTCTTTTTTTATGAATAAGGAAGGCGCATGGCTTAGTGGTTAGAGCTGCAATCGAAAAGTTGTGAGTTCAATTCTCGGACCGGGTGATGTGTTATTTCCTTGAGCAAGACACTTTATTTCACATTGCTGTACTCAGTTTACTCAGCTGTATAAATGAGATGATAGAACTGGGGTCCCTTTCATTCCACTGCAGTGGTCGTGGAGGTGCCACGGCAAAAAAAAGCACCCAGCCCACACTGTAAAAGTGGACGTGAGGCACCACGGAAAAAAGCATTCAGCACTCACTGTAAATGAGGTTGGAAGGGCATCCAGCTGTAGAAATCAAGCCAGAATCAGTAAGACAAAGTCAGCCAACCGGACTCTACCAAGAACAGGACAACCCGTCTAACCCATGCTAGCGTGGAAGAACGGACGTAAAACGGTGCTGCTGAAGGACCAGTTGAATTTGTTATATTCCCACCAGGCGATACCAGCTATTTTGAATATTTATACAAGAGCAACTCTGTCTATCCAAAGAGTGGTCTTATCTGGAAGAAAGTGGCAATTATATCATTTCAAACCTTTCCAATTTTCCCTTTATTGAAACAGACAGAATAAATGTTGATATCTAACTTGATGTGCCCTCCGCTTTGTGAGCTTAGAGACCATGGAAGAGGGTTTTCATGACTATATAAGAGGGTATATTTATTAGTAAATGGTAAAATATATACAACAAGATGAGTAACTGAATTGTAGTAGATGGTTTCCAGTCCAGTCAGACTGCAACTACAAATAAAAAAAATTGTTAGTTTGCTTTGTAACAATAGCATATCCAAGTTTTCGGATAAATCAACTTACTTTAACTTTGACCTGATTTCAATGGAACCCTTGAGCTTCATAGAGTCTGGCTGAATTTTTGTAAGATGTAGCCAGTGATCTCCACTAGCTAACTCTTTGTCGTGAGGCTGAATTTTCGTAAGATGTAGCCAGTGATCTCCATGTGTAATTACATTGTATTGGTTGCAAGACTTACTGTGCAGTCTGGAAACAGCACCAAACCTCCTCTCAACTAGGTATGAGATTGGAAAAGGTAGAGCAAATCTCTTAGCCTCTGCTTGTAGGAATGGAAATCGACGCTGAATTTCCTCTTGCATCCAAAAAAGGGGTTCACTTATTTTGGGAAATCTAATTTTGATCATGTCATCTGCTTGAAGTTCAATGAATTCTTCCTGAAATTTAACGTCCAAATCGTTGATGGTAGCTATGAAGGGATCTGCTATCCACATTGTGATGTCCATCAGCAAACGGTCAACAAACTGTTCTCTCATGTTGTCTTGTAGTGCACGGAGGTGAGCGGTATAAATTTGGAGTTGGTCATCGCTTACAATGTTTTGAACATTGGCGACACTAGGAAAATTATAGAATTCCCATCAACAAAGATTCCTTTCGATGACATTCAATTTGGCCAGGAATGTTTTCACAGCATTCCTTGCTTTAAGCAAAGTGATCTTCTTTCCCTGCAAAGCCATAATGACGCTATTGCATTTGTCAAAGATGTTAGCGAGGCAGGCGCAGTCTTGCCTCACATCGAGGGTTTTCTTGTACAGTTCTGTGTTGCATCCTCGAAGAAACTCAACGATAGAGTCGAACAGTTTAAAGAAGTGAATAAGGCACTTGCTCTTTGAAAGCCACCTCATTTCAGTATGAAGGAGCAACTTGACGAATTCTTCGTCATTATCTTGGCACAGTTGCCGAAAAATTCGTTTATTGAGGGAATGGTGTTTGATAAAATTGATGACATCAATGGCCACCTGCAAGGACTTGCTCAGCGTCTCACTGAGTTTCTTCGCAGCCAAGTGTTGTCGATGAATGACACAATGAACAGCAAATACAGATAGATTTTCTCTCTTCAGAAGAGTGATGAAACCCTTATGTTGGCCGACCATTGCTCTTGTGTCGTCCGTAGCACATGATACAATGTTGTATGTAGTCCTAGATGTATGTATTACCTGCTTGTGTGTTGTATGTGGTCCTAGATGTGTGTATTACCTGCTTATGTGTTGTATATGGTCCTAGATGTGTGTATTACCTGCTTATGTGTTGTATGTGGTCCTAGATGTGTGTATTATCTGATTATGTGTTGTATGTGGTCCTAGATGTGTGTACTATCTGATTATGTGTTGTATGTGGTCTTAGATGTGTGTGCTACCCGCTTCTGTGTTTTTTCTTTTCTTTTTTTTTGTGTTTGTAATATTATTTATACAATAAGGAATAAAATGGATCTACATAGTGTTAACTTGTTACGGTTGAGTCAATAATATCAGACATGAAATATATTGTTATTGGTGAAGGAAAGACAAGATTCTAACTGGCCGCGCTCAAAGTGTCCTTGACTCAGTTGACTGTGGGTTTTTTCCATTTTTAAGATCTCAATTGCCGGTTAATGTCTAGACACGCCTGCAGACCTGCTTACAGCTGCGGTCAGACCATAGTTATGCTGTCTGCATGCACATTCTAATGCATTCACACTGGCTGTCTCAGAGACATACAAATATGGCTTATAAAACTTACCAAAGTAAAGAGCCTTCCAGTGCCCCCCCCCATTCCCCCGACTCCCCCTTGCTCCCCCCCCTCCCGGAGTTGCAAAACGCCCTCTGGGGGGTGCATATGCCCCCCATTGAGAACGTTTGCTCTAAACGACACTTAAAACATTTTAAATATCAAAATATTAAAACTTCATAAATATATTCTCCACTCATGAGAATTTCAAAACTACACCATGTAAACATAGTGTGTTGATAACTTACCTTGGCCTATAAACAGGGTTTGGATTTTTGCCTATTTTTCAAGACATAAAATAGGGGGTTGGCTTATATTTGAGTATATATGGTAATCCCATTTGAAAACTGATGCACTGAAAAACTTCACCCTTTCACTACCATATTTCTAATGTAAACACTGCTTATTATTTTAAAATAACTTTGGAAATAATCAAGAATTTGAAGGGTTTGCGTAAATTAACGTTTTTCATCATTAAGCTGGGGAACCAGAAAGATTCATACATAAAATGATGAAATATTTTTAGATAACATAAACATTTTATAACAAACAGTTTTGTATGGTATAACCAATGGTGGTTCCAAGTATATTGTAAGAGTTAATCAAACTCAAATTGACAGATATAAACAAGATGATTGCATTTCAGAAGATTTGTCAGACCATAATTCTAAATTTAAATCAATGTCTTGTCAATGGTTGAGTCATCCCTGTAAAGTCAACAATATAATTACTTGGGGAACATATGTAAACAAGATGTGGACCCCCAGTCCATTTGAGTGGTCAGTAGCCTTTCAGCTATATTGCTGGTGGAAATTATGCTTCCCATCTCATCTCTTTTTTGGCCTGCTGTCATTCTGCCACCAAATATAATGGCCCTTTTGAGTCCTTGAGTTTGAGACCCCTGGTGCACCCAATAACAACTATTTAGAATATATAGTTCATTACTATTAATTATTTAATGGGTACCAGAATCATTAATAGCTAAGCTTATAGTAACAAGATTTGGGCAAGTGCAATAATAAGGTTGGAACCCTACTTTCTGGAATTCAACTTCTGCCTCTGTCACCTTCAACTTTCATCATTTTAATACTGGAATATTTATTCAATTAACTCTACTAGGTAAGAGTAAAGTGTATCAAAGGCCCATCAGATCAGAGCTTATCCTGGTCTCATTGGCATTTAGCAACTGAGAGTACAACACTCTCTTCCTGGACATGACAAGAGTTTGTTACAGGGTTAACCACCAATTGCTGCTAGCACTCATTTTCTTCAGCTGAGTGTACTGGAGCAATTTGAAATAAAGTGTTTGGCTCAAGGATATGTGTCACTCCATCTGAGAATCAAACTAACAGCCTTACAATTATAGGCCCAACATATGCATTCATTAATCAACTATATTACTCAGTCCTAGTCATAAGATTTTAATATTTCAAAATATAGCATAAACTGTCTTATTTTCATTTAACAGTTGGGTACAAATAGTTTGCTTTAGGGTAATTTTATTGTATAATACTCAAGTTCATTGCATGTCAGTTTCGTCAATTAATTCATAGATCCAGGAATAAAAATTGTAGAAGCTTACAGGATTACTTTTAACTTTCATCTACATTTTTGTGAGTGAAATTCAAACTATTTATTATTGCTGTTTAACACCAGATCAACCCTCATAAAGCTGGCCTATGATTATAGATGTTCAAACCATGACCATCCCATATTTTTTAGTGTCTCTCAGAATGACATAAACTTGTTTCCTTCCATGTTTTAAAACAGTAGTGTGATTTAAAGAGAATTTGAATACCGTTTCTAGCAAGTCAAATGATTATACAGAGGCACCTTCAAATTATTTTGTAATCTTATATATATTTATTTCAAGATCTATGTCCTTCTTTACCTATTAAATATAGTCAGAAGTTTTTTGAATAATGTCATTCTTTACTGATACAACACAGCCCAGCATGAATATTTTTAAAAATTAGTATACAAAAATAAAGAAATATATATCTTTAAAGCATATATAGTCTTGCTTTGAAATATAATTTACACTCCAAGATATAAGCAAAGTATCTTATCCAGTGTAAACTGACACATTTTCCATATGCCTCAACAGTATCATGGTATTGGAATTAACACTAAGTTAAGCGTTAAAATAATTAAGTAATATACATTTATTGGACTATAAAATTAAAAAAATATTCAATAATTAAAGCGTAAATGAGGTGAAATATTCATCCAGTTGAAACATTTTTCTTTTTCTGTGTTGGTTCTTAACCCTTTAGCCTTTACATTACTCTATATTTACTATTATATTTTCATGGTAAAGGCTTACCTCACATAATTATCTCACACAATATTGAATCTAGAGATTTTGATATTATTTATTTTGAGAACAATATCTTAACATCAGTATGAGTGGCCAGCTACAATCAGTTTGAACAGAAAGAGGTGAGAGAATTCTGGCTGGATAAGGTGGTTAAGGTCTGCCAATTATGGTATTAGCTTAACAATTCCATTTTGTATTCATTAATTAGTGTTTACATTAATCATTTTGATCTCCTCCTCCTTCTTCTTCTTCTTCTTCTTCTTCTTGAAAGGGTCGTTGGGGCAGAGTCCTTACAATGACTGGAAAGAGGGATTTCCAGAAGGGTGACATCCTTGGGAAGAAGGAATAGTATTTTGGTTAATATGGGTCTTGGTTGTGGGTGGACACAATATGACTGATGAAAGGAGGAGAGATGAGAAAGCCAGAAGCGGAGGTGGTATAAGACCAGCCATTTCCAAGGGGAAGAGACCACTATGGTAGCAATTTATCTAATTATATATGTATGTATATATATAAAATAATTCTTACATTTGTCTCTGTTCTTATCTACAGGTGTTGCAAAACCTTGGGAAAGCTGCACGCACCACAGACCAAACATTTGATGAATATGTGAGCAATTTCAACAAGCAGCAGGTAAGATGTTTAAATATATAAATAAATAAATACATAGCTTAAGAGAAAATTCAATATCGAATACTGATCTATAAAGCCTAAGTAAATTCTTTTAGATCAGAACTTAATCTATATTAGTTTCTGATCTAAAAAGGTTTTAAAATGTGATTTTATTTTAACTTGAGAACATATTCAGAGCTACTGATACTACTCTTTCCGCAGCACTTGTTATGTTGCATTCTATAGAATAATGTATTAGGATTAGAATAAATAAAATAGGAGTATTAATAATACCTTTTGTATATTGTGTTGATGTTGTTGTTGCTTTGCTTTTAATCTGGGAATTTTTCTGGTTATTTTTGAGTGAGCTTTTTTATTGTTGTTATTGTTATTGTAGTTGTGTAGATTTGAGCATATATATTGGGTGATGTGACAGTGAGGAAAAAAATATAGAGAGCAGCTGGAGGGGAACAAATAATAGTATATATCATATATAGTCATCTATAAGTTGCACTTCATTTTGCATACAACATTTACAGTGTCTCTTATACTTTAATTAAGCTGTTGTAGGTCCAGTAGATAAGATGCATGCTGGTATTTTTGTGAAAAAGATGTGTCTAACACACAAGTATATACAATTGTTGAACCTCTGTCACTTCTGATGACAAGTTTTCCAACATCGTGTTCATGAAATTAACATGCAAATGGCTGAGCATTCCACAGACATGTGTACCTTTAACGTAGTTCTCAGGAAGATTTGGCTTGACATAGTGGATGACAAGGTTGGCCATTTGAATTATAAGTACAACACGATTTTACCAGATGAGTGGACTGGAGGAATAGGAAAGAAAGTGTCTTGTTCAAGGACACAATGTACTGCTGAGAATTGAACTTGCAACCTTACAATCATAAACCAAACACCCAAACCACTAAGCTATGCACCTTCACAACGTAAGTATATGTTATATTAAATATGCACTAGGAACTTGAGAGAGCTCAGATGAACTGAGAAAAGGGGTGACTATGTAGGTCTTGGTGAATGCATCTATGAGGGAGAATTGTGATGCATTAGACATGATGAAAATGAAGAATACAAACCTGTCTCTGTTTCTACAGGGGTGAGGTGGGGGAGATAATTTCTTGTTAGCTGCTAGTTGAATAGAACACAAAAAGAAGTCTTAGAACTGTTATTAACTAGTTAGATTTGATCTGGAGGGAACTAGTCTTTATAGAAAAACTAATAAAGAATAAAAATAGCTGAAATATAGGCTGACCTATCCATGTGACCATAGATGAGTAGGTGTTAAAACAATTGTAAGTTTTTAAAGCTATGTGATGAATTAACTATTACTAACTATGCTTTGTGAATATTGCATTATTGAAATTTTTTCTAAATGTTATTTTTACCTGCATTCTCTCCATACCTGAGCTTTCAGGTGTCAAATTTTTGCATTCCTTACATTAATTTTGAAAGAAATGTAGGTCACATATATATATATATATATATATATATATATATATATATATATATATATGAGAAATTCCATTTATATACAATATTATAGGAATGACATTTAATTTCCTGACAATATGACATTTTATATGATTCAGAGTAAATTGCTTATAAAGTCAGATAATAAAACTATGATTAAGTGTAGTCATGTTGAATGCCTACCTGAAATTGAATTTCTATACTGATTATATACATCATCATCATTCCTTTTTCTATCTGTTTTCCCATGCTTGCATGAGTTAAATGAGTCTTCTCTGGTAGATAATCTTTTCAGTTGTTTTCTTTGTCTTCTTCGTTGTGAGGTTCAGTATCCTGAGAGCGGCCTTCACCACCTCTGCCCATGTCTTCTTAGGTTTTCCTCTTCTGCATCTTCCTTCCACTTTTTCCCCCAATGGTCATAATCTATGTACATTACTTGCCCATACAAATGCAATCTTATCTCATGCACACTACAAGAGAGATATGTCATGATTCCTCTCAAACCCAATTTTTCTCTTAACTAGTTATGCTCTGCCATTCATGCATATTAACATTACATATCCAACAAAACTGGCTTGATTCATTTCTTTCTAACCTTTGCATATCTTACATTTAGTGCATATGTCTCACTACCATGAAGCATTGCACTTCTCCTGCAAGCATCATACAAACATCATACCTTTCATTTGAAGAAAGAATCTCTTTGTTACTAATATAGGTAGTAGCTGTCTGAACTTTTTGCACCCTGCTTTTATTCTAGCTGCTATGCTTTCAGAGTATCTTCCTTCACTGCTAACTAGATTAACTAGATCACAAAGTTTTAAACTATTAAATGGAACTTTTCTCTGATTGAAAAAACTTTATTTCTCTGGTGCTCCTACTGCCAACTGCCCATCTGCCACATACAAAGTCTACATTCTACATATAAAAATATAATTTATTTTTGTTCTTAGTACCTTGATTAATCAACTCTGATAAAAACAGGAAAACTTACATGGAAAAAGACAGTCAACATTGCACAGACATCTAAAAAGACTCTAAAAATAAATTTTATTTAAATTATGATCTCAAAGTTGTACAATTAGATCAACAATATATCTATACATATAAAACTAGTTGTCTGTGTGTGTCCTCATTTTTGCAAAGTCTATGCAAATCCACATTTCTACTCTGATTGACTTCAAACTTGCATTTATATATTCCTTGCGGTCTAAAGATATTAACTGCAGCTTTTATCTTTCAATTTTCTGTTGTTAAAGGGGTGTTAGGCGCCGGTTATCCATCTCTGTCGCGCTCTTATGATATCTGTCTGTATGCCTGGCTGTCTGCATTACGACATTCTGACGAACATTGATGACGTATTATGTTCGCTATTTTCCGTTCATTGCCAGGGAATCTCTTCACGAACCAAAGTATCGTTTACCTGTTTTCCTTCGGTTGCAACATTTTTCGAAATATTTACTTCTGTGTTCATAGATTGATTTTTTTAGTTTCAGAAGATCCCGTTAAGGGTGAAAGCAGCGATTCTTTGCTTAAACTTTAATCTGTTATTTTAATATATAATATAAATGAGGCAAGCCAGCCCAGTTGCACTTCTTGCCAATAAACATTAACCCTTTGTGCGCCATTCATCTAACTGTATACCAACAAATACCAACTAAACGGAGCATTGACAAGAACGATGGCAAATGAATATTCGAGGTAAGCAGTTTCCTCCCGAGCTGTTAGTTCACGCAGGATTCTCTGCTACACCTTTTCGTAATAATACTGAACAATGTACTGTTGGTCACTCCTTCCTCCAAAAGCCGTACAAAGCAGACATGTGCATCAGGTAGATGGATCGGGTGCAAATCTACACCAGGTCTACGCGAGAAATTCGCAGGCGACTGCACCGACAGGGATAGAGAGAAAAAGTAACTTAGTGGAAAGAGTGCGAATGAACTTTTGAGGTAAGTAGCCTACGCCTTACTGCTATGACACTGGAACCTTCTGCCAACTTAACCTGTGACTTTCTCTTTCACATTTACTCCAAAAGGCCAAAAGAGAGGAGTATGAAAAGAAGGGGCTCAACAATATTTCTATGAACAATGCACGTAGACAGCTAAACTGTACTTTCAACTTCTTAATTTTCTCTAAATAAAACAAGTTTCCTGTTGGTATATTTTCGTGAGTTTTTAACAGGCACTCACAAATAAACGTTTCTCATTGGAGGTGCTATTACCAATGTTCTTACTCGTGCAACGCCGGGATACACTGCTAGTTCCCTATAAAAAGGCAGTCAACATAAAGACATTTAAAATGTTCATGATGAAATAAAACCTTCCCTTTTTTTAGAATATAAAGATATTGGAATTTTTATTATGTTAACTTCCATTTTATAAAGGGAAAATTTGATATATAAAATATGACAAAATTCTCTTGTTTAAAACAACTACAAACCTCCTCTGAATGACAAAATACTCATTACCCTACAATATCTGAATTATCAATATGTAAATATATAAGATTTTAACATCATTGCATGCAATAATGTTCAAATGTAAAGATCGCCCAAGCTTTCAATTTTTCAAATTCTTGTCGGTTTCTTCTGATAATGTTGTATTTGAAGCATCAAGAATTTTAATATGCATAGCCGAGGTTGACTTTGTCTTTCATCCTTACGGGGTCGATAAAATAAAGTACCAGTAATGCACTGGGTAATTGCTGGCCTTGTGCCTAAAGTAGAAACAATTATAAAGTTAAAAAGGATTCTGAGAACAGCACAAGTTGTTTTGGACTAGTGTTATTTAAATGAAGACATTGAATCAGTTTACTTAGGATAACTATTGTTTTAACATGTTAATTTTAATGAGCATGCTTAAATTAACAAGAGAAGTGATTAAATGAATTCATTATCATTTGTTCTCAAATATTGACTTGATAAGCCATCAAATTACACATCAATATATTTAGTTCTCTAGAAATAGAGTTAGAGAAGCAATGCCTGTGTCTATTGCTGGCTCTTCTAGACTGGAGAGATTAATGTAGTTGATATCCAAACTGAACATCTGAAGATAAGTCTGTTGATACATGTGGGTAAGAAAGGAGTTTAGTTTGAATATTAGTGAACTTTGCTAAAGACACTAAAGGATCAGGTGTTAGTTTAGACCCAAGTCAGCCCTGAACAAGCAGACTTATGATGTTCCAAGAATAACCACTTTATCCCTTTTTTAAAATTCGAATATCAGTGTACCTTGTGTAATGTTATCTAATTATTTTCAGGACTACATTATACAACTTTTTCCTTGTTTTTAACCTTTTTGCTACCATATTACTAACAACAGATACTGTGTATTCTTTTCAAAACATTTTGAAAATAATCAAGAATTTGTAAGGATTTACTAATATAACTAGCTTTCTCATGATTAAGCTGGTGTTTGTTTGGAACATAATATAACAAAGGTTCTTACATAAAATTATGATAGGTTTTTAGATAAATAACACTTTAAAATACGGAGCTTTGTATTATAGAACCTGTTTCAGATGGTTTGGTATCGAAAGAGTTAAGATAGTAGTCTGTGATTTGAGGGAGGTTGCAAGCTATTTCTATACAGTCAGAGTTAGAGGTCCTCTTGTTTGCTCATGCCTCAATAGGTTGTCAACTTTGCTAAAGAGAATGGATGTTCAGTATCATTCAACAAAACAATGTAGCATTAGCCACAAAATCTGAACATCCAGTTCTTTGAGGATCAAACTGTTTACCACCTTATCATTAAATATTTAGCTATATTTTGCTTTATTCCAGTTTTCTCTTAACCCACCACCCTTTTATTAACTAGATAAACTGCTGTTTTAATAAGTTATGTAAAAAATATTTAACCTTGAAAAGATTCCTTTTTTCTCCTTCTTTCCTTTTCAGCTTTATCTATCCCCCCTTTTTTTTCTCTGTTTCTTTCTTATCTTTCTCTTTGCTTTTCTCATTTCTCTCTCCATTTTTTTCACTCTTTTAATTTCCCTGATTTTCCTCTTTCTCTTCCCCCTCTCTCTTTCAATTTCTCCTTATTTTCTTCTTTCCCTTCCCCTCTCTCTTTCATTCTGTTATAACCTATTTTACTCTCATTACTTCACTTTTCTATATTCTTAGTCTTTTATATTTTTTTTTCATTTTCTGTTTGATTCCCTTTTCTTGTTTACATTCTCCATCCCCTCTCTTATGCACATACAAATCTGTATAACCTCGCATTCAGACAAACAGAGAAAAAAATAGAATGGAGAATCAAGGTCTTTAGTTATTGAAATTCAAGAAAATTGTATCAAAAGGATTAGTTATCTTGCTGGATGTGAACATGTATATGTAAACATTCTCCAATCTACATAAAAGTAAATTTCAACCCCCACCCCCACCTCTGATGTTTTAAAAACAACATGTATAAATGAATAACAAATAATTTTATACCACCACTTTCGCTTACATGTACTGCGTAACACAGCTTGTCTCAGTTTACCTGGATAATAACAGCTTTGGTAACTAACATACCCGATTTTGAACTGTTTGTGAATAAATATGTATGGTTGAAATCAGATGAAACAGAAAATCAATATTACTGTATAAAATTATCTGGAAGAAAAATTCAAAACACCCAAAACCAATTGAGTGAGGCAATTTGCAATTATTTTTTAGTTCAATTACTGCTGCTTAGTTCTATAAAAAATAAGTACCAGTCAAATACTGGGATCGATATAATCAAATTTTTCGTTATTGTTGTTATTGCATCAGAGAAATGAGTTGTAGTGTGTAATAGAGAGGACTGTACTGGCATGATGGGTATGAGAGACAATTGTGTAAAGAAGTGTCAAGCAGTCCTTGTGGAAGGAACATACAGAAAAGAAAGATGTGGAAATAAATGGTGAGGACTGATTTTAGGATGCTGGATTGCATGAAGGAGATGATGAGGGACTGAGAAGTGGTGAGATTTTGTACTTGAGAAGATCTAGTCAATACATGCAAACAGGTAAAAAAAAAATAAAACAAAGAAAAAAAGGAAAAAAAAAATTTTTTTAATGTTGACTTTTTCTTTTTAATATTTTGATGTATGAGGAAAAGCAGTGTCCTTGACATCTGCTGCACCTCTCAAATTGATGAGATCAGTATGGTTAATGTTCAACATGATTGATACCAGTTGGGGAAAATATCATAAGATAGTATTCCAGAAGGATACAGTTTTGGGCAGGAATGATTGGAAAACAATTAGCAATAGTGTACAAAGTGTGGACACATCATGGCTGAATGGGTAAGAAGTTTGCTTCATTGTTAAGAAATTATGGATTCAATCCCACTGTGTAACATCTTGTTTGCCCACTTATTCCTGATAGGGTCATGAAGGCAGTCCTCAAACCCTCCTTCCAGCAGGTCCTATCAGAAGCAACTGTCTCCAACTGATCCAGCTGGATCCTTAATCAAGACCAGCCAAGCTCATGGATGTTATCCAACCATCTTGCTTGGGGTCTACCTCTGGGTGTCCTGCAGGCTAGTATTGCCTGTAAAATCTGTCCAGCAATTCTTTCCTGGACTCTAACCACATGCCCATAGTATTGGAGCTATGATCTCCCAATTTGGAGAAGTAGCGGCTCTTCCTGGAATGACTCTCTGATCCCTGAGCTACTCACTCTATCAAGTAATCTTACTCGAAAGACTCTTTGGAGGAATCCCATTTTGGCTGCTTGTATTCACGATCATATTCTTTTGGTCATTATAAAAGATTCATGGCCATAAGTAAGGGTTGGCACAAATACCAAATTGAAGATAGCAAGTTCGGTTTTTACACTTTGTGACATCTTGGGCAAAATCTTTATTCCATACCTTGTGAGTGAAATTAGGTAGATATAAACTGTTTAGAAGCCTGTCACATCAACTGTCCCTGGAATTCAGTGGGCCAGTCTTTTTATACACTGTATTGTACAATATTCAACCACTTAGCACATTAATTTAATCAGTAGTCTGCTCCATTGATTGAACAACTAGAAAACTCGTGGTCAAAATAGATGGAGATCCATTTACTTTATTGATAAGCAACTCTTTGCTAATTAGGAATTCTTGGACATTATTATATCTTGATTAAAAAAAATAATTGTTTCTACTTTTGGCACAAGGCCAGCAATTATCCCAGTGCATTACTGGTACTTTATTTTATCGACCCCATAAGGAGGAAAGGCAAAGTTAACCTTGACGGGATTTGAACTCAGACCGTAAAGGGGCGTAACTCTATGCTGCAAACATGGCGTCCGACTCTCTACCGATACTGCCAATCCACCACCCTATCTTGATTAAAAATAATAAAAAATAATTGTTTCTACATTTGACACAAGGCCAGAGATTTGAAGGTAAGGGGAAAGTCAATTAAATCGACCCCAATGCGTTACTGGTGCTTTATTTTATCAATCCTGTAAGGATGAAAGACTAAGTTAACCTCGGCGGGAATTGAACTCAGAACGTTAAGGGCTGTAACTCTAAGCCACAAAGCATAGTTGGATGCTTTACTGTAATAATGATAATGATAATAATAATAATAATGCTTTCTACTATAGGCACAAGGCCAGAAATGTGGTGAGAGGGGAAAGTCGATTAAATCGACTCCAGTGCATCACTGGTGCTTTATTTTATCGACCCCATGAGGATGAAAGCAAAGCTAACCTCGGTGGGATTTGAACTCAGAATGTCAAGGGCCATAATGCTATGCTGCAAAGCATAGCATTATGTTTTACTGATACTGCCAATCCACCGCCCTTGTATTAATAATAATAATGGTTTCTTATCTAGGCACAAGGCCAGCAATTTTTGTGGGAGGGAAAAGTCAATGAAATTGACCTCAGTGCGTGACTGGTACTTTATTTTATCCACCTTATAATGATGAAAAGCAAAGCTAACTTCAGTGGGATTTGAACTCAGAACGTAAAGGTCCGTAACTATGCCGTAATGCATATTATATGATGCTCTACTGTAATAATAATAATAAGTTATTAAAGAAATCATTATCATATCTTGATGGTGATTATTGTTCTTGGCCTGCCCCAGTCAAGCAAACCTGTAATCAAAGATGTTCAAGTTGTAACTATTTCATCTTTTATATATCAAAGACTACATTGTCCAATATATACTTCTTCATTTAAGATGGTATGGTGTGATCTGAGGGAGACCTGGCTACTATTTCTAGCAAGTGTTCTTAATTTGTCTTATGCCATACCCCACTATGAGACCACAACGAATTTGATGTTCTGCCTCAATATAAAAGCATATTTGGTGTCAAAAAAAATAAAATGAAAAATTTTGAAAAACTGCCTTACAAAATATTAAATTTGATTAAAAATTAATAATCATACTCTTGTGGTGGCATGTATCCTACATTCAGAATCATAGAGGTTAATGGAGATTGTTGAATGCAGTGATGCTTGAAATGGAAAAGGAAATCTCAACTCACTTCTATGCGTCTCATAGAAAGTTTTTTGGGTGTTATAAGGACCCAAGACCTATCATGAAGTGCAACATGAAATAAAGTGACTTGCTCAAGAACAGAAAACAATGTTCAGTGCAAGAATCAAACCCTATATATTGTGAGTACTATACACAAACAACTAGGCTACACATCTTCACTTAATGATGTTTACTTAGTGGCTTATGCCTGTGGTGGCTATTATTGTAAAGAATATCACTTATAAATGTTATATTTCTGCTACTGCAGTTTGAGAACATATCTATCCATTCTGCATTGTTCACAGCTGTTCTTCTATTTTGTAAGTCAGTAGATTAATTGTAGCAGGAAACTAGGCAGTGGATGACCTTTCTACTTTATAGAAGAGTGTTTAACCCTTTAGCATTTACATTAATCTATATTTTCACGGTAAAGGCTTTACCTCACGTAATTATCTCACATAATATTGAATCTATGAGATTTCAATATTATTTATGTTGAGAACAATACCTTGACATCAGTATGAGTAGCTGATTACAGCCACTTTGAACAGAAAGAAGTGAGAGACTTCTGGCTGGATATGGCTGATTTAAATTTTAAAGGGTTAATCGAAACATTTCAGGAAAGAAAATTCAATGAAGGTGGATAGATTGTTGTTGTTAAGCCTCAGATCAACTCTAATTGAGCAGACTCAATGATCAAATACATCCTAGTGATAAGCATTCCTTCTTTTTTTTTTCAGGGGGAATATCAAGGACTACATTATCTAATGTGTTCTTTACTTAAGATGGTATAGTATATAATTTGAGGTGGATTTGGCTGTTATTTCTACCAAATTAAGGAACCATGTAGAAGCTTCCTTATTGGTTTGGGTGTGGGCAGATTAGATTTAAGGGACAGCATACTTGTTTAACCAATGTTGTGTTATTTTAGTTTCAGGCCAGTCCTGGTTGATCAAACAAACCTATGATCAAAAGCATTCCAACTGTGACCATCCTATTTATTATTATTTTTATTTATTTATTGTATATTTTGGGCCACATTCTTTAATATGTTCTTCATTTCTTAAGATAGTAGCATGTGATTGGAAGGAAATTTCGCTGCTATCTTTAGCATTCCTCATGACCACAGTTTCCCATGTTTAGCTCACTTAAATAACCAGGCAGAGGCGCCTTTGTTATTAAAATTGGATGTAACAGGGTAAAACAGATGAACAGTTTGGCTGGGTAAAAGATGTGAACATAAAGATTTGTAGTGTTTTATTTAGATCTTTGTGTGTTTTAACTTGCTCAGAATGGTTGAAGAAACCTCAGCTGAAAACTAAACTCCATTATTTATAGTGACTCCTAATCCTTGTTCGTTTCTTCATCCTGTTCCCCATCTTATTATTACAACATACATGTTAGAAATGAATATTATTGCTATGTACTCTCTGTACCATAATCCACAATGTGGGTCACACAGTAAGCAGTCAAAACATGTTTTGAGTTATGTCAATGGATTCTTTAATGTGGAGGATGGCAGATTCAGTAAAACTTCATACAAAACGTTTTGTAATATTTAGTTACGACTCTTTGCATTCTAACTTAGGATGAATTAGAATTTCATTTTTCCAAGATTGATAAAATAAAGTACCAGTTAAGTACTGATGTCAATTTAATTGACTATTCTAACCTCACACCTTATAGGTTTAGCCAGCCGACTATAAGGTTACAACTTATAGGTTTCTTTGGTGTTTTTAATGAGAAGGATCCCAGTCCTATCATTCACTATTTCTGGCCTTGTGCCTAAGTTAGAAATCATCAGAAGAAAACAACTATCTGGATGATTTTCTCCTGGTTTATATAACATATTTATATTGTCCCATTCTTTTTGTGTATGTGTGTGTGTGTGTGTGTATATAAGCTGATATTGTCCAATGTGTCCTTTCTTTACTTTTAAAAACTGAACTTATAAAATACTGAAATATGACTGGGAAACAAAAAGATTAGTGAAATACTCTCTAAACATTTATAAGTTATATCAAAATTTATAAAATACTGAAATGTGAAAGTATTTTGATTTGAATACATGACAATATTGTCTCTATTTCTTTAAAATTATAGTTTGCTGTCACAATATTGTCACGACAGTAACAGTTAGATTGGCAGACAGAAGCGACAAAGAAGTGATTCTAAGTTTAAAGACAGATGAAGACAAGCAGTAGCAGAAAAGGTCACCACAATGAATGAAATCTGTAGTGTTTTAAAATGAGCCATATGGTGAAAATATAGATGGAAATTGGTGTTTTAAAGCTTTTACTATCATTTAGATTGGTCTAAGAGGTTGTTTAGAGTTTAGATTACATATGTAGATATATTTGAAATAGCATATGATACATAAGGGAGTTGAGCAGTATAATTGGCAGAGCATTAAACTTGCAGTATTTAGCTATATACTTTTTCTTTTATTCTGAGTTCAAATTTTGCTGAGTTCAACTTTGTCTGTTATTCGAGTGAGGTCAACAAAACAAGCACCAGTCAAGTACTGGGGTAAATTTAATTAACTCCACGTCCTTCCAATTTGTGGTTTTGTTCCTAAATTAGAAATTATTATAAAACAGAGAAGTGGATGGCAAAATTGATGGAGCATTGAATAAAAGCATTTAGTACTATTCTATTATGTTCTGAGTTCAATCTCACTGGGGATTGTCTTTCTTTAGCCTATTTTTAGTGTCTATAATAAACACTAGTCAAGTACTGGTGGTCAATCATATCAACTTTGCTCTCTCACAAAATGATGATTGCTTCATTCTTATAGTAAAAACAAAGCTAAAGTGGGAGAGTGGTGAACATATGCCTTACTGTATTTATATCTTACTGATTTTATATTCTGCTTTTCATCATTTTGGGGGCTGATGGAATAAAATACCTTTTTAGTACTTGGGTCAATATTATCGACTTTACCACCCACCACCAAAAAGAAAAAATGGCAGCCTTGTACCTATATTAGAAATCATTATTACAGAGAAGGTTAGCGTATTAGATTGGCAGTGTCGGTAGAGCGTTGGACAACATGCTTTATGGCATAGATTTACATTCGGAGTTCAAATCCTGCTAGGGTTAGTTTTGCCTTTCATCTTTATACAGTTGATAAAATAAAGTACCAGTAATGCACTGGGTAATTGTTGGCCTTGTGCTTAAATTAGAAACAATTATTACAGGAGTGATTGATTGTATTTACAATACATACTTATGTACAAGTTACATGGGTAAACACTTCCACTTTATTTACATAAATTATGTATCATCATCATCATCGTTGATTAACGGCTATCTTCCACGCTAGCATGGGTTAGATGGGTTTGTCCCATTTAGAGGCAAGTTGGGTCGCTCATATAGGGGAGTTTCTGGCAGGTTTTCTACAGCTGGATGTCCTTCCTAACACCAACCACTTTGACAGTGTGTGCTGGGTGCTTTTTGCTGTGTCTTTTACACATCCACTTTACAGTGTGGGTTGGTTGTTTTAGGGCTGGTTTTCTACTGCTGGATGCCCTTCCTAACATTAACCACATTTACAGTGTGCTGGGTACTTTTTGTCGTGACACCTACACGATCACTTTACAGTGTGAGCTGGATGTTCTTTACAGTATGGACAGAGCACCTTTATTGTGTCACCCACACAACACAGTGGCGACTAGGGAGGGTGGAGGGGCTTGGGGGGGATGTGGACATGGTAGTAGGGGAGGTTACCGCTAAGGGAGGTAAATGAGAGGGGATAGCAGGTTGAGGAAGGTGCCTACATGGTATAAGCCTCATCCTGAGAATAATAGAGGGCGGGTCTTCTGTAAAACTGCATAGCGCCAGAGGTCGCGGTCCTAAGTCATTGCTTTTGAGAGGTGTAATTGTGCAAGATCAGCTTTTATTATCTCATCCAAAGTCTTTCTGGGCCTGCCCACACCACGGCTACCATCGACTTTGAGCGCTCTGCACCTTATTATACAGCTGTCATCCTTCATATGCATCACATGTCCATACCAATGCAATCTCCTCTCCTGCATGCAACGACTGATCCCTCTTAAGCCTAATTTCTCACACTGTATTTATACTTTGCCATTCACGTATATTGCTATTGCACATCCAGCGAAGCATGGAGGCTTCATTTCTTTCCAATCTTTGCAGGTACTCCGTACACAGTGCCCAGGTCTCGCTGCCATGCAACATTGTTGTTCATATATATGCATCATACAGTCTGCCTTTCATTTTGAGAGAAAAACCTTTTGTAGTTAGCTCCCTGAATTTTCTCCAACCCGATCTCACTCTGGTTACTGTGCTTTTGGAACACCTTCCTCCACTACTGATTTGGTCACCCAGGTAACGGAAACTATCTACCACTTCAACCGAGCACTCTGAACATTTGAAGGTGGTTGTATCGTGAGGTTTCTTACCATACTACTGCTAACTTGTACAGCCGGTCCCTCAACATATGACAGATTGTCTTTATCCCATGCATTCTCCTCATTCAGCAATCTTTTATAGTGGCACTTCCATGCTACCTTCTTTTCATAATTACAATCGACTGTGCTTTGCTTCAAAATTTGTGGCATTGTGCCCATACAAGATATCATTGTTCAGCTATCAGCCAAAGTATATTGTGAAGATTAACCACTACCCCCCTTTAGCTGGGAAGAACAAACAGTTTCCCTCTGTCTGGCAGCTATTATGAAAGATGTTATATGATGGGCATTACTGAAACTACTAAAGATAGACTTTTTTTTCTTCAACTTGGCTCTTATCAACTTCATTAAGTTCTACTTGGAGAGAGATGTGTTGCCCTTATAGTAAATTTGTTGAAAGGCGGGTGAGAGTGACTAGCATGGCCTAAGTGAATGGGCTTACTCTTATAATGTGCTTGTAAACATGGAAATGACAGATTGGTAGTTAGTGTAATTTTGAATATATAGGTTATTTTTTTTCTTCTAATTTATAAGATTTCTGTGTAAAGCCTTACATGTTTTACAATCTGTCTCTTTATCCATTACCCTTGTGACAATAAATGAAATTATTATTATTAGAGTGGTGGATTGGCAGAATCATTAAGGCATTGGACAACATTCTTAGCATTATTTATCCTAGCTCTTTATATTGAGTTTAAATTCCTCTAAAGTCAACTTTACATCACATCATTCCAGGGTTGATAAAACAAAGTACTAGTTGAGTACTGGGGTTAATTTAATCATTTAATCCTGTTTCCCAAATGCCTAGTCTTGTACCTATGTTAGGAACTAAATTTTGCCGAGATCAACATTACCTTTTATCTTTTGGGGAGGAGGAGGGGTCCAAAAATTAAAGTGTTTATATTTATCTAAACAATTTCCTTTATAACTTTGCCTTTCATCCTTATGGGGTCGATAAAATAGAGTACCAGTAATGCACTGGGATAATTGCTGGCCTTGTGCCAAAAGTAGAAACAATTATAACTTAATGCAAAACCTTTACATTCCAAACACCAACTTGATGAGAAAGTTAGTTATATATCTAAATCCCTTCAAAGTCCACATAGGAGGCACTGCTCAAACTGGGGTGTAGTGTCTGTCCCTCCCCCTCCATTTCTTTTTTTGATCCTTTTTTCTCTTCCTTTTCTTTTTTCTTCTTATTTGTTCCTTTTAACAGTGTTTTGTTTCTATTAGATACGGCTCATTTCTTTTTATGTAATTATAACCTAGAAATAAAAGTTTATTGTAAGACTAAAAACACCCTTTACTAAAAGCATCCTTTACTATTTTCAAAATTATTTGAAAATTTCAAGCAGTGTCTTTCAATAGAAATATGGTAACAAAAAAAAGAGATTAATCAACTAACCCTTCTTTCTAATTTTGTAACCTTGTGCCTCTGTTAGAAACTGTTATTATAATCATCATCATAAGATAGAAGCTTACTGTTAAGTATTTCAGTCTACTTCTTGTTGATTGATATCAATACTGGCAGTATTAAGTATTTGCTTTACTCCCTACTCTCTTTTTCTTCTTGCATCATACATTTACTTTGGAGGAAGATACTTAAGCACTAAAATGATCCCCAATGAAATAGAAACTCACTAGTTTAGTTGATTGACTCAAATGTATTTAACATAATACATATATACATACTACAATCTGTAGAATCTTGTGGCTGCTGTAAAAATTACTTTTGAGAAGTAATTTTCTATGTATCATTTTTCATATTATGTCTCTTTTTTTTTTTTTTTTTTTTTTTTTTTCTAAAGCCTATTACTATTGCTGATTCCATTCCAATATCTTGTATCCTTCTACTAACAGACATTACTTCAAGGCTAGATCATTTCTTTTAATCCTTTAAATCCCGAATAAGCTTCAGCAACTCTAAATTGAGGTTTAGGCTTAGTGTATTTACTTTCTCTTCCATCCCATCCCATTCCCTTACCCCCCCCCCCCCGCTCTATATTTCCCTTCACCCTTCATTTCCTCCTATTTGAGTTTTCCCCAAATCTTTCTATTTTTTTTCTTTTATCGCACTGTCTTCCTTTTCTCTTCCTACCCTTTTTTTTTTATCCAATTTAGTATTGCAGTTTGGGATATTTTGGTGTAACTTTCCAAAGTTTTCATTTTGTTATTTTCTCTTCCTTCTTTTCTTTCTCCCCTTCCTTCTAATCTCCCCTTTTTTCTGTCATTCCATCTTCTTCCTCTCTCTTTTTCATTACTCCCTCTCCCCCATTTCTTTTTCTAGTTTTCTTTCATCAATGATGGGGACATCATTTAAGAAAACAAAATTTATCTAAATGTAAACACTTAACTAATGAAAAAGATATGAATAATTTAGGGCACAATTATAGCTGCGTAGTTAAGGAGTTTGCTTCACAACTACTTAGTTTTGGGGCTCAATCACACTACATAACAACTTCTATTATGATCTTGGGTTGACTAATGACTTACAAGTGAAATTTGGTAGATGGAAACTGTGCTGAAGTCCATCATATATGTATATATATGTCAGTGTCTGAGCATATGCCTGCCTGTGTTTGTTTATATCCTGTAAAATATGTACATAACTTAACAAATAAGTACTAGGGTTGATATGATCGACTAAGTCCCTTCACGGCCATGGTTTAGCACGGCGACTGTCTATTGACAGAAATTAGTAAAAGAATAAAAGAAAAAGTATAATTTGCATCATCATCATCATCATCATCATCGTTTAACGTCCGTGTTCCATGCTTGCATGGGTTTGGACGGGAGTTTTCCCACTTGAGGCAAGAGTGGTTGTCTTGCTCACATAGGACTGTCTGGCGGGTTTTCTACAGTTGGATGCCCTTCCTAACACCAACCACATTTACAGTGTGGGGCTGGGAGGTTTTTACCGTGTTGCCTACACGGCCACATTACAGCGTGGACTGTCTGGCAGGTTTTCTACAGCTGGATGCCCTTCCTAACACCAACCACATTTACAGTGTGGGACTGGGACGTTTTTACCGTGTTGCCTACACGGTCACATTACAGCGTGGACTGTGTGTTTTTTTTTCGTGACACCTACACGATCTCATTTGTTTCGGCCTGGATTTTGTGGCACCAACATAACTTTACATTGAAAGGGGCGGTGTGGATGGGGTGGGGGTGGTGGGACGGGGGTGTATTTTGTTAGAGATGCCTACTGACTGTAGTAGGTTTTACTTTGTATTTAGGTAACGCGGGTCTTCTCTGTTACTGAGTACCGCCAAAAGTCTCGGTCCAGTGACATTGTAGAAGGTTCTGCAACAGTATGGGATCGATGGACAGCTTTTTGTTGCTCTGAAGTCTTTATACAAATGTTTAAAAAATCATTCAATGTAAGTGTCATACTATCAAGGATGCGAACTGTCTCTTTTCTTGTTCATAATCTTTGTGGACAGGATTGACATGTGTAGTTGGGTTGGAAATGATATCATGACAGGCAGATGTAGGATCAGTTGGCTCGAATTTACAGACAACAAGGAACTACTTAATTTATCAGAAGGTGTTCTCTGATAGGTTTGCTGCTGAGTGCTGCAAAGACTGAGACACTCAACCTCTCAAGGAAGCCTGCTTCATCAGTCGGTTATCAAAAGAAGAGAGGTAGGTGTAAAAGCTAAACTCAATATCTTCAATTCGGTGTTTGTGCCACTCTTACCTATGTTCATGACTGAAAGAATACAATCACAAACACGAGTGGCCAGAATGGGGTACCTCCGAAGAATTTTTGAGGTAATGTTACTCAATAGAGTGCATAGCTCAGAGATAAGTGAGTTACTCCAGGTAGAGCAGATACTTCTCTGAATTGAGAGATCACAGCTTTGATATTACAGACATGTGGTTAGAATGTCTCAGGAAAGAATCACTGGACAGATTTTATGGGCAAAACCAGCCAGCAGAAGAGCCAAGGGTAGACCCTGAGCAAGTTGGTTGGATAACATCCATGAGCTTGGCTGATCTTGCTTGGGGATCCAGCTAGATCAATTGGAGATGGTTACTTCTGACAAGTCCCGCTGGATGGCATGCTTGAGGACTCTGCTCCCTCGACCTTCCCAGGAATGAGTGGACTAAGAAGAAGAACTCTTGGGTGCTTCAATTTTCATAATATTTTGTTTCATGTGAGGAGACCACAGTATTCAACGTGGGGCCAGGCAAAGGTAGAGAAGAGAATGATGGTGTTGCTATCTCTTGACCAGAAAGTTCTAAGAATCCAGGAACACATCTTTTAGGCCATGTCAACTTTGTTGTTTATGTGAGTACCCCAGCTTAAGTTGCTATCAACAATTACACCATGGTCTCTGATGTTGTTGGATTCCACAAGGGTTTCACCTGAGGGAAAAGAATATGGTAACTTCAGTGCATCCTCTTTTCCAAAGTGGATTAGTTCAAATTTATCTTGGTCAGCAGTGTCTGCTGGCTGACTGGCTGTATGTATGTACGTAAATACATACATGTAAATCTTGGGTAGACAAGAAATGTAGTGGGATAATGGGAAGACTAACAGGAAGAGAAGACTTTGTAGAAGATGCACAGGGGTAACCGAGGGGAAGATAGCCAGTGATGTAAGCCTATTCCAATCACAGGAAGGACTCATAGAAGTGGTTGATAGCTGCTGCTATCTAGACAACATAATTAGCAGTCGGGGAGGGTGCTCTGAGAGCATAATAGCTAGAATAAGGATAGGATGGAAAAAGTTTAAAGACCTACTTCCACTGATGACCACAAAAGGTTTCTCCCTATGTACAAAAGGACAACTGTATGATGCCTGTGTGCAAAGTGCGATACTGCATGGTAGTGAAACATGGGCTGATACTATAGAGGAGATACGTAGACTGGAGAGAAATTAAGCAGCCATGCCCTGTTGGATATGCAATGTAAGTGTGAGAGAAAGGCAAAGCCTGGACGAGTTGAGGGAGAAGTTGGGTTTAAGTGGAATCCAAGGTGGTGTGTAAGAAAGAAGACTGCTTTGTTTGGACATGTGATGCACATAGACAATGATCATTAGGTGAAGAAGTGCCAATAAATGCCAGTGGAAGGAAGCTGCAATAGATGTTGACCAAGAACGACCTGGGCAAAGGATGTGAGAGCTGACCTCAAATCACTGAGACTCACAAAGGTGATTACAAAGGATACCGACATATGGAGAGATGCTATGCTGAGAAGTACCCTTGCAAGCATGGAATAGCGGACATAAAAATGATGATGATGATGCATACATCTCTCTCTCTCTCATCATCATCATTTTACGTCCGCTTTTCCCTGCTTGCAAGGGTGGGACGGGAACTGATTCTGGCTTGATTTTTACAGCTGGATGCCCTTCCTAACACCAACCTCATTTACAGTGAGTGCTGGGTGCTTTTTTGCCGTGGCACCTCCACGACCACTTTACAGTGGAATGATAGGGACCCCAGTCCTATCATCTCATTTCTACAGCTGAGTAAACTGGAGCAATGTGAAATAAAGTGTCTTGCTCAAGGAAACAACACATCACCCGGTCTGAGAATTGAACTCACAACCTTTCGATTGCAAGGCCAATGCTCTAACTACTAAGCCATGTACCTCCATATATATATATAACAGAGTGTTGTAGTTTGCTTGAAGCATTGTTGAATAGGAAACACAAATTTAAATAATTTGTAAACCATACAAACCATACATACAATACAGTGAAAGGCATGTGTGAATATGTATGTATATATATATATATATATATATATATATATATATAGGAGTCGAGTCGATCGACTTTCGTCAAATCGGACCGAGGGAACAATGTTTCCGTTGGTCTTTCCAATTGCTAATACTATCTATCGGTCGCAACTCCAGGTAGAAGGAGCAACGTGAAATAAAGTGTCTTGCCCAAGGACATAACGCATCGCCTGGTCCAGGAATCGAACTCACAACCTTATGATTGCGAATCCAATTCTCTAACCACTCAGCCACATGCCTTCACATATATATATATATATATATATATATATATATATATATATATATATGTATATATATATATATATATATATATATATATGTGCATGTTTATGTGTGTAATAAGAGGCAGTTTATGTATGTAAAACTTCTCCTTTGCCCTTCAACACTCACTTACACAGCTAGCTAAAGATTTGATATTGGGCAATTTAATTTGTTGATTGTTTTCTCTGTGACACACACACCCTACACTCAAACTCTCCTTTAACATCAGTTTATAGCTTATTATATTCCCCCTTAATGAAGTCAGTGTTGAACTAACTGTAAATGACTAATTGATTATATAAAGTTGAAGAGCAACCAATTTGGGGTCGGCAATGTCTGCCGGCTGGCTGTATTTCTATTCTTGTAAAGTAAAATCAATCTGGTTAAAAAGCTGGGGTTTTTTTTCTATTCTCCTTTCTTTCCTGTAATTCATGAGATGTTTAGATAAATCCTCATCATACTAGTGCAGCACCCCCACCAACATCAGTTACCTTATCGTTAATGTTAACCCTATCAGTACTGGTCTTATCTTCATGTAGCTTTTCTCTATCCTGTTTCTGAAAAGAGTATCAGACTTTATTTAACTCATATTTTCATCATCAAAGTTATCACCATGAACAACATCAGCTGCATTGGTGTGGAGCCTGTCAACCCTCTAGTTTTATTATCCCTGCTACTACCACCATCACCATCATCTTCATCGTTATTGACAAAACCACTGTCTTTTGCATTACTGCTACTACTACCACCACCACCAATGATAAAAAAAAAACCCTCCTTCTTATGCATTGCTACTACCACCACCATCACCACCACCACTGACAAAATCTTTTATGTATTACCACTGCTGTCCTTCTGCCACCACCAGCACCATCACTGTTTATGACAATCACTATCATTATCAGTGACAATGCCACGACCATCATCATTGATAAATCTACTGTTGTTTTATTTTGTTTTGTTTTTTTATTTTTCCTGCATATCCATCTATCTACTATACTTTTACATCACCATTGTCAGTTCTTTCATAATCATAGCTATTACAGTTCCTATTCCACCTCTTCTCCCTCTTTCATTCCAACACTACTACTGCTACATTTTCAGTACCAGGGGGCTCATCTATGCTGAAATAAATAATGACTCTCTAATTTTATGAATATATAGGTATTTAACTCCTATTAAATCATTATTATTGAACTGGATGTTTTTTTTCATGATTTTTATTGACTTCATCTGTAGGTGATTCAAATTTGGATGAGGGCAAGATTTTTTTTATAGTCACAGGGTACCATACTCTAATTAATTGCTCAAATTGGTAGAAATATTAGACAATTTCTGCTCTGCTCACACCCTGATATCTTAAGAAACTGAAAATTTAGACCATCTACTCCTAGATATACAAAACAATGACAACATTGGTTTGAGAGGGCTCCTCAATGACTTTGAAGTACTCTTCATGGCAACTGACAACTTCTCTAGTGCTGCTGACAGTAAAATACATTCAGTGCAATCTGAAAAGTGGTTGGTGTTAGGAAGAGCATCCAACTTTAGAAACTGTGCCAAAACTGTAAGGATTCTTACACCAAATGCCATAAAATTTTCTGGTGCTGGGAACAATAAAATGTACCCAGTACACTCTGCAAAGTGGTTGATGTTACGAAGGGCATCCAGCCATAGAAACCATACCAAAAAAAGAAATGTGTTTTATCAAGACCTTGACCTGTCTAGGAGGACTGTGGTAAAATACTGACCTATTCAACCTATGCCAGCAAGAAAAATAACTGTAAAATGGAGAATGGGGATAATCATGATTGAAATGACTTTGATCCTAGGTATACTTAGTCAGTGCTGACCTGAGGTTAAACAACAACCACCACCACCACCACCATTAACAATAACAATGAATCACTCACTGTTCATCCTCACAACCCATCTCATCCTACCTCATAGCATGTGGTAATTGTCATTACAATCAATACTACCACCACCTCCACTTTATTGCATTGTAAATTTTACCACTAATAGTAGATTAAGATAATATTCATAAGACCTCATTGCCACTATTTCTCTTCCTCTTTCTTTAATCAAGTAAAAAACAAATGAAAAATAAAAAAAAATAAATATGTAACTTTTTTTTTTTACATTTCTATATTGATCTCATTTTATTTTCATATTTCCATTAAAAAAAAATTAAAATGTGATAAAAACAAAAATGGAAGGAAACAATTAAAATGGTTGAATAGAAATTTTCATTGTTTTTGCTTTTTTTTTTCTATATTCAATAAGGAAATTTCTCATCTTGATTTTTATTCCCCTCAATTGTCTGTCTGTTTGTGTTAAACTTTTCTCCCTGATTATTTATTGGGTTTATTGATCTTATCGTTATTATTATTATCATCATCATTTTATTTATTTGCTTTATTGGTTGATTCCATTCATATTTATTTATTGGGGGAGGTGGACTACAAAAAAATGCCCCCCCCCCCCCATATTTTATATGCTGGCCTTTTTTTTTAAAGTCGTTAATTACCTCTTCTTAACATCTTCCCTTCTCCCCCCCCCCTCTCTCTCTCTCTCTCTCTCTCTCTCTCTCTCTCTCTCTCTCTCTCTCTCTCTCTCTATATATATATGAAGGCACATGGCTTAGTGGTTAGAACATTGGCCTTGCAATCGAAAGGTTGTGAGTTCAATTCTCAGACCGGGTGATGTGTTGTTTCCTTGAGCAAGACACTTTATTTCACATTGCTCCAGTTTACTCAGCTGTAGAAATGAGATGATAGGGACTGGTGGTCCCTATCATTCCACTGCAAAGTGGTCGTGGAGGTGCCACGGCAAAAAAGCACCCAGCACTCACTGTAAATGAGGTTGGTGTTAGGAAGGGCATTCAGCTGTAGAAATCAAGCCAGAGTCAGTTCCCGTCCCACCCTTGCAAGCAGGGAAAAAGGGGATGTAAAATGATGATGATGATACATTGAGTTCTTCATGCAGACTAGACCCCCACAACTTACCGTGGATATTTCTGTGTATATATAAATAAATATATATTAGGTTCTGCAAGAAATGCTTAGGATTATCATGAATGCAGTAATGGTTAATTACTACTCTAGATAGAGTTGATGTGCGGTGAGGGGTTACTCAATGAGTTACAAAAGAACAGTTAAAGAAACGTGGTTTCCGATTCTTCTATATTCCGGAGTGTAGATAAAGAATAATTAATAAAACAGGTAGACATCATAAAATGGTAATTTATTCCTAGTGTTTACAAATGTTTCGTTAGTAGTTACACGGCCTAGTCATGCTATATACAAATTGGTAGTTGTTAATTTGCAGATACTCAATTTTCAAATGCTGTTCGTACCACCAAATCTTCAGAATGAATGGCTGAATCATAGTTTCTTTATATTTCTTAAAGGGAGTAATTGGGGAAGATAGAGTAGAAAAAGAAGAGAGAAAGAAAGAGAGAGATAGATGTAGGGGTAGGAGAAATGGGAGAGAGTGGTTTGAAGAATACAGATAGCTTAATCTAAATGTTGTGATAGGGGTCCAACAAGTGGTTTTATTATACTGCTTACTCTCAAAGTGACAACTTAGGCATTGTGTTGATATTATCAAGTTTGGAATTATTTATTGCTACAGAGAGCAGGTTAATAGATGTATGGAAGGAGGGAGATAGACAGAGAGCGCGAGAGAGAGAGAGAGGGGGGACAGAAAAAAGTTAAGAGAAGGGGAAGGAAAGGTGATATACACTGAGTTGATAGTTGTAGTTTGCTGATCGTACTTAAGTATCTATTTATTATGATAAGCAAGGTACTGGTTAGTAGTGGAGGGGGGGGGGGGATATAGTTAGGAAGTAAGTATTGAGTGAAATTAGTAAGTGAGAAAGTGGTGTAATAGTCTTGGGTTCAAATTATGTTAAGTTACTTTTATAGTGAGAAAATTTAGCCTTCAGTTTGTGGTTGCATTCGATTCTGTCATTTAGTAAATTGTTTTTAGATTTTAAGATATAAAAAAGTTCAAGGTTGCATAATCCACTCCAATATGCACTAGCGCTGGATAATTTATCCCATTTTAGGGTGAACTGCCGGTTGTATTCACGGAGTTGCCAGATCTTATTAACGGTGTTCAGGATGTTTAATCAAAAATCGATGACGATACCAGCGTGATTTAAAGGAAGTAGTGGTAGACCCGACGTAATACCATTTCTGGTCGTTTGATTCGACAGTGCATTGATAAACAATGTTGTTCTCCAGGCATTTATTCTTCAATGAGCATCTCTCGGGTAGGTGGCCATTACAGTTTTTGTTATGGGTAACAACTGTACCATGGATAGGTTGGGATAACAGTACCAGTGGGTTGTGTAATACTTGTCTCCCATTTGGTGGTTGGGAAGTTGATATTACGTTATGCCCATCTGTGTCTAAAATATTTTGTTTTGTAGTGTTGTTTAATAATCGCTTTATGGTGCAGTGAAGTATGATAGCTTAACAGTCTTAGAGTTTAGAATTTTACTGTATTTATGGGAATTAGGGAAGTGCTTGTTAATTAACTTAAAGAATAAGAGATAGTTTTGTACTATCGAAGCAGATCAGCAAACTATCAACTCGGTGTATATCGCCTTTCCTTCCCCTTCTCTTAACTTTTTTCTGTCCCCTCTCTTTCTCTTTCCCTCTCTTTCTTCCCCTCTCTCTTCCCCTCTCTCTCTTTCTTTCTCTCTCTCTCGCTCTCTGTCTATCTCCCTCCTTCCATACATCTATTAACCTGCTCTCTGTAGCAATAAATAATTCCAAACTTGATAATATCAACACAATGCCTAAGTTGTCATTTTGAGAGTAAGCAGTATAATAAAACCACTTGTTGGACCCCTATCACAACATTTAGATTAAGCTATCTGTATTCTTCAAACCACTCTCTCCCATTTCTCCTACCTCTACATCTCTCTCTCTCTCTCTTCCTTTCTTTCTCTCTTCCTTTTCTACTTTATCTTCCCCAATTACTCCCTTTAAGAAATATAAAGAAACCATGATTCAGCCATTCGTTCTGAAGATTTGGTGGTACGAACAGCATTTGAAAATTGAGTATCTGCAAATTAATAACTGCCAATTTGCATATAGCATGACTAGGCTGTGTAACTACTAATGAAACATTTGTAAACACTTGGAATAAATTACCTTTTTAAGATATCTACCTGTTTTATTAATAATTCTTTATATATACCCCCCCCCCCCTCCCCAATATATCGTATACGCGCCTGCAGGTTCTCTCTCAATCCCTTCCTCTACAAATATAAAATAAACCTGTTGTGAGCTACGAAACTCAGAATTTGTCAATCCCTTATTCTTGGCTACTTCGCTTGCTTGCTCTTCTGTGAAATGTAATGTACAAATCTTATTTTTCTCATTTCTCCATGTTCCCCAGTCCATTCATCTATCTGTATCATATCGTCCAGAATCCAATCTTTTCTTTTTCAATGCTATTCGATAATTCTGTCTGATTGTTCAAAATAATCTTCTTGTATTTTAAAATCCCATGCTTCTGTCAGACCCCCGAGAACGATCTTCTACTTGTATTTAAATTTTTACTCTTATTACTGTTATATGCTCGTTAATTATCGTCGAAATTCTAGGATTTTATTTTATAAAATAACCTTCTCGCTAACTACCCCTGATCCCCTCCCCTCCTCCCCCACTCGCCACCATTATTATTTGGATCAATCATAATTCAGTGGCCTACGATATCACTTCTTAAGTTTAGACCTGGTTGCCTTTTGATATGATGGATGGACTACAGAATTCTGAAGAGTCTGAAAAATCTGGACACTCAATGACAATGCCAAAGATAAAGACAAATTCACCTCATTCTGCCGGACGAGAATGCAAGGACTCCTCCTCTTTATTTCGGCCGTGGATGGCTAACATAACCCCATCTCCCTCACACCCACCAAACACAATACAAAATTTCAGAGTTGGTACCATGAATGTAAGCACCTTAAAAGGTCGCTCTAACGAGGTTGTAGATATGCTTGAACGTAAGGAAGTTGATGTTTGCTGTATTCAAGAGACCAGGTGGAGGGGTGGGTCTGCTAGATTCATTGTGGGTAAAAAAAACGATGCTATAAGCTTTTCTAGGTGGGAAATGACAATGGGCTGGGTGGAGTAGAAATCATGCTAGCAGAAAAATGGGTAGATAAGATAATAGACGTAAATAGACTAAACGACAGAATAATTAAAATAAGACTTGTCCTAAATAGAACTACTGTGACAATAATATCTGCGTATGCACCCTAATCCGGACTGCCTGGCGTTATAAAAGACAAATTCTATGAGTCGTTAATGCTCACTACCTCGCAAATAACCGACAGTGACTACATAATTATTGCTGGCGACCTAAATGGTCACGTTGGACAACATTGTGACGGCTATGACGGAATCCTTGGAGGCTATGGGTTTGGTACTAGAAATGTGGAAGGCTCCAGAATCCTGGAATTCTGTGACGCAAATAACCTAACTGTCTGTAACACTAACTTCAAAAAACGAGACAATCACTTGATCACCTACAGATCAGGGGAACACACCAGTCAGATAGATTATATCCTTACCAGAAGACGTGACAGACTGTCGGTTGTAAAAACTAAATCCTTCCCCATGAAGAATGGACCTCCCAACATAGCTTCATAGTTAGCGAGCTCATAGTCAGGACGAGACATACTCGACAACAGAGGAGGACTATCCTCAGAAGAAAAATATTGAAGTTAAAGGACCCCACAGCCAGTAATAAATTTAAAAGCATATTACTTGATGCTTTTGACAGTAAGGAAGAGCAATTAGAGTCGTACAATATAGAGGAACAGTGGGAATTCCTGAAAGCTAACCTGCTGAAGGCGACAGATGAAATCTGTGGCTGGAGCAGACCTATAGGCAGGAGGAGAGTAACTTGGTGGTGGAACAGCAAGGTGGAGTCAATCAAGGCCAAAAAGCAGGCTTGGAAAGTATGGCAGGATGGGGGAAGTAGAGAAGACTATCAAGTGGCCAGGAGGGAAGCTAGGAAACAAGTGTACTTTGCAAGAAGGGAAGCAGAGGAAAGAAAGTTCAAGCATGTTCTACAACACGAGGACCAAAAACGTGAGGTGTTCAGGATTGTTAGGCAATGTGTCAAGGAAAACCGTGATATTGTCGGAGAGAAGTGTGTCCGTAATGATGATGGTGTACTTGGCATCACTGATGCTGATAAGAAGGTAGCTTGGAAGTGTCACTACGAAAGGCTACTAAATGAAGAGAATAAATGGGAGAAAGATAGTCTCCCCCACATTGATCCAATAGAGGGACCAGCAGTGCAAGTTGAAGGTAGTATAATAAGTAAGGCAATCAAAGATATGAAGACGGGCAAGGCGGCTGGGGCTTCGGAAATGGTTGCTGAAATGCTGAAAGCATCTGGAACGGTGGGACACACCATGGTCACCCGGATAGTAAACCAAGTCATACAGAATGGGGTCGTACCAAAGGACTGGCGTAGCAGCATCATCATTAACTGCTACAAGGGTAAAGGAGAAGTCCTAGATAGGGGAAACTATAGAGGCATTAAATTAATTGACCAGGTCATGAAGGTCACAGAAAAAGTAATAGCGCAACTAATCAGAGAGCGAATTGATCTAGATGAAATGCAGTTCAGGTTTGTGTCGGGTAAAAGTACCACAGACGCTCTTTTCATTGTACGACAACTACAGGGGAAGTACCTAGCTAAAAGTAAACCCCTATACTTAGCTTTTGTTGACTTGGAGAAAGCCTTTGACAGAGTCCCACGCCCCATTATCTGGTGGGCTCTCAGAAAACTAGGTGTTGATGAATGGCTCGTGAGAGCTATACAAGCCATGTATAAAGAAACAGTCAGCAAGGTTAGAATTAACAACGAATATAGTGAAGAGTTTAGCGTAAAAGTTGTTCATCAGGGCTCTGTCCTTAGCCCCCTACTATTTATTATTGCCCTTCAGGCTATAACAGAGGAGTTCAAGACCGGCTGCCCATGGGAACTCCTATACACAGATGATCTAACGCTCGTAGCTGAATCGATGGCTGAACTAGAGAAGAAATTCCAAACATGGAAACATGGAAGCATGGCCTAGAATCAAAAGGCCTTAAAATTAACTTGTCTAAGACTAAAGTTCTAGTATGTAGGAAGGAAAATAGGGCACTAGTCCCCTCTGGGAAATGGCCATGCTCAGTGTGTAGGAAAGGAGTAGGCAAAAACTCCATTTTATGTCCCAAATACAAAGTATGGGTGCATAAAAGATGTAGTGGGATCACAGGTAAGCTAACTAAGAACATAGATTTTATCTGTGGCCGGTGCTCAGGTGCATTAAGTAGTAGCAAGTGCCCACAGGATACTAGCTCATTCCATTGCCCAGATGGTTCTATAGAAATAGTGGACACCTTCCGTTACTTGGGTGATAAAATCAGCAGTGAAAGTACAGTAGCTAGAGTCAGAACGCGATGGAAAAAGTTCAGAGAGCTTATACCACTATTGGCAGACTATAAGTTCAAAGAGCTTATACCACTAAAGGCAGACTGTATGATGCCTGCATACGAACAGCAATGTTACATGGCAGTGAGACATGGGCATTGTGTGCAGAGGATCTACGCAGACTGGAGAGGAACGAAGCTTGCATGCTCCACTGGATGTGTAACGGCAAAGCATAAATTAACTAAGTGAGAAATTAGGAATAAGAGGGATCAGATGCTGTTTACTCGAGAGAAGACTACGTTGGTATGGTCACGTGATGCGCATGAAAGATGACAGCTGTATAAAAAAGTGCAGGGCGATCAAAATAGGCGGTAGCTACGGAGTAGGCAGACCCAGAAAAACCTGGGACGACTTGATAAATTCCGACCTTACACACTTACCTCTCCCAGACAATGTCACTGGACCGAGATCTTTGGCGCTACGCAGTAATACAGAAGATTCGCTTTACAAAGCGAAACCTACAGTCAATAGGCACCTCTTAACCAAAATACACCCCCGTCCCACTACCTCTACCCCCACCTCCATCTATACCACCCCTTTTGATGTAAAATTATGTTGGTACCACAACATCCAGTCCTCAATAAATGAGGTTGTGTAGGTGTCACAACAAAAAAAACACAGTCCACGCTGTAATGTGGCCGTGTAGGTAACATGGTAAAAACCTCCCAGCCCACACTGTAAATGTGGTTGGTGTTAGGAAGGGCATCCAGCCATAGAAAACCTGCCAGACAGTCCTATACGAGCAAGACAACCAATCTTGCCCCAAGTGGGACAATTCCCGTCTAAACCCATGCTAGCATGGAAGATAGACGTTAAACGATGATGATGATGATAATTTCGAAATATTTACTTCTGCATTCACAGATTGATTTTTTTAGTTTCAGAAGATCCCGTTAAGGGTGAAAGCAGCGATTCTTTGCTTAAATATATATATATATATATATATATATATATATATATATATATATATATATATATTATCCTCATTCCTTACTTTCCATCTTCGCTCCTTCTATAACTTTCCCATCCCCTCACTTTCACTCTCAATTCCGCTTCCATCTGTTTTTCTCTAGTCACTCTCCCCATCTTTCCCATCCCTCTCTCTCTATTAAGACACCCTATCTTTCCCATCTTTATTCACTCTCTGTACATCCAACATGCACAAATATCTAGACACAGTATCATATACATTATATATACATTAAAGCATTATAAAACACTCTAATTTCACCCTGCCACACATGTATATCATCTTCATAGTCATCATGATCATCATTTAACATCCATTTTTTTCCCCCTTATTTGCATTATATATATATATAGGTATTTATCTATCTGTCTATCTATCTATCTATCTGTTTATATATATATATCACATAAGAAACGGAGAATCAGTGTTGCGACGAATAAAATTTATTAGATGTATTACAATCGTTTCTCTGGCGACCAGCTCGAGGCACGATCAATGCAATGATTGAACCTAACTCTGAAATCGCAAGATCCTCAGATACGTCTCGATTCTACGAAGCAGTTTCCAAATATCCAGAGCTGGTCGCCAGAGAAACGATTGTAATATGTCTAATAAATTTTATTCGTCGTAACACCGATTATCCGTTTCTTATGTGATATTATACTCTGCTCTGTAAGAGCATCGAGTGCTCAAATGGCCTACCGCTTACGGACGCTTTAAGCATCCCACACCAATTATATATATATATATTATAATAATAATAATAGTAATAGTAATTGTTTCTACTTTTGGCACAAGGCCAGCAATTACCCAGTGCATTACTGGTACTTTATTTTATCGACCCTGTAAGGATGAAAGGCAAAGTCAACCTCGGCGGGATTTGAACTCAGATCGTTAAGGGACGTAACTATGCTGGAAAGCATGGCGTCCGACCCTCTACCGATACTGCCAATCCACCGCCTTTAATAGTAATAATAATAATAATAATAATAATAAATGTAAAGACTAAAATAAGGATAAATATATATCAAATATATAAGAACCCTTATTATTACTTTTATGATTTTATTAACCTCTGCCATTTTCGTTCAACTAATTTATTTACATTATTCTTAACTCCAAAGCCGAGAACCATTCGACTTCCTAAATAGAATATTAGTCTTATGACTCTATTTATACCATAAACGTGGTTTTGTCTTTGCATGTATTTGTTCTCATCGTTCCACATAACAACGTATTATCTTCGCTTTTTTCTGTTCATTGCAAGGGAACATCTTCACGAACCAATGTATTGTCTTCCTGTTTTCGTTCGGTTGCAACGTTTTTCGAAATATTTACTTCTGCATTCACAGATTGATTTTTTTAGTTTCAGAAGATCCCGTTAAGGGTGAAAGCAGCAATTCTTTGCTTAAACTTTAATCAGTTATTTTAATAAATATATATATATATATATATGAGTTCAATACTCGGACTGAGTGATGTGTTGTTTCCTTGAGCAAGACACTTTATTTCACATTGCTCCAGTTTACTCAGCTGTAGAATTGAGATGATAGGACTGGGGTCCCTATCATTCCACTGCAAAGTGGTCGTGGAGGTGCCACGGCAAAAAAGCACCCAGCCCACTCTGTAAAGTGGACGTGTAGGCGCCACGGAAAAAAAGCACCCAGCACTCACTGTAAATGAGGTTGGTTGTTAGGAAGAGCATCCGGCTGTTGAAATCAAGCCAGATTCAGTTCCTGTATGAGCAAGACAAGGTCAGCCGACCAGACACTGCCCACAACAGGACGACTTGTCTAACCCATGCTAGCGTGGAGGAACGAACGCAAAACGATGATGATGATGATGATGATATATATATATATATATACATAGACACATAGCTAAACTTGCAAATATACATCTATTCATATATTTTTAGCCTTCTCTCCTCACTCTCTAGTTTATCTTCCTCTCTTTTCACCTGTGTTTCCTCCTGTCTCTCCATTTCTTTCTCCCACCCCAACCAACTTCATATTTTACTTTACTCTTCATTCTCTCCCTACTATTCTATTGCCAATAGCAACAAAACATCCTCTTCACTATAAACATCTATTGTAATTTTCAGCTATTTAAGGAATATTTGGAGAGATTTATTTTTATGTGGACCTAAGTAAACAATAAAAATAATCATTACTGCCTGTATTTGTGAATATGTATATGCATACATACATGTGTATATATATATAGATATGTGTATATATATATATATATATATATATAGGAGGAGGTTATAGTTCACTTGAAGCATTGTGTAATGAGGTATAAACGTTTGTATCATCATCATCATCATCATCAACGTTTAACGTCCGTGTTCCACGCTTGCATGGGTTTGGACGGGGGTAGTCCCACTTGAGGCAAGAGTGGTTGTCTTGCTCGCATAGGACTGTCTGGCGGATTTTCTACAGCTGGATGCCCTTCCTAACACCAACCACATTTACAGTGTGGGGCTGGGAGGTTTTTACCGTGTTGCCTACACGGCCACATTACAGCGTGGACTGTGTGTTTTTTTGTCGTGACACCTACACGATCTCATTTGTTTCGGCCTCGATGGCGCGGCACCAACATAACTTTACATAGAGCGGGGTGGTGTGGATGGGGTGGGGGTGGTGGTGGTGGGACGGGGTGTATTTTGTTAGAGATGCCTACTGGCTGGAGTAGGTTTTACTATATATTTAGGTAAGGCGGGTCTTCTCTGTTACTGAGTACCGCCAAAGGTCTCGGTCCAGTGACATTGTCTTGGAGAGGTGTAAGTGTGTGATGTCGGAGTTTATCAGCTCGTCCCAGGTTTTTCTAGGTCTGCCTATTCCGTGACTACCGTCTATCTTTATTGCCCTGCACTTTGTTATACAGCTATCCACTTTCATGCGCATCACGTGTCCATACCAACGTAGCCTTCTCTCGAGTAAACAACATCTGATCCCTCTTATCTCTAATTTTTTCCTTAATTCGTTTATGCTTTGCCGTTCACGTATATTACTGTTACACATCCAGCGGAGCATGCAAGCTTCGTTCCTCTCTAGTCTGCGTATATCCTCTGCACACAATGCCCAGGTCTCACTGCCATGCAGCATTGCTGTTCGTATGCAGGCATCGTACAACCTGCCTTTCATTTTTAGGGAGAACCCTTTAGCAGCTAATAGTGGTATAAGCTCTCTGAACTTTTTCCAACCAGTTCTGACTCTAGCTACAGTACTTTCAGAGCACCCTCCCCCACTGCTGATTTTATCGCCCAGGTAACGGAAGCTGTCCACTATTTCTATAGAACCCTCTGCGCAATTGAAAGAGCTAGTATTTTGTGGGCACTTGCTGCTACTTATTGCACCAGAACACCGGCCACATGTAAAATCTATGTTCTTAGTTAGCTTACCTGTGATCCCACTACATCTTTTATGCACCCATACTTTGCATTTAGGACATAAAATGGAGTTTCTACCTACGCCTTTCCTACACACCGAGCACGACCATTTCCCAGAAGGGACCGCCGCCTTGTTTTCTTTCCTACAAACTAGTACTTTGGTCTTAGCCAGGTTAATTTTAAGTCCTTTTGACTCTAGGCCGTGCTTCCATGTTTGGAATTTCTTCTCTAGCTCGGCCATTGATTCCGCTATGAGTGTCAGGTCGTCTGCGTATAGGAGTTCCCATGGGCAGCCTGTCTTGAACTCCTCTGTTATAGCCTGAAGGGCAATAATAAATAGTAGGGGGCTGAGAACAGAGCCCTGATGGACGCCAACTTTTACGCTAAACTCTTCACTATATTCGTTGTTAATTCTAACCTTGCTGACTGTTTCTTTATACATGGCTTGTATAGCCCTCACAAGCCATTCGTCAACGCCTAGTTTTCTAAGAGCCCACCAGATAATGGAGCGGGGGACTCTGTCGAAGGCTTTCTCCAAGTCGACAAAAGCTAAGTAGAGGGGTTTACCTTTAGCTAGGTACTTCTCCTGTAGTTGTCGTACTATGAAAAGAGCGTCTGTGGTACTTTTGCCTGACACAAACCCGAACTGCATTTCATCTAGGTCAATTCTCTCTCTGATTAGTTGCGCTATTACTTTTTCCGTGACCTTCATGACCTGGTCGATTAATTTAATGCCTCTATAGTTACTCCTATCTAGGGCGTCTCCTTTACCCTTATAACAGTTAACGATGATGCTGCTATGCCAGTCCTTCGGAACAACCCCATTCTGTACGACTTGGTTAACTATGCGGGTGACCATGGTGTGTCCCACCGTGCCAGATGCCTTCAGCATCTCAGCAACTATTTCCGAAGGCCCAGCCGCCTTACCCGTCTTCATATCCTTGATTGCCTTACTTATTATACTCCCCTCGACTAACACTGCTGGTCCCTCTATTGGGTCGATATGGGGGAGACTGTCTTTCTCCCATTTATTCTCCTCATTTAGTAGCCTTTCATAGTGACACTTCCAAGCTACCTTCTTATCAGCGTCGGTGATGGCAAGTGTGCCATCGTCGTTTAGTACACACTTCTCCCCGACAATATCACGGTTTTCCTTGACGCATTGCCTAGCAATCCTGAACACCTCACGTTTTTGGTCATCGCGTTGTAGAACATGCTTGAACTTTCTTTCCTCAGCTTCCCTTCTTGCTAAGTACACTTGTCTCCTAGCTTCCCTCCTGGCCACTTGATAGTCTTCTCTACTTCCCCCATCCCGCCATACTTTCCAAGCCTGCTTTTTGGCCTTAATTGACCCCTCCACCTTACTGTTCCACCACCATGTTACTCTCCTCCTGCCTACAGGCCTGCTCCAGCCACAGACTTCGTCTGTCGCCAACAGCAGGTTTGCTTTCAGAAATTCCCACTCTCCCTCTATATTGTCCGACTCTAAATGTTCTTCCTTACTGTCGAAAGCATCAAGTAATATGCTTTGAAATTTATTCCTGGCTGTGGGGTCCTTTAGCTTCCATATTTTTCTCCTGAGGATAGTCCTCTTCTGCTGTCGAGTACGTCTCGTCCTGACTATGAGGTCGCTAATTATCAGTCTATGTTGGGAGGTGCATTCTTCATGGGGGAGGGATTTAGTGTTTACAACAGACACTCTGTCACGTCTTCTGGTAAGGATATAATCTACCTGGCTTGTGTGTTCCCCGGATCTATAGGTGATCAGGTGATTGTCACGTTTTTTGAAGTTAGTGTTACAGATAGTTAGGTTATTTGCATCACAGAATTCCAGGATTCTGGAGCCTTCCTCATTTCTAGTACCAAACCCATAGCCTCCATGGATTTCGTCGTAGCCGTCACAATGTTGTCCAACGTGACCATTTAGGTCGCCTGCGATAATTATATAGTCACTGTCGGATATTTGGGAGGTAGTTAGCATCAGTGTCTCATAGAATCTGTCTTTTATAGTGCCGGGCAGTCCGGATTGGGGTGCGTACGCAGATATTACTGTCACCGTAGTTCTATTGAGGACAAGTCGTATTTTAATTATTCTGTCGTTCACTCTATTTACGTCTATTATCTTATCTGCCCACTTTTCTGCTACCATGATTCCTACTCCACCCAGCCCATCGTCGTTTCCCACCCAGAAAAGCTTATAACATCGTTTTTTACCCTCAATGAACCTAGCAGACCCACCCCTCCACCTGGTCTCTTGAATACAACAAACATCGACCTCCTTACGTTCAAGCATTTCTACAACCTCGTTAGCGCGACCCTTTAGGGTGCCTACATTTATGGTACCAACTCTGAAGTTTTGGATTGCGTTTGGGGGTTGGGGCGGTGGGGGGCGAGGGGCGATGGGGTTATGTTAGCCGTCCGCGGTCGAAACAATGAGGAGTGCTCGCATTCTCGTCCAAGAGGTGAATTTGTCTTTATCTTTGGCATTGTCGCTGAGCGTCCAGATTTTTCTCTCTCTCTCCTCCACTCTCCAGGATTCCGCAGTCCATCCATCCATCATATATCGAAAGGCAACCAGGCAAGCGATAGTATAGGCCTCTGGCTTCTGATTGGTCCGCGTAATAATACTGGTGATGTGTGGGGGTTCTGGCTTATGATTGGTCCACGTAATAGCAATGGTGGTGCGTGGGGGCGGGAGGGAGGGGTGTTGGGTAGCTAGATAGAAGGTAATGATTGAATGGGGTCCTTGCATTTAACAAACGATTAACAAAAATACAAAATTTGTTCTGTTCAATACGACCAAAAACTTTCGTATTTAACAATTAATAAATACAAAAAATGTAGATTGTTTTAGCGATAGATTGGCTATTTGGACTTGATACGAAATATGGATTGTTTTGAAAATACGCTAGGATTTGTGGAGGTAGAGATGAAGGAAAATATGTACATTACGTTACATGAATATCGTGGGGTAGACAGCAAAGCAATGAAATTTGGCGAAGTGAATTCCTATCATATATCATCATCATCATCATCATCAACGTTTAACGTCCGTGTTCCACGCTTGCATGGGTTTGGACGGGGGTAGTCCCACTTGAGGCAAGAGTGATTGTCTTGCTCGCATAGGACTGTCTGGCAGGTTTTCTACAGTTGGATGCCCTTCCTAACACCAACCACATTTACAGTGTGGGTCTGGGAGGTTTTTACCGTGTTGCCTACACGGCCACATTACAGCGTGGACTGTGTGTTTTTTTGTCGTGACACCTACACGATCTCATTTGTTTCGGCCTCGATGGCGCGGCACCAACATAACTTTACATAGAACGGGGTGGTGTGGATCGGGTGGTGGTGGTGGGACGGGGTGTATTTTGTTAGAGATGCCTACTGGCTGGAGTAGGTTTTACTATATATTTAGGTAAGGCGGGTCTTCTCTGTTACTGAGTACCGCCAAAGGTCTCGGTCCAGTGACATATATATATATATATATAGAGAGAGAGAGAGGGGGGGCCGCATGATGGTTGTGTGTGTTAGGCGTTTGACCGCCACATGCCTTCGAAGTAGCGGGTGGGGGGGGGGGTCGAGTGAGCGGGGGTTTCGAAAGAAGGAAAGGATTTTGTTTTTTTTTGTTTTGAAAATACGCTAGAATTAGGGATTGAGGTTTGAAAATACGCTAGGAATTAAGGTTTGAAAATACGCTAGATTAAGAATTAAGGAATTTATAAGAAGGAGGAGAGATAGAAGGTAATGATTGAATGGGGTCCTTGGATTTAACAAGCGATTAACAAAAATACAAAATTTGTTCTGTTCAATACGACCAAAAACTTTCGTATTTAACAATTAATAAATACAAAAAATGTAGATTGTTTTAGCGATAGATTGGCTATTTGGACTTGATACGAAATATGGATTGTTTAAAGCCAAAACAATGCAGGTATGGACATAGAATAAAGAATGCAAATGCAAAAGATATTGTTGACAATTAGTCTTTTACCTTAGATTTATTTAAATGTCCTTAATTTTCGAGATGATATCTCTTCTTCGGAGGGAAGTAAAGCGGTTAAACCAGTGTTCTAAATAGCTTGCCAAGAAACTCTTCCAGCTATCTGAAAAGCGCGCCAAAGCCGGCTGCCAAATAAACTTCCTAAAACGATGCCTGAATAACAACATCATCCCAAAAAACTATCAAAAACTTGCACCTACCAACATGCTTCAAATCACCAGGCCTCAAACGATCACTTAGTTACATACAAAAATTCTGCCTAAGAAAACTCATACAACACCTACACCGCACGCTACAACAACACATACGGACTATTTCCAGCCTTGTACCACAACTCGCTGAAACCCCAGAACCTCTGTCCAGAGTTATCTCCGCTGCTATAGACAGGTCATACCACCATCGCCGAGACTACGAGAAAATACGCCTAACGCAAAAATTTCTCAAACTCAGCACGGCTAACCGTCTTAACAACATCCCAACTCTAAGCACCAACAGAGGCGAACAAGACGGTACCAACACCGAACCTAGCGGCGCCCCGACCAACAACACACCTGACGCAAAACACCTCGTCACAGACTTGACAGGATCCCTCTCCCGAGAGGAATTAGACCTCCTCAGCCTGGGTCCCAAGTTCATATTGAAACAGAGACTGGACGACAAATTATGGCACAACATAGAAACGAATTTCTGTCGGGCTGCCTACCAACTAAAATGGATATCGACTCTCGGCAACAACACTACGGAATCTAACAAACCCAGATTCCCGATATACCAACTGGATCACCCACTCTGTCCACCGCCTGCCAACCGCGAGCTTGAAGAAAAACTCTCGAGGCTAAAACATTCCGTATTTAACATCTTACGGAAACAGAAGATAGCCCCAAACCTCTCCAGGACACAACAACTCGCCCTGAAGAACCTACAGAATAGGGAACTTATATACTTACCATCCGACAAAGGTAAAGAGTTTTGCGTCATCTCTCAAGCCACATACAACAACCTAGCCTTTGAACACCTAAACGACAATGAATTATACACAGAGATCCCGGACATGACTGCAGGCCAGATCGAAAAACAGACCAACTCCATCTGGTTCGATATCTGTAGGAGAAGACAACTCCCAAATAAAGTTAAGCTCAACTACACCACTAGAAATAGCAGACTGCCCACTTTTTACCACCTCATCAAGACCCACAAGAATAGTACTAAGACGCAAATAAGACCCATCGTCTCTAGCATAGAAGGACCCCTATACAAAATTTTCTGGCTGCTCTCCCAGGTCCTCAAGCCTCTACTCTCCACCTTTCCAGGGCATGTCAGTAGCTCCGACAAAGTTATACGTAGACTACACCAACTCCAGCCAGAACATCTTAAACTAAATAGATACGCCTTTAGCCTCGACGTTGTCTCCCTCTACACTACAGTCCCCGCTCATCCAGCTGTCGATTTATTGACGGACTGCGTGGTCGCAGAGGACATCCACGGCTACGGCCTCCATCCGACGGACATACACCAGCTTTTGTCCTTCACAGTAGACAACACGTACTTCACCTTCTACCACGACACATACAGACAGACAACAGGATTACCCATGGGATCCAGCCTATCGGGCCTGCTGGCCATTACCTATATGAACCAGCTAGAATGCCGAGTCCTCAACACCTGCCATTCCCATACCTTCTTCACCCTATATGTAGATAACATACTCATCCTTACATCATCCCGTAAGGAGGCAGATAAAATATACACAACATTCTCCAGCATGGAACACCTCGATGACCGCGGATCCCTATCCCTACTGGACTTCCAACTCAGGGTAACAGAAGAAGGCAACATCCACACCTGCTTCTATAAAAAAGCCGCCAGCAGGGACCTGTTTGTACATTTCAGATCAGCCCTCCCAGCCGGCGCTAAGTTCGGATACATAAGGAACAAACTAACACGTATCCGGAACAAATGCACCAACGCTAGAGACCGAGACACACACACCACACATTTCCTGGAAGTACTCAAACTGAACGGATACACGACATCCACCACAAACCATGCCAGAAAGAACAGAGGACACCACACCCGAGGCACTAACACTTGCTTCCTGAAGCTCCCACACTTCAGTGACGAAACAACAACAGCCATCCGCAGAGCTATCAGACGAGAAGGACTAGATATCCAACTGGCCCACTCAGGTCCTTCTCTACACGGACAGCTAACCAAAAGACACTCCACCAGACATGACAACTGCTGCAGGCTAGCCAACTGCCCCATCAATGACACAGACCTATGCCACCAGGCTTACGTCGTATACAGACTAGAGTGTGACAAATGCAGCAACTTCTACGTAGGTAGCACCACCAGACCACTCCACATAAGAATAAAAGAACACCTCAATACTAACGCTTCCTCATTTAAGAAACACCTAGTTAATTGCAAAAACACCGACAAAACCATAACAGTTAGGATAGAAACTAAGGAAAGAAACCTCGGCAATCTTAGAATTAAGGAAGCACTAATTATAGACAAAACACAAGCACCAATCAATAATAGACTAGAACTCAACACCCAATTTATAACTTGATAGAGCTTCTAGCCCCATATTTACACACACACACACGCACACACACACACACACGCTTACACCTCCACTTATTCTCTCTCACACACATACATAGACACACAAAGACCAGTTCTAACACGAGATAACATCTATCCCCCACATTTACGTATAGACATATCTTCTCACACTCACACACACACACTCACATACTTACACCTTCATGCATTCTCCCACTCACTTAAACAGGCATGTGCAAAAAAAAAAACCTTTTAAAGGGAGACTACTCTTTATCCACCTAACCTTAACTCTTTGACGTTAGAGATAGAACAGATACTCTATACCATTTTCTGTCAGCATGACTTGGCAAGCTATTTAGAACACTGGTTTAACCGCTTTACTTCCCTCCGAAGAAGAGATATTATCTCGAAAATTAAGGACATTTAAATAAATCTAAGGTAAAAGACTAATTGTCAACAATATCTTTTGCATTTGCATTCTTTATTCTATGTCCATACCTGCATTGTTTTGGCTTTATTATACATATACAAACGTTTATATATATATATATATATATATATATATATATATATATTATACACACACATACATATATATATATCATCATCATCATCATTTTACGTCCATTTTTCCATGCTAGCATGGGTTAGATGAGTTGTCCTCTTGTGGGCAAAGCTAGGTCAGGTGGCCATGTTTTGCTCATACAGAACTGATCTTGGCTTGGTTTCTTCAGCTGGATGCCGTTCCTAATGCCAACCTCATTTACAGTGCGGACCGGGTGCTTTTTGTCGTGACACCTACATGCAACTACTTTTACAGTGTGGAAGGGCACTTTTTACCGTGTCACCATCATGACCACCTTACTGTATACACAAACATATGGCTGCGTTCACATGAACTCACTATCCTGAGATCTCAATTACATACATGTATCTAGCAATAATCACATGCTTTAGCCAAACACATCCTTTCTTCCATCTATACAACAGCATAAATAGGGGCACTGCTTCACAAACTGACAGTCGTCTAGCAGTTTGGGGAAAACAACCTTTATCAGCCACAAGAATTAACTGATACAGACATTAGATTAATCAGTATTTTACAACCCTTTAGGAACCAGAATGGTTGACCATACACTGAATAGCCTGAATCCTTTTGGTGAATTGAGCCACTTATACCACCTACTACTCCCACCTAGAATAGTGACCTCTAGGTTCATCTTCTGCCTGACTGTAAAACGTGTATCATTGCATAGACGTGGTTGTTCCACGTTTCTCAAGAGGATGATGGAAGTTCCAATCTTTTATATTATATGTAGATATAGATATAGATAATTAATATAAAAGATGTCTGTCAATGTAAAAAAGGTCCCTATTCACTATAATCTGGATCGTTAACGTAAATTTGAGCGAATCGAGGCCTCTCTCCTGGGGTAACTTCTAAATTACCGATACAATGATACAAACGGCCTTGAATGACTACATTCGGTTGCCATGCTCCACTCTCAAACATCTCACTAACTCTCTGCGATGCTAAAGCTAATGAATTGTTAATTTGCCGTGAATATTTGCGCAGTAATCTACCTCGGTCTCCTTGATCACCCCACATACTTCGTATTTTAAACTCCGGTGACTCCTCCCTCATCTGGCATTTGCAAGGGTTCTAGTTGAACTGCTCCTTTATGACAGCACATTGTGGTCCACGTCTTTTCGTGCCTCCAAAGCAATGCTCCACAATGTGGACACTCTGCTCATCCACCAATCTGAAAATGACACGGTTGCCATGATCCATTTTTAATATCATCCGTTCGCCTTCTAGCCTCTTTACTGGAATGAGGAGCACTTTGGCGACACATTCTCTGGACTTCTGTTTTGCGCTGACGCTGTTCAGCCAGCTCCTCTTCATCCATCGCAGCACACCATTGCTGCTGAATTCTGGCCATCTGCTGATGATGCTCAGCCAGTTCGTCTTCAACCATTGCAGCACGCCGTCACTGCTTGGCTCCAGTGTTTCGTCAGCGTTGTTCAGCCAGCTCCTCTTCATTCATGGTGGCACGTCTTCGCCTCTGAAGTTCGGCGTTCCGATGGTGCTGTTCGGCCCGTTTTTCTTCATTCCTGGCTGCACGGCGTCACCGCTGTAGTTCACTGTTTGATAAAGTCGAATTGCTTTTATTATAAGTATTATAAGTGTTCATTTCGAATAAATATAAAAGATGTCCATCAATATAAAAAAAGGTCCCTATTTACTCCCTTCACAGGCACACAGACAGATAAACTGTGTGGCAATTGTGGAACGCCGCACGTACACACGCATGGAAATGCGCACATGCACGCAAACTTACACACGTACCCGTGCACTTACGCACACACTCACACATGTTGATAGTTTTTACTTTCTGTGGAACGCTGCACATACGCACACACATAAACATATGCGCACGTACATACACACGCACACATGTTAATAGTTATTGCTTTCCTTCCCCTCTTATTTCCACACATATGTCTCTACACTGACACATACATATACAGCATTCACTTTGCCTCTCTGTTTCTTACTCTCCCCTCTCACTCCCTCATTGGCATTATGCATATTAATTTAAGTTTGGCGTCGTTGAGGTGGGCGGAGTCGTTTGAAACCTATGAAACAATGATAATCACAAATTATGACATACGGAATACTGACATTGTTGAAATTAATATATAGATTTACACTCAAACCTCCTGTCAGATGATAAAGTATTGAATAACAACCTTTCTGTGCCTTTGAAATGTTCATAACAGGGTGATGTAATGGAATAAAACAATGTTTAATATGTGATACTGTCTCTCTTCCTTTTCTTAATATATATATATGTGTGTGTGTATATATATATATATATATATATATATATATATATATATATATATATGGAAAAAATGAAATTGAAATTTCATTTCTCACTCTTAGTATGACTGATACTTAAATATAAATATGTATACGGACATACATATATGTATACAAACATACAGTAGTATATATATACATACATGTACACATATATATAAATGTACGTATGGGTTTACCGAACATTTATTATAATGTTCGCTTTGTTTGTAAACAAACAGCCCGAATTAAGCCGTACAGTGTTCGCAACCATCGTTGCCCTTTTGTTCAACACTGACAAAGGAACAATGAACTAGTTTCTAGCTTCTTAGCTGTCATCAGCACCGTATACCCTCCTGTCAATCGATTGAACGTTTGAAAGTATATAATTTCCTTATATATATATATATATATACTCAGCCATTAATATGCATAAGGAAAGTATATACTTTGAAACGTTTAATCGATTGACAGGAAGGTATACGGTGCTGATGGCAGCTTAGAAGCTAGAAACTAGTTCATCGTTCCTTTGTCAGTGTTGAACAAAAGAGCAACGATGGTTGCCGAACACTGTACGGCTTAATTCGGGCTGTTTGTTTACAAACAAACCGAACATTATAATAAATGTTTGCTAAACCCATACGTACATATACATACTTATATTTATATATATATATACCCGTCCCACCCTTGCAAGCAGGGAAAAAGCGGACGTAAAATGAAATGATGATGATGATGATGATATACATTATTTCAAAATAATACAAAAGTATTAAAGTAACCAAATAGGTTTTATGACTTCCATCATATTTTCCTCTTCTTTTCTTTACCTTCCAACACTTCACTTCATTCTAAAACTGACCTGTTTCACCAGCTGCAACCAGAGTTTTTGATTAGTACAAAAGTGTTTCAAGTTGAGGAAGGTTATATGAGGTCATATCTGATCTAAAGATATAATAGCAGTCAGTACCCAGTCTATCTTTTTGTTTGGGTCAATCTGAAACTCTTCTCTAATAGGCAAAATGTTTCTTGGAACAAGTCATTATTATATGTGTATCTGTATATGTGTGCATATGTGTATGTATGTATATGTATGTATGTATATATATATGTATATTTCTTTGTATTCACCTATCTTTTGCTTATTTATGTATAGAACAAATGTGTTTGTCTTTAACTGTTTATCTTCTTGTTGTGACAGAGCATCGAATTGACTGGCGACATGCCATATTACAGAGGATCCGTTTCCTCATGCATACTCCGTTTTTATCTTAGTACAAAACCATAACCCTCCCCCACTTACTTCCTCCACCCCCATCTTGCCCGTTCAACTCTTTCCAGCATGGCAGCATCCCAGACCATATCACAAAGATGGAAGCACCCCCACCATCCACATACAACCCATGCCAACATAGAAAACCAAGCTAACCCCTACCTCATACCATGATGAAATGCTCAGATGAGGTTGGGAAGGGCATCCAACTATGGAAGCCATGTGAAAACAAAACATGTAAACTAGACCATGTCTGGCCTAGTCTCAGTGCATAACAGTGCATCTGGCCCTGACAGAAAATAAATGTTTAATGATGATGATGTGAACCCTATCCCCCTTCCACATCCCCAATACCTTTTCCTCCAACCCATGTATGCATAGGAAGCTGAACTGTTTCACAATATATTGTCAAGGGCAACTCAATCTCTTCAAGGACACCCCCATTGTGGGATGCACTCCTACTTAACAAGCAACATGTAGCCTGATACTTGCTCTCTCATCTTTCTTTTGTTATTACCTCCCCAGCTGGTCTAAGGACACAAAGAGCATTAAAATGTCTTACTGAGGTACCACTAGTGACATGATAAAACACTCACTTCACTCTAAGGTGGTTCTTCTGATGCCCAATCAAAAAGCACACAGTCCACCCTGTAAGGTGGTTATACTAGTGCCATGACAAAATGCACCCAGTCCATCCTGTAAGATGGACATCTGGATGCCAGGACAAAAGGTTCCCAGTTCACTTTGTAGGATGGGAGTGCTGGGGACACAAAAAAGATCCCAGTACATACTGTGAGCTGGTTGGCATTAGGAAGGGTATCCAGCTGTAGAAATTGAAGCCAAGGACAATATGTAAGTGGGATACAGACTCCTCAGCCTGTCTGGGAGATCAGTAGTCCCTACTTCAGTACTGACATGGTCTATGTAGACCTGTCCAACCCTTGCTAGCAGGGAAAGTGGACGTTAAATGATGATGATGATGATGATGATGCATGTGTTTGCGTGCATGCATGTATAGATGTGTGTGTGTGTATCTACACATTCACATACATACATGAAGAGCAATAAAATATGTATATAAAATCTAGCCTCCTAATTATTATTTTGAAGAATTGTGTCGAGACAAACTTCAAGGAAACATTTTTTTTAGTTGTCTGTCCTTTTCATACATTATACACCCATGTCTATAATGTACCTGCCATTTTCAGAGACCAAACAAGAAGCCTTCACTATAAAGAATTTGAGGAGCCACTTGTCTAGTTTTACAGTTAACTGAAATGTCATTAAACCTCTTGTAGCATGGTTCTGATATTTAGGGAACTGAAAGAGAATCTGATGGGGCAAGGCCAATGAAATTTAATGGTATGGAATGTGATAGGTGTGTGTTTGTTTTTGTGTGTGTTCTCTAAAGGTTTCATGACATTTTAATGATGACAATTTGTTGATGTCATATAAGTAGTGAAGGAAAAACTTGACTTATTTAAAATGTTGGGTGGAGGTAGCAGTTTGAATTAATAGTGTACATAACATATAAAGTATCAAGACTAAATATATTCATATGTTTGGTTTGCGAATGTTGTAAATACTATTTTTTTTTTAATTATTAGCTGCCATTAATGTTGTTTTTTGTTATTGTTTATTGTATTTTATTTTATTATTTTATATCAGGAATTTCTGATAATAAATTTCACAGAAGAAAGAATTTTAGTGTGAATTAACCTAGAATCAAAATTGCTGTAGACATAAACAATACTTATGAATATTTTTTATGGACATGAATGATCTGCTTAAATAAATAGCATATTTGTATTGAGTTATTTGGCTAGGTGTTTTGAAGAAAGAGATTGGCAGAACTGGTAGAGCACCAAACAAAAATGTTTTGCAATGCATATAATTATGTCCTGTTACAATCTTAGTTCAAATCCCACTGTGGTCAATTTTACCTTTTATTCTTCTAGGGTTAATAAAATAAGTACTGGTTAAGTACTGAAGTTGATATAACTAGTTGTTTGTTTCCCAAGGACTTTTTGACCATGTACATATGTTTACATATATTAGAAATCCTCATTATATTTTAAAAGCCTGTTGCCATTGTAAAATTCTATTCCATGTATTTAATATTTGACCTCAAAGAAATGGCTAGTCATTCACACTTTATCAAATCATAGATATCAAGGTGATAAATGATACATACATTCATCATCATCATCAGTTAACGTGCACTTTCCCTCCTAGCAAGGGTTGGTCATGTCTTCACAGACAGTCAGTGCTGAAGCAGGGCTACTGACCTCCCAGACAGACTGGGGGTTTGCATCTCATTTACATATGGTCTTATGTTTTACCGAGTGCATTTTATTGTGGAACCAGCGCAAGCAAGGTTGTCATGTCTTTGACAACTAAATTTCCTCCCAAACCTTTGTTTGGCAAGCTTTCTATGGTTGGATGCCCTTCCTATCACCAACCACTTTACAATGTATCATCATCATCATCATCTTCGTTTAACGTCCATTTTCCACGCTGTAGATCACCAACACTAGGGAGATTGTCAATTCCTTGACACAGCTGAAGGGTCCTCCCAACCCTTTGCTTGGCAAGCTTTCTTTGGTTTGATGCTTTTCCCATCACCAACCATTTTAGTGTGTACTGGGTGCATTTATTGTGTAGATCACCAACACTAGAGCAGTTGTAGTTCTGTTGACACACTTGAAATGTCCTCTGAATTCTTTGGGGCATATGCATATATATATCATCATCATCATCATCACTGTTTTACGTCCGTTCTTCCATGCTAGCATGGGTTAGACAGGTTGTCCTGTTGTGTATCCAGTCGGCTGACCTTGTCTTGCTCATACGGGAACTGATTCTGGCTTGATTTTGACAGCTGGATGCCCTTCCTAACACCAATCTCATTTACAGTGAGTGCTGGGTGCTTTTTTCCATGGCGCCTACACATCCACTTTACAGTGGAATGATAGGGACCCCAGTCCTATCATCTTATTTCTACAGTTGAGTAAACTGGAGCAATGTGAAATAAAGTGTCTTGCTCAAGGAAACAACACATCACCCGGTCTGAGAATTGAACTCACAACCTTTTGATTGCTCTCTCTCTCTATATATATACATGTGCCTTCACATGTATATATATATGTATTTATATATGCTTGTATATGTGTATATATACATATGTAATAATGAAAAAGTCAATGTGCTTCAATCTTACATCGTTATTGATTACTTTATTACTGTTATATATATATTTCAGTGGTATCTATTATGTAATAGATACGACCTTGTCAAACAGCTACTGTGTAATCTTTTGTTCAACGTATGCCATTTCCTGGACAGGTTTTAATGTTGCCCTCCAATGCCCACCGGACATTAGTATATGTATATATGTGTGTGTGTGTGTGTGTGTGTGTGTGAACCTTTTCACCATCTCTCTCTAACTATTCTCTTTCCCTCTCATCCAGTTACCTTCTCTCTATCTCCCTCCAAAATTGTTTTCGTTTCTACCCTTGTTCACACTCCTTTATCTTTCTGTTTCTTCTTTAATTTTTCATTCTATTTTCTGATGAAGGACTAGCATTCAAAACATTTTGACTTTTCCTACATTTCCTATATTAAGAGTAAACTAATATATATCTTCATTGTACTTCATTGTCTGTTGTGTCTTTTCTGTTTACTTTTCATGCACACACACATATATATAAACACACACACACACATATATATAAATACATATATCATCATCATTTTACGTCCGCTTTTCCCTGCTTTCAAGGGTGGGACGGGAAGTGATTCTGGCTTGATTTCTACAGCTGGATGCCCTTCCTAACACCAACCTCATTTACAGTGAGTACTGGGTGCTTTTTTTTCCGTGGCGCCTACACGTCCACTTTACAGTGTGGGCTGGATGCTTTTTTGCTGTGGCACCTCCACGACCACTTTGCAGTGGAATGATAGGGACCCCAGTCCCTATCATCTCATTTCTACAGTTGAGTAAACTGGAGCAATGTGAAATAAAGTGTCTTGCTCAAGGAAACAACACATCACCCGGTCTGAGAATTGAACTCACAACCTTTCGATTGCAAGGCCAATGCTTTAACCACTAAGCCATGTGCCTCCATATATGTATTTATATATATATATATATATATAAATATATATATATATATATATATATTACCACAATAATATCAGCTTACGCACCCCAATCGGGGCTGCCAGACGAACTTAAGGATAGGTTTTACGAGTCCCTAATACACACTACTGCTCTAACAGACGACAAGGACTTCCTAATCATTGCAGGAGATTTTAACGGACGCGTAGGTAAACACTGCGACGGCTTCAATAGAGTACATGGAGGCCATGGAGTTGGCACAAGGAATGAGGAAGGATTCAGACTTCTAGAATTCTGCGACGCCAATGACATGTCGATATGTAACACAAACTTTAAAAAACCCGACAACCACCTGATCACCTATAGATCAGGGGAGCACTCTAGTCAGTTAGATTTTATCCTCATCAGAGGACGTGAGAGATGGACGGTCGTAAACACAAAAGCCTTCCCTAGTGAGGAATGTACATCCCAACATAGCTTAGTTGTCAGTGACCTCACGGTCAGAACTAGACGAGCCCTGAAACAGAGGCCAACCTGGAGAAGAAAGATCTGGAAGCTGAAAGTCCCCTCAACCAGTAACAGATTTAAAGATATTTTACTCAACGCCTACGACAGTAAAGAAGAACAGATAGAGACATTTAACGTAGAAGAGAACTGGGAGTTCCTAAAAAATAACTTACTAGAGGCGACGGATGAGGTTTGTGGCTGGAGTAAGACCTCAAGCAGGAGGAGAGTGACTTGGTGGTGGAACAATAAGGTAGATGAAGCAGTCAAGGCCAAGAGACAGGCATGGAAAGAATGGAAGAACGGGGGGAGCAGGGTACATTACATAGAGACCAAGAGGGAAGCTAGGCGACAAGTATACTTAGCTAGGAGGGAAGCAGAGGATAGAAAATTCAAGCATGTTTTACAACGTGAGGACCAGAAACAGGAGGTATTCAAGATTGCGAGGCAGTGTGTCAGAGATAGTTGTGATGTCATTGGAGAGAAGTGTATCCGGAATGATAAAGGTGAGCTTGCCCTCACAAGTGCTGAGAAGAAAGATGCATGGAAGAGTCATTATGATAGATTACTAAATGAGGAGAATGCATGGGAAGAAGAGACCCTACCCCACGTAGACCCTATAGAGGGACCAGCAGTACAAGTCAGCGGCAGCGTAGTAAGTAAGGCAATCAGAGATATGAAGATAGGGAAGGCAACCGGTCCATCGGGTATAGCTGCTGAGATGCTGAAGGCATCTGGGTCTGTAGGTCACACTATAACCACACGTATCGTTAACCAGGTAATACTAGAGGGGGCCATACCAAAAGATTGGTGCAGTAGCATCATTGTCAACTGCTACAAAGGTAAAGGCGATGCACTAGATAGAGGAAACTATAGAGGTATAAAGTTGATGGACCAGGTCATGAAAGTAACAGAAAGAGTTATAGCACAGCTGATTAGGGACCGGGTGAATATAGACGAGATGCAATTTGGGTTTGTACCAGGGAAAGGCACCACTGATGCCCTCTTCCTTGTGAGGCAATTACAGGAAAAGTACCTAGCTAAAAGTAAGCCACTCTACTTGGCATTTGTCGACCTTGAGAAAGCCTTTGACAGAGTTCCACGTGCAGTAATCTGGTGGGCTCTTAGAAAACTAGGAGTAGATGAATGGCTTGTGAAAGCGGTACAAGCCATGTATAGGGGAGCAGTCAGCAAAGTTAGGATTGGCAATGAGTATAGCGAGGAATTTAGCGTACAGGTTGGGGTCCACCAGGGCTCTGTTCTTAGCCCTCTCCTGTTCATCATAGTCCTGCAGGCAATAACGGAGGAGTTTAAGACCGGATGCCCATGGGAACTCCTGTATGCTGATGACCTCGCACTCATAGCTGAATCTATGGTAGAACTAGAGAATAAATTCCAAACCTGGAAGCAGGGACTAGAGAGAAAGGGCCTCAAAGTCAACATGACAAAGACTAAGGTCCTTATAAGTAGACGAGAAAACAGAACCCAGATCCCCTCAGGGAAATGGCCTTGCTCAGTATGTAGGAAAGGTGTAGGTAGGAACTCCATTCTCTGCCCCAAATGCAAACAATGGGTACACAAGAGATGTAGCGGGATCTCAGGAAGCTTAATTAAGAATGTAGGATTCACATGCAGCAGCTGTGCTGAAACAGCAAGCAAACAGCCACAGGAAACAAGTACCACCAATCTCTGGGAGGGCCCTGTAGAAACAGTAGACAGCTTCTGCTACCTAGGTGACCGAATTAGCAACGGAGGTGGGTGCTCAGAAAGTACAATAACTAGGGTAAGAACGGGATGGAAGAAGTTTAGGGAACTACTACCACTGCTAGCTGCAAAAGGCTTCTCCCTCAGAATGAAAGGCAGACTGTATGATGCGTGTATCCGAACAGCGATGTTGCATGGTAGTGAGACCTGGGCGCTGAAGGTGGAAGACTTACGTAGATTAGAGAGAAACGAAGCCTGCATGCTCCGATGGATGTGTAACAGTAATATACGTAAACGACAAAGCATAAAGGAATTGAGAGAGAGACTGAGCATAAGAGGAATCAAATGCTGCGTGCAGGAGAGGCGGTTACGCTGGTATGGACATGTGATGCGTATGAAGGATGACAGCTGCATAAAAAGGTGCAGAGCACTAGAAGTTGATGGAAACCGCGGAGTGGGGAGACCCAAGATGACTTGGGATGAGGTGATAAAAGCCGACCTTACCCAACTACACCTCTCAAAGTCAATGACACACGACCGTGACTTCTGGCGTCACGCAGTAATACAGGGTACCCGACCGCCCATGGGTACATGCTGAAGCATATAAACAATATGCCCCCCCCCCCCCCACCGTAAGGTGGTCGTGGAGGTGCCACGGCAAAAAAGCACCCAGCCCACACTGTAAAGTGGACGTGTAGGCGCCACGAAAAAGCACCCAGCACTCACTGTAAATGAGGTTGGTGTTAGGAAGGGCATCCAGCTGTAGAAATCAAGCCAGATCAGTTCCTGTATGAGCAAGGCATGGTCAGCCGACCAGACACTGCCCACAACAGGACAACCCGTCTAACCCATGCTAGCGTGGAAGAACGGACGTAAAACGGTGATGATGATGATGATGATATATATCTTATGGAGGCACATGGCTTAGTGGTTAGAGCATTGGCCTTGCAATCGAAAGGTTGTGAGTTCAATTCTCAGACCGGGTGATGTGTTGTTTCCTTGAGCAAGGCACTTTATTTCACATTGCTCCAGTTTACTCAGCTGTAGAAATGAGATGATAGGGACTGGAGTCACTATCATTCCACTGCAAAGTGGTCGTGGAGGTGCCACGGCAAAAAAAAGCACCCAGCACTCACTGTAAATGAGGTTGGTGTTAGGAAGGGCATCCAGCTGTAGAAATCAAGCCAGAATTCAGTTCCCGTCCCACCCTTGCAAGCAGGGAAAAGTGGACGTAAAATGAAATGATGATGATGATGATGATATATATATATATATATATATATATATATATATAATGTGTGTGCATATATATGTATATGTGTGTGTATATATGTATATGTGCCACCACCACCACCACCACCAATCGCTCCAGTACTGTACAGGTATAATTAACCGCTATTTCATTATTAAAGTGTTGGTTATGTATAAAAATTAGCTTGTGTAATTGTGTGTGTGTGTGTATGTATCATAATTGTCATCCTCACATTCATTTAACATAGGTTTTCCCTGCTAGCAATGGTTAGCCAAGTCACCATAGACCAGGTCAGTATTCAAGCATAGCTATTGGTCTCTCACAGCTACTGACCTCATCTACATACATTCCTACTGTCTACTATGAGCTCAGATCGGTTGGGTGCTTGCATTTTATGTTCCCAAGCTAAGATGGGTCAGGTGCTTGTATCTTTCTTACATACATTCCCATGCTCTACCAAGGGTTCAGAATAGTTGAGGGTTCATATCTTTCTTACTTAAATCCCCTCACACAACTGACTGTTCAGATGGATCAGTGAACCCACACCTTGTTTACATAAGTTCCCATGTTCTACCGATAGCTCAGATGGACTTGGTTCTCACATCTCGTATAAGCTTCTGTTCTCTACCAAGTGCTCTAACAGGCTGGGACCCTGAATCTCATTGACATAAATCTCCACACTTTACTAACTGCTCAGATGGGCCTAAAGCCTGCATCTCACATAAATTGCTACACTTTACTGTGTGCTCAAATGGGCTAGGACCCTTTATCTCACATATGTTCCTACACTTTACCAAGTGCTCAAAAAGGCTGGCAACATGCATCTCACATAAATTCTTGCACTTCACCAAGTACTCAGATGGGCCTGGACCCTGCATTTCACTTACATATGCTCCTACACTTTAATGTGTGCCCAGATGAGCCAGCCAACATCTTGCTTACACATATGTTACTGCATTCTACCAAGCACTCAAATGTGTCGCAGTCCACATCTCCCTTACATATATTCCCACACATTATACCAAACACTCAGAAAGGTCTGGCCAGCCAAGTCTCCCTAATTCTAGTGTGACAACCTTTTGCAAGCTACTGATGAGACTTGTGTTTGGAGCAAAGCACCAGCCTGACAGAGGGTGACCTGGTAGTGGAACAATACACTGGGTAGAGCTATTAAAGCCAAGAGACAGGTGTGGAAAGACTGAAAAAATGGCAGTAGCACAAACTGGTACCAGGTTGGCTAAGAGAGAAGCTAGATGACAGGTATATGCAGCTCGGAGAGAGGCTGAAAAAAGAAAGTTTGTCAATATCTTGCAATGTGAGGACCAGAGACGTGAAGTGTTCTGCATCACAAGGCCATGTGTCAGTAGGAATCAGGATGTAGTTGTGGAAAAGTGTGTTAGAAATGACACCGGTGCACTTAGCACCACTTATACTCAAAAGAAAGAAGCCTGGAAATATTACTATGAGAGAGAGACTGATGAATGCACAGAATGGTCCGGAGGAGGAGAGACTACTCCCAATTTACCCAACAGAAGGACCAACTATTGAAGTTGACAGTTATAGGGTCAAAGAAGCAATTAAGATGAAGAATGATAAAGCTGCATGACTTTCAGAGATAGTTGCTGAGATGCTAGAAGCACTGGGAGAAGTAGGAGTCAAACTAGTAACCTGTATGGTCAATCAGGCAATACCCAATGATTGGCGCAGCAGTCATCATCATCATCATCAACGTTTAACGTCCGTGTTCCACGCTTGCATGGGTTTGGACGGGGGTAGTCCCACTTGAGGCAAGAGTGATTGTCTTGCTCGCATAGGACTGTCTGGCAGGTTTTCTACAGTTGGATGCCCTTCCTAACACCAACCACATTTACAG
>OZ024740.1:135496491-135586491 GCA_964016885.1 Eledone cirrhosa
CAGCCCCGATTGGGGTGCGTAAGCTGATATTATTGTGGTAATTGTCTTATTCAGGACTAGTCTGAGTTTAATGATTCTTGCATTTACCCTGTACACTGAGATTACTTTATCTACCCACTTGTCAGCTAATAGTATACCTACACCACCCATCCCATCGTCATTTCCCACCCAGAAAAATTTGTAGCACTGGCTTTTTCCTACAAGGACTCTAGCAGACCCTCCTCTCCATCTAGTCTCTTGCACACAGCATACATCAACTTCCTTTCGCTCTAGCATTTCTACGATTTCTCCTGCTCTTCCTTTCATTGAGCCTACATTGATGGTACCAACTCGGAGTTTTGGGCATTTGTCGACACTCGTAGGGGAGGGTCTCTGGGTTGGCGCTTCACGTGGGTGCTTGGTAGCTCGCAGATTCATATTTCATCTATTGATTCAGAGTTGCTCGTGTATTCCCAGCTCATCCATCCATAACGGTGGGAAAATTGAGGGCTAGAAGGACAGTGGTGGTGGGGTAATGGCAGGGTGTGTTGGGATGCGCCAGAGGAGGAGAGAGTTAGTTAGGCAGGTAGTAGCAGCAGCAGCAGTGGAAATGGCATGCTAGGTTTGATTGGTCGAATAGACTATGGTGGTGTGTGGGGGTGGGGGGGAGGGGGGGAGGGAAATTGTGAGGTAGGAACTGAGGGTCGCATGGTAAATATCCAAGTTAATACTACATCAGTAAAATTAACAATAATAACGTCATGAAAAAAGCTACTAAGAGAAACCCTCGAAAATTTATCGCTAATACAGCAGGGAAAATTTAACGCTAATACAGCAGGGAACATCATAATATTAACGACATGAAAAAGCTACTAAGAGAAACCCTCGAGAATTTATCGCTAATACAGCAGGGAAAATTTAACGCTAATACAGCAGGGAACATCATAATATTAACGACATGAAAAAGCTACTAAGAGAAACCCTCGAAAATTTATCGCTAATACAGCAGGGAAAATTTAACGCTAATACAGCAGGGAACATCATAATATTAACGACATGAAAAAGCTACTAAGAGAAACCCTCGAGAATTTATCGCTAATACAGCAGGGAAAATTTAACGCTAATACAGCAGGGAACATCATAATATTAACGACATGAAAAAGCTACTAAGAGAAACCCTCGAAAATTTATCGCTAATACAGCAGGGAAAATTTAACGCTAATACAGCAGGGAACATCATAATATTAACGACAATATGTAGGCTAAAATACCTTCGTAGATTAGGTGGATGGCTGGCTGGGAAAATTGAACCAGCTCTAGTGGTACATTTTAGCAGAGAAGAATGGCAAAGTGTCTTATCTCTTCAATATTTTCAGATTGAATGAATTAGGTTAAAGACAGGGTAGTAAGCCTTAAAGAAGTGCATAGAGGGAGGGGGGGGGGTAGGAACTGAGGGTCGCATGGTAAATAACTGAGAGAGATACAATAGGATTAGAATACCGCATGGTAAATATCCAAGTTAATAAGTTAATACTACATCAGTAAAATTAACAATAATAACGTCATGAAAAAAGCTACTAAGAGAAACCCTCGAAAATTTATCGCTAATACAGCAGGGAAAATTTAACGCTAATACAGCAGGGAACATCATAATATTAACGACATGAAAAAGCTACTAAGAGAAACCCTCGAGAATTTATCGCTAATACAGCAGGGAAAATTTAACGCTAATACAGCAGGGAACATCATAATATTAACGACATGAAAAAGCTACTAAGAGAAACCCTCGAAAATTTATCGCTAATACAGCAGGGAAAATTTAACGCTAATACAGCAGGGAACATCATAATATTAACGACAATATGTAGGCTAAAATACCTTCGTAGATTAGGTGGATGGCTGGCTGGGAAAATTGAACCAGCTCTAGTGGTACATTTTAGCAGAGAAGAATGGCAAAGTGTCTTATCTCTTCAATATTTTCAGATTGAATGAATTAGGTTAAAGACAGGGTAGTAAGCCTTAAAGAAGTGCATAGAGGGGGGGGGGGGGTAGGAACTGAGGGTCGCATGGTAAATAACTGAGAGAGATACAATAGGATTAGAATACCGCATGGTAAATATCCAAGTTAATAAGTTAATACTACATCAGTAAAATTAACAATAATAACGTCATGAAAAAAGCTACTAAGAGAAACCCTCGAAAATTTATCGCTAATACAGCAGGGAAAATTTAACGCTAATACAGCAGGGAACATCATAATATTAACGACATGAAAAAGCTACTAAGAGAAACCCTCGAGAATTTATCGCTAATACAGCAGGGAAAATTTAACGCTAATACAGCAGGGAACATCATAATATTAACGACATGAAAAAGCTACTAAGAGAAACCCTCGAAAATTTATCGCTAATACAGCAGGGAAAATTTAACGCTAATACAGCAGGGAACATCATAATATTAACGACAATATGTAGGCTAAAATACCTTCGTAGATTAGGTGGATGGCTGGCTGGGAAAATTGAACCAGCTCTAGTGGTACATTTTAGCAGAGAAGAATGGCAAAGTGTCTTATCTCTTCAATATTTTCAGATTGAATGAATTAGGTTAAAGACAGGGTAGTAAGCCTTAAAGAAGTGCATAGAGGGGGGGGGGTAGGAACTGAGGGTCGCATGGTAAATAACTGAGAGAGATACAATAGGATTAGAATACCGCATGGTAAATATCCAAGTTAATAAGTTAATACTACATCAGTAAAATTAACAATAATAACGTCATGAAAAAAGCTACTAAGAGAAACCCTCGAAAATTTATCGCTAATACAGCAGGGAAAATTTAACGCTAATACAGCAGGGAACATCATAATATTAACGACATGAAAAAGCTACTAAGAGAAACCCTCGAAAATTTATCGCTAATACAGCAGGGAAAATTTAACGCTAATACAGCAGGGAACATCATAATATTAACGACAATATGTAGGCTAAAATACCTTCGTAGATTAGGTGGATGGCTGGCTGGGAAAATTTGAATCAGCTCAGTGGTACATTTTAGCAGAGAAGAATGGCAAAGTGTCTTATCTCTTCAATATTTTCAGATTGAATGAATTAGGTTAAAGACAGGGTAGTAAGCCTTAAAGAAGTGCATAGAGGGGGGGGGTAGGAACTGAGGGTCGCATGGTAAATAACTGAGAGAGATACAATAGGATTAGAATACCGCATGGTAAATATCCAAGTTAATAAGTTAATACTACATCAGTAAAATTAACAATAATAACGTCATGAAAAAAGCTACTAAGAGAAACCCTCGAAAATTTATCGCTAATACAGCAGGGAAAATTTAACGCTAATACAGCAGGGAACATCATAATATTAACGACATGAAAAAGCTACTAAGAGAAACCCTCGAAAATTTATCGCTAATACAGCAGGGAAAATTTAACGCTAATACAGCAGGGAACATCATAATATTAACGACAATATGTAGGCTAAAATACCTTCGTAGATTAGGTGGATGGCTGGCTGGGAAAATTTGAATCAGCTCAGTGGTACATTTTAGCAGAGAAGAATGGCAAAGTGTCTTATCTCTTCAATATTTTCAGATTGAATGAATTAGGTTAAAGACAGGGTAGTAAGCCTTAAAGAAGTGCATAGAGGGGGGGGGGGGTAGGAACTGAGGGTCGCATGGTAAATAACTGAGAGAGATACAATAGGATTAGAATACCGCATGGTAAATATCCAAGTTAATAAGTTAATACTACATCAGTAAAATTAACAATAATAACGTCATGAAAAAAGCTACTAAGAGAAACCCTCGAAAATTTATCGCTAATACAGCAGGGAAAATTTAACGCTAATACAGCAGGGAACATCATAATATTAACGACATGAAAAAGCTACTAAGAGAAACCCTCGAGAATTTATCGCTAATACAGCAGGGAAAATTTAACGCTAATACAGCAGGGAACATCATAATATTAACGACATGAAAAAGCTACTAAGAGAAACCCTCGAAAATTTATCGCTAATACAGCAGGGAAAATTTAACGCTAATACAGCAGGGAACATCATAATATTAACGACAATATGTAGGCTAAAATACCTTCGTAGATTAGGTGGATGGCTGGCTGGGAAAATTGAACCAGCTCTAGTGGTACATTTTAGCAGAGAAGAATGGCAAAGTGTCTTATCTCTTCAATATTTTCAGATTGAATGAATTAGGTTAAAGACAGGGTAGTAAGCCTTAAAGAAGTGCATAGAGGGGGGGGGGGGGGGTAGGAACTGAGGGTCGCATGGTAAATAACTGAGAGAGATACAATAGGATTAGAATACCGCATGGTAAATATCCAAGTTAATAAGTTAATACTACATCAGTAAAATTAACAATAATAACGTCATGACGTACAATCATAAATTGCTACAAGGATAAAGGTAATGTTCTAGAAAGGAGCAACTATAGAGGAATAAAACTAATGGACTAAGTTATGAAAGTGACGGAAAGAGTTACAGCACAGCTAATTAGGGAAAGAGTCACATTAGACGAGATGCAGTTTGGTTTCATGCCTGGGAAAAGTACTATGGATGCTCCTCTTCTTAGACAATTACAAGAGAAATTCTTAATCAAGAATAAGACGCTATATTTAGCTTTTGTTGATCTATATAAGGCTTTGACAGAGTACCTTGATCTATTATATGGTGGTCCTTAAAGAAATTAGGTGTAGAAGAATGGCTTGTGAGATCAGTGCAAGACAGATAAATATCTGTAAAGTAAGGGTAGCAAGTTTAGTGAGGAATTCATGGTTCAGGTAGGAGCTTGGTTCTTAGTTTACTACTATTTGTCATAGTTCTCCAGGCCATAATAGAGAGGAGTTTATGACTGTCTGTCCATGGGAATTTTTTTACATGGATAATCTGATCCTTATAGCTGAATTCATAAAAGAACTAGTGAATAAGTTCTGACTATAGAAATAGAATTTGGCATAAAAAGGTCTGAGAGTAAACTTATCCAAAACTAAAGTGCTAGTAAGTAGGAAAGAAAATAGGACTCTGATTCCCCCAGGGAAGTGGCCCTGCTCAATATGTAGAAACGGAATAGGCATAAACTCTATATGTAAGTGTAAGTCCTGGGTATGCAAGAGATGTAGTGGGATAATGAGTAGACAAACAGGAAGGGAAGACTTTGTATGTAGATGTACAGGAGAAATCAAGGATATAAACCTTTTTCAATCACAGGAAGGATCCATAGAAGTGATTGATAGCTTCTGCTATCTAGGTGACCTTATTAGCAGTGGATGTGAGTGTTCTGAGTGCATAATAGCTAGAATAAGGAAGTTTAGAGAGCCAGTCCCACTGTTGACAACAACAGATTTCTCCCTACATACAAAAGGATAACAGTATGATACCTAAAAGGGAAATAATACCAGATAGTGAGTTTGGCTTACTTTGAACTTATCTCTATTGTGCTTGTAGCATGTAGCATTAATAAAATAATTAGCAATACTTGAATAGAATTAATGGTCAAAGCTAAAATTATATCTGATGGGTCAACACCAAAGATTTAATTGGTTAAAGTTATTCTTAAGGTCACGTTTATGGCGACATACATATATATATATATATATCATCATATATATATATCATCATATATATATATACATATCATCATATATATATATATATATATATATATATAAACGGAAAAAATGAAACAAAATTTCATTTCCCACTCTTAGTACTGCTGTTACTTAAATATAAGTATGTATACGTACATACATATATGTATACCGATGTACAGTAGTATGTATATATATATACATACATGCACACATATATATATGTACGTATGGATTCACCAAACATTCATTACAATGCTCGGTGTGTTTGTAAACAAACATCCCGTATTAAGCCGTAGTGTCTAGCAACCACCGTTGCTCGTTTGTTCAACACTGACAAAGGAACGCTGTACTAGTTTCAAGCTTGTCAGCTATCGTCAGCAACGTATACCTTCCTGCCAGATGGTTGAACGTCCGAAAGTATATACTTTCCTTATGCATATTAACGGCTGAGTAGCTCAATTTGCATATCGAGTGGGTTAATCGGCCGGGTGCACCGAAAACGATAAACGGAAAAAATGAAACGAAATTTCATTTCCCACTCTTAGTACGGCTGTTACTTAAATATAAGTATGTATACGTACATACATATATGTATACAGATGTACAGTAGTATGTATATATATATACATACATGCACACATATATATATGTACGTATGGATTCACCAAACATTCATTACAATGCTCGGTGTGTTTGTAAACAAACATCCCGTATTAAGCCGTAGTGTCTAGCAACCACCGTTGCTCATTTGTTCAACACTGACAAAGGAACGCTGTACTAGTTTCAAGCTTGTTAGCTATCGTCAGCAACGTATATCTTCTGCCAGATGGTTGAACGTCCGAAAGTATATACTTTCCTTATGCATATTAATGGCTGAGTAATATTTCATTTTTTCCAATGTTGACAGCTAATAGTTACCTCCGTTCTATCGTTAATCGGTAACAATAGAACGATAGAACGGAGGTAACTATTAGCTGTCAACATCGAAGAGCTAATTCCTTCGCCAATAGAATATTTGACCCAACTTAGTCATCTAGCCCCATTTTTACTTGTAGCTAATAAGTTAAATAGCTATGACTAACTTAGATAATTATAAATTACCTCCCCTACATTGTCTCTCAATTAAAAAATTTTAAAATCAGCACTTAACTATAAACTACCCACAATTTCTAATCTCTCAAGGAGTTACTTCCCCTGAAACCACCCTCTAATTAGTAAGGTAAATATGTCCTTTGGCAGCCATCTTGTTACCCATAGGCAGATCTCACACAATGCAGCCTCGACAGATGAATACTGCTTGATTATGGCTGACAAATGATGCAACCAAGACACCATAGTAAAAAACCAATATATGGAACATTATATTATGTAACATTCTCTCATTATTTTAATTTATATTCCTTTGAAGTTCCGATGAGCCGCTCTGTTTTTAAATATGTTAATTATTTTCAACTGAACCAGATCAATTATGATATATAGTCATCTGATCCAGAAATATTATATGGAGTAGCGAAACAATTGTAAACGGACATTATTATTATTAATATTATTATTATTATTCTCTACATTCCTTACATCAAACTAAAATATGTTGACAATCTTTTAATAATGTCTTCCTTGTGAAATTTTTGGTCTTGTTTTGCTTAACTAATGAATATTTCCAGCTCTGCGCACCTAACTTCTGCATGAGTATATTCATATATATATATATATATATATATATATATATATATATATATATATATATATATATAAGAACAAAAGATGGTTAAAAGAGTTCCATGTATTTTATTATGCGCATTTCAAAAACAAATATCATCATGTAATAATATTTGTGTTTTCATCAGATAAAACAGGAAGACATGATATGAAGGTTAAAAAACACTTGTGGATAGTGCAGTTTTAAATCAACATATATATTCTTATATATTATGTATACTCCAGTCCTACAAACTGTAGAGTGCTTCTTATACGATATCTGCATTGCTTTATTGTACTACAATAAAACTCACCTACTACATTATATATATATATATATATATATATATATATATACACACATATATATATATATATATATATATAAAACGAGGAATGAGGGAAGTGTGGTAAGGGACCAGGTGGGCCATAACACACCAGAGTACTCGATACTTTGGGTAGTAGAGTGGGTAATAGGAAAAGAGTCAGGACCCCGACGGCAGAGCTCAAGCCGTTTCAACAGCTATTTCTGGACTAACACATACATAGACATAAACACACACACACACACACCCACATACATAAATATATATATATATATACACACACACACATATACATACATATATACATATATATATATATATATTTATATATGTGTGTGTGTTATGTCTATGTATGTGTTTATACATGTATATATCTGTATTATATAGATAGCTGTGACCTGCTAATAAGAGCCTATCCAACGCACCCATTCTACACTGCCTTTTTTTCATTTTGTTTTTTCTTTTTAATTGTTTTCTTCTTTTCTGTCTTTTCCTCTTTGTTGCCACTCCATTTATTTTCCTTTCTTCTTCCCCTTCTTCTCTTCCCACTTCTCGTTTCCCTTAAATTTGAGACACCCGTCCTCATGAAGGCTAGAAGAAGTAACTAGCCAGAACTACCTGAACTTGTAGTCAATCCTCTACTTCACTAATATATATGTGTGTGTATATATATATATATATATATATATATATATATATATATATATATAGTATAAGGAAAGGCGAAGTAGTTCCAGATGTTCAAGTCTTTTAATAATAATGCTGTGATATATATTTCAATGACGACACTGGCCACACTGTTCTGTGTGCGAGTGTCGCGACATCGTCAGACAGCTTGTTACATAATAAGGTTACGTTTCCAAGGCAATCCAAATTGAATCGACATGGGAACGGACGAAGTGTGTGCTTTTGGGTTCTTCATCCGTTCCCCTGTGAGTACCAATTCACCCCCACCAGTCTGTGCAAGCGCATGTCCGAAGGAAGTTGACCATTAGCTACCGCAGACTCAACGAAATTCGCTTAGTCAGTTCCTCCTCTCAGCCAAACAATGACCCATTTAGGCTTGTACCATAGTTTACTGCTACCCATCCTGTCTGTGGCAGTCAACCGAAAGCCAGAGGGGATGGGAGAGTGTTAGTTTTTACAGGTCACAATACTACCTCTCACCAAGCATGGACAGTACAACTGACCATCAACCCCTAAGAGAAAATATACTTAATTCTAGGTATCATGGTTTTACATTGGAAGTTATGAGTGAGAGTTGGAAATAAAAATTAAAATTTAAAATCGAAAATCCTAAATCAAATATCAGAAATTATAAATTAAAAAAGTAACAATGAGGAATTAAAAAATTTTTCAAGTGAGAATCTGGATTGAGGTGAGTAAAAAAACATAGATTGAAGTGAGTAAATAATATGCAGAGAGATGTTTAAGTAATAAGTTCTGAAAGGGGTCCTAATGTCACAGTTACACTATCCACATATTGAACGATAGTGCCGTACATTAGAACGGAGGGTAAACTACAGTATTAAAGGCAGTAGTCAATCTGGTACATAGTCATAATTTCCATCACATGGAACAAAACCAAAATAAACAGATATAAAGTACACAAAAGAAAAGAACCAATAATGAATAAATGCAAAAACACAGAGTACATATATGCAAAATGATCCATATGTTGTCAATTTGTCCATGTATAGATTGAATTGAGGGGGCTTCTGTTCAAATGCGATTTGGTGCAGGAAAATAGGGGTTTATCTTAGTTTTTGTTTCCGCGTATTTATCCTGCCGAAAGTTATTATTATGTCCGTCCAGTGTCAGGGGTTTCCATCCCCATGGTAGAGGGAATTTCCTGGTGTAGCTCGTGGTTGGTTCCTCTCTTCTCCACCATATCAGTTACATCATAGAGCAGTTGTACTGCCCATGCTTGGTGAGAGGTAGTATTGTGACCTGTAAATACTAACACTCTCCCATCCCCTCTGACTTTCGGCTGACTGCCACAGACGGGATGGGTAGCAGTAAACTATGGTACAGGCCAATGGGTCATTGTTTGGCTGAGAGGAGGAACTGACTAAGCGAATTTCGTTGAAATCTGTGGTAGCTAATGGTCAACCTCCTTTGGACATGCGCTTGCGCAGACCGGTGGGGGTGAATTGGTACTCACAGGGGAACGGATGAAGAACCCAAAAGCACACACTTCATCCGTTCCCATGTCGATTCAATTTGGATTGCCTCGGAAACATAACCTTATTATGTAACAAGCTGTCTAACGATGTCGCGACACTCGCACACAGAACAGTGTGGCCAGTGTCGTCATTGAAATATATATCACAGCATTATTATTAAAAGACTTGAACATCTGAAACTACTTCGCTTTTTCTTATTCGATATTTACTCCGTCACTCCTATGTGGAAAAAGTACGTTGAGTGCTTGAATTGAATTGCATCAATGTTTACCCTAAGTATATATATATATATATATTGTTCTATTTGGGGAGGGTCATATTGTTGTAATAATATTGCCAGAAATAATAACAGAACACACTCACTGTTTGGTTGGTTTTCGCTTCTGTATCTTTTATATCTCCATAGTTAATTTATTTGGCAATCAACGCTTATCATTGACTGACCAACGGTTAAAAATACAGGTATAAATATATATATATAGTCTAACAAAGTTCTTTCGTTGCACATCTGCAACATCATCAGTGGTACCATTATCATGTTCCCTCCTATTGTATTGTAACGTTTACGTCATTTTTATTTTATTTATTTATTTATTATTTTTGTGTCCACCTCTGCATTTGCGTGTGTGTATAATGTTTGGTGTGTGCGTTTGAGTGTGTGTTTTGGCTTTTGTATTCTATCTTTGTTTACTAGTGTGTGTTTATATGTGTTTGTTGTTATTGTACTTGTGTATATATTTATTTATTTATTTATTTATATTTCCCTTAAGTCAGTATTATTTGTTTGGGTATGGTTGTTGTTATTCCATTCGTTTTTTCTGTTTAACTTTGGTTTTCTAAGCTCTATTTCACTTGCTTCTCAGATTTGCCTACCTGTTAGGTCATTTCTATGTTTAGATATTATTTTAATTTCTATGTTGTCTATATTACCGTCATGTCTTTGTCTGGTGTGTTCGTATAGTACTGAACCATTTTTTTGTCCTTTTAATTCCCCCCAGTGTTGGTCTATTCTTTCTCCTATGCTTTTAGCTATCTCACCTATGTATTTCGTTGTCATGTTTCTGAAAGTACCTGCTGTACATCTTATGCTATAGAGTACATTTCTAGTTTTACAGTTTATCTGGGGGTTCGCTTTACATATAACACATTTCTTATTAGTACAGTAGGTTTTCTTAAAGGGGTGTGTTTTGCTGATCAGAGATTTTATGGTAGTTTCTGACTTTTCTGCCACTTTAATCTCTAAGTGGGTCTTTCTTAGGGCCTTTCTACATTGGTTAGCTAATTTCCCCCCAGGGGTAGCATCCACGAACATGACACTCTAGTATCTCTGGTTGTAGTACCATGAAGTGGCTTTCCCTACAGTTGATTATTGTTTGGTTTATCAGTAATCGAATAATCCACTGTACTAAAAATTAAGATATATCGATAGTCGCCATATAGGTGACCTTAATAATAGCTTTAACCAATTAAATCTTTGGTGTGTACCCATCAGATATAATTTTGGTTTTTAACCATTCATTTTATTCATGTATTGCTAATTATTTTATTAATGTTACAAGCACAATAGAGATAAGTTCACAGTAAGCCAAACTCACTATCTGGTATCAACACCCTTTTGGAGCCATTTCACTTCTCTTATGGTTCTTTGGGGGATCATAAATGACACAATTGAAAAAATATTGGACAACCAGAAGTTTATTTTGAAACTCTATCATTCATGTTACATTGTGATCATGACTGCAGCACTTTGCTTTCAATTGCTGAGTCTACAAAGCTATAAGTATCTACTACAGAATGGTATATATTCATTGCTTTCAGCATTGGCAGCACTCTTCAAAATTGCTGAGGATTTAGTTGACTTTCCTACACTCAATTCAAATCTGTCAGTGGAAAAACTGTTCTGCAATAGTCTGAGGTGTTATTTTGCTGGAGATTCATTTCATATCTGTATAACACCATGGAAACTGAAGATAAGATTTGGTTCAATAGATCATGAAAGTTGGCAGTAGGAAATAATGATGATAATAATAATAATGATAATGATAATAATGTCTTTGAGAAGACATAAATAAATATTACACCAATTTTATTTCTCCTCCTAGAATCTCACTTATATATATATATATATATATATATATATATATATTTCACCTCGTGGACGAGAATGCGAGCACTCCTCTTTGTTTCGTCCGCGGATGGCTAACATAACCCTATCTCCTCCCGCCCCCCACCACCCCCACCCTCCAAACGCAACCCAAAACTTCAGAGTTGGTACCATAAATGTAGGCACCCTAAAGGGTCGCTCTAACGAGGTTGTAGAAATGCTTGAACGTAAGGAGGTCGATGTTTGTTGTATTCAAGAGACCAGGTGGAGGGGTGGGTCTGCTAGATTCATTGAGGGTAAAAAACGATGTTATAAGCTTTTCTGGGTGGGAAACGACGATGGGCTGGGTGGAGTAGGAATCATGGTAGCAGAAAAGTGGGCAGATAAGATAATAGACGTAAATAGAGTGAACGACAGAATAATTAAAATAAGACTTGTCCTCAATAGAACTACGGTGACAGTAATATCTGCGTACGCACCCCAATCCGGACTGCCCGGCACTATAAAAGACAGATTCTATGAGACACTGTTGCTAACTACCTCCCAAATATCTGACAGTGACTATATAATTATTGCAGGCGACCTAAATGGTCACGTTGGACAACATTGTGACGGCTATGACGAAATCCATGGAGGCTATGGGTTTGGTACTAGAAATGAGGAAGGCTCCAGAATTCTGGAATACTGTGATGCAAATAACCTAACTATCTGTAACACTAACTTCAAAAAACGTGACAATCACCTGATTACCTATAGATCCGGGGAACACACAAGCCAGGTAGATTATATCCTTACCAGAAGACGTGACAGAGTGTCTGTTGTAAACACTAAATCCCTCCCCCATGAAGAATGCACCTCCCAACATAGACTGATAATTAGCGACCTCATAGTCAGGACGAGACGCACCCGACAGCAGAAGAGGACTATCCTCAGGAGGAAAATATGGAAACTAAAAGACCCCACAGCCAGAAATAAATTTCAAAGCATATTACTTGATGCTTTCGACAGTAAGGAAGAGCATCTAGAATCGGACAATATAGAGGGACAGTGGAAATTTCTGAAAGCTAACCTGCTGTTGGCGACAGACGAAGTCTGTGGCTGGAGCAGGCCTGTAGGCAGGAGGAGAGTAACATGGTGGTGGAACAGTAAGGTGGAGGGGTCAATTAAGGCCAAAAAGCAGGCTTGGAAAGTATGGCGGGATGGGGGAAGTAGAGTAGACTATCAAGTGGCCAGGAGGGAAGCTAGGAGAGAAGTGTACTTAGCAAGAAGGGAAGCTGAGGAAAGAAAGTTCAAGCATGTTCTACAACGCGATGACCAAAAACGTGAGGTGTTCAGGATTGCCAGGCAATGCGTCAAGGAAAACCGTGATATTGTCGGGGAGAAGTGTGTACTTAACGATGATGGCATACTTGCCATCACCGACACTGATAAGAAGGTAGCTTGGAAGTGTCACTATGAAAGGCTACTAAATGAGGAGAATAAATGGGAGAAAGACAGTCTCCCCCATATCGACCCGATAGAGGGACCAGCAGTGTTAGTCGAGGGGAGTATAATAAGTAAGGCAATCAAGGATATGAAGACTGGTAAGGCGGCTGGGCCTTCGGAAATAGTTGCTGAGATGCTGAAGGCATCTGGCACGGTGGGACACACCATGGTCACCCGCATAGTTAACCAAGTCGTACAGAATGGGGTTGTTCCGAAGGACTGGCATAGCAGCATCATCGTTAACTGTTATAAGGGTAAAGGAGACGCCCTAGATAGGAGTAACTATAGAGGCATTAAATTAATCGACCAGGTCATGAAGGTCACGGAAAAAGTAATAGCGCAACTAATCAGAGAGAGAATTGATCTAGATGAAATGCAGTTCGGGTTTGTGTCAGGCAAAAGCACCACAGACGCTCTTTTCATAGTACGACAACTACAGGAGAAGTACCTAGCTAAAGGTAAACCCCTCTACTTAGCTTTTGTCGACCTGGAGAAAGCCTTCGACAGAGTCCCCCGCTCCATTATCTGGTGGGCTCTTAGAAAACTAGGCGTTGACGAATGGCTTGTGAGGGCTATACAAGCCATGTATAAAGAAACAGTCAGCAAGGTTAGAATTAACAACGAATATAGTGAAGAGTTTAGCGTAAAAGTTGGCGTCCATCAGGGCTCTGTTCTCAGCCCCCTACTATTTATTATTGCCCTTCAGGCTATAACAGAGGAGTTCAAGACAGGCTGCCCATGGGAACTCCTATACGCAGACGACCTGACACTCATAGCGGAATCAATGGCCGAGCTAGAGAAGAAATTCCAAACATGGAAGCACGGCCTAGAGTCAAAAGGACTTAAAATTAACCTGGCTAAGACCAAAGTTCTAGTTTGTAGGAAAGAAAACAAGGCGGCGGTCCCTTCTGGGAAATGGTCGTGCTCGGTATGTAGGAAAGGCGTAGGTAGAAACTCCATCTTATGTCCTAAATGCAAAGTATGGGTGCATAAAAGATGTAGTGGGATCACAGGTAAGCTAACTAAGAACATAGACTTTACATGTGGCCGGTGTTCTGGTGCAATAAGTAGCAGCAAGTGCCCACAAAATACTAGCTCTTTCAATTGCGCAGAGGGTTTTATAGAAATAGTGGACAGCTTCCGTTACCTGGGCGATAAAATCAGCAGTGGGGGAGGGTGCTCTGAAAGTACTGTAGCTAGAGTCAGAACTGGTTGGAAAAAGTTCAGAGAGCTTATACCACTATTAGCTGCTAAAGGGTTCTCCCTAAAAATGAAAGGCAGGTTGTACGATGCCTGCATACGAACAGCAATGTTGCATGGTAGTGAGACCTGGGCATTGTGTGCAGAGGATATACGCAGACTAGAGAGGAACGAAGCTTGCATGCTCCGCTGGATGTGTAACAGTAATATACGTGAACGGCAAAGCATAAACGAACTAAGGAAAAAATTAGAGATAAGAGGGATCAGATGTTGTTTACTCGAGAGAAGGCTGCGTTGGTATGGACACGTGATGCGCATGAAAGTCGATAGCTGTATTACAAAGTGCAGGGCAATAAAGATAGACGGTAGCCACGGAATAGGCAGACCTAGAAAAACATGGGATGAGCTGATAAACTCCGACCTCACACACTTACACCTCTCCAAGACAATGTCACTGGACCGTGACCTTTGGCGGTACTCAGTAACAGAGAAGACCCGCCTTGCCAGTAGGCATCTCTAACAAAATACACCCCTCCCGCCGCCACCCCCACCCCATCCACACCACCCCGTTCTATGTAAAGTTATGTTGGTGCCGCGCCATCCAGGCCGAAACAAATGAGATCGTGTAGGTGTCACGACAAAAAACACACAGTCCACGCTGTAATGTGGCCGTGTAGGCAACACGGTAAAAACCTCCCAGACCCACACTGTAAATGTGGTTGGTGTTAGGAAGGGCATCCAACTGTAGAAAACCTGCCAGACAGTCCTATGCGAGCAAGACAATCACTCTTGCCTCAAGTGGGACTACCCCCGTCCAAACCCATGCAAGCGTGGAACACGGACGTTAAACGTTGATGATGATGATGATGATGATGATGATATATATATAATATTTTATTGACACTGACAGATGCAGCTTTATGTTTGTGCGAATTCCCCAAGAGATGATTAGATCTATTTATTTTTAACTATTAATGCTCAGAATTGCAATTGAAATATTGACTGAAACATTAGTAATTTCAGTATTTTCAGCACCCTCATCCTTTAGTTATTCTAAAAAGGCAATATAAGCATTTCTATGTTTATGTAACTGAAATACTGCCAGCCTATCACATCGTCCCAAAATAACTCATACTGTACACTACCTCTTATACCAACCACCTCTGAAGAAATGAAATAGAAAGAGTGGTAGTTGTTTTCTTGCAGACCAGAGTATCATCTAGTTTGTCTACTGTATTGTTGCCATACAATATTTCTCCTCTATAAAAGGTGATATACATGCATATTGGCTCATCTTTGTGCTTAACAAGGGAGCCTTTACATCTTCACATGACCTGCTGGAAAGAACAGTCAAGTGTACCTCAATTGGAGACTGCTGTTTCCTATATACAAAAATCAAATATGGTCATGAGTGGAACACCTTTCAATATAAATCTATTTTTTCAGGGTTAGCCTTTCTATGTAATTTGGCATTTGTCTGTTCTATTCCTTTATATTATCATGTCTTCTAAAAGCATACAACCTGTCATTTTATTCAAAAGTAAAAGAAACATTTGTTGCCCATCTGGTTAGATATATTTTCAAGTTTCCAATTACAGTGTATCTTCATTGCATTTCTACTACTTTACTATACATTTCTGTAAGTGAATAGGCTTCCTATTGGGAATGACCTTCACACTTAGTTTAGATACATTATCTTGTGACAATACATTTTAGTTCATGTAAAAACTACTTGAATTTTTATGTATAGATTCATTACTTATCTAATCATCACTTATATTGTACCCTACAAATGTCATCGGCAATCCTAATTTGAGCTGTTTCTTCAAGCTTTCAACCATATACTGCAGTTTTCTCATTGATCATATATGGTAAAGCATACTATTTGCACACACAAACTTTCAAGTATCTATTATTCTTTAATTTTGCAGTTGGTATCTGTTTTTCCTTCATTTTAAGTATCTTTGGTGATGATGGCAGTGGAGGTGGTAGTGGTGGTGGTAATGGTGATGGTGTCAGCTGCCACCATTATTGTTACTCTTATTGTAATTAACTCTAAAGGTGGCTACTATTAATGGCTGATGTGGTTTCTGACTCATTTCCTCCTTCTAATCACTCTCTCTCTTTTACTTTTTCAGGCAATACTTACAAAGCTTCAGAAAGATCTCCGAAATTACCTAAATTGTTTAAAAGGCAAGTTACATTACACCATATAATTTAATGTATAAAAATAACAGTGGTAATATATGTCTACTTTTGCTGTGTTGTATGCATACTTTGTGAAACTTTTGACTATTAGGTTCACATTTTTCCTAAGTTGATTAGCCATGTAACTAAACTTGATTACAGATTCTTACTCAAATCATGATAATACAAAAAAAAAAAAAAAAAAGAAGACAAGTACTTGTCTATAGAGAGTAAAGAAGACAAGTACTTGTCTATTATGAGAGTTGGCTAAGAGCTTGGTCTTCAAAAGATACCAGACAAAGAAAGCCAACAATTTTACTTTGTAACAACAAAATTTCATGACCTCTGTCCAAAACATACATACTAACCTTCTGAGTCAAAGCATATCCTGTATGTTTGTGTGTATAAATTTGTATATATTTGTATATATTTGTATATTATGTCATAGAGCATTGATTAGATCACTACATTGAAAAATCCTGATAAAATGAAATTGTGAAAAGACAAACAATAGGTTATTATATTTTAAAATCTTTTTTATTTATTTATTTTTTTGGTTAAACATTTTTTATTTGCATGCAAAACCCACATTGCACTGTCCTGTGGCATCTTGTCACATCTTTAATGTTTTTTTTTTATGGAAGCCCTGTGTGGCTAATAAATTATTATTTTCATCCTTATGGGGGTCGATAAAATAAAGTACCAGTAATGCACTGGGATAATTGCTGGCCTTGTGCCAAAAGTAGAAACAATTATTCGGTGGATTGCCAGTATTGGTAGGGCATCAGACAACATGCTGTTCAGCATATAGTGATTGGTATTCCCAATTACTTTCACATTACCTTCTCGCAGTCCAAACAGCCTTGCCATCTCCACTTTCAATTTGGAGTACTTGGTGATTTTTTTTCAACCTCTTTACCTACTATATTCATGTCATTTGGTATGGCTACATCTATGATCTGACAGTATTTGTTTTTCTTGTTCAATACCACAATGTCCAGTTGGCGATGATCAATTACTCTATCAGTCTGAAAATCATAATCTCAGAAGATCGTTGCTCTCCCATCCTCTTGCATTACTATATAAGTCACATGCTCATACCAATTCTCTATTGCTTCGTATTGGTATTTACAACTTAACAGCCAATGAAGGTACAGACTTTATCATGGTGGTGCTTGTATTCTTTTTGTGCAAAGCTCTCACATCCACTTACCAAGTGGGTCACATTTTCCACATTCTTTTCAGAGTTTGCATTTCTGGGTGTCAGAAGTTTTGTAGATGTTATACTTCGCCAAATTGGTAGCAAGAGCTTGATCTTGTGGTGCAGTTATGAGGCTTTCAGTAGTTTATGTCAAATTGCCTTACTTAAGACATGTCCATGATATTGTTTTATCCTTGATATCCTGTGTATTTCTTTCAAACTGACCATACATTCTCATTTCCAGAAGAACTTCTTTTCTCTTCTCTTCATCTCTTTACTTAAACTCTTGCTTACCAACCATTTCATCTGCATTTATACCCATATTTTCTACAGCATATTGAAACAACTCTTTGTCACTGTTTACCAAATTTTCTGCAAGCATTCTCCTTTCACTCTTTATACAATAATCCACCATTCTTTATCTTCATGTACAATCAATCTCTTTAGGATATAAAGCTCCGTAAAACGTCATTAACTTTCTCATCTTTCTATCCAACTTTGTTATTTCTTCTTCAGTCCACCTGAGAATGGATACACTATATCTAACAACTGCAACTGCCCTGGATATTCATTGTAGTGAATATCTAGCAGGCAGGGTGACCATGGCTTTTTTCTTCTTGTGGTTTTTCTTCATGGGTAACCTAATTTTCCGTAATAATTCCTATTATGGAAATATATTTTGTTTTGATTTTTTTTAGTTGCCTTTTTTTCTGTTATCGCTCTTATTACAAAAAAAATCCCACATTGTACTGTCTTGTGCCATCCTGTTTTTCCTCAATGTTTTATTTTTGTAAAACCTTTGTGATTAATAAAGAAAACATTATTATTATCATCATAAGGGCAGTGGATTGGCAGTATCAGTAGAGCATTGGACAACATGCTTTATGGCATTGAGTTACGCCCCTTTACGATCTGAGTTCAAATTCCGCCAAGGTTAGCTCCGCCTTTCATCCTTACGAGGTCAATAAAATAAAGTATCTGTAATGCACTGAGGTCGATTAATCGACTTTCACTACCTCCAAAATTGTTGGTTTTGTGCCTAAATCAGAAACCCTTATTATTATTATCTGTTAGAGCGGTGGATTGGCCGTATCGGTAGTGCATCGGACTACACACTTTGCAGCATATAGTTATGCCCCTTTATGATCTGAGTTCAAATTCCACCAAGATTAGTTTTGATTTACATTGTTACAAGGACAATAAAATAAGGTACCAGTAATGCACTGGAGTTGATTTAATTGACTTTCATCTTCCCCCACATTGTTGGCCTTGTGCCTAAATCGTTGAATTGGCAGACTTGTTAGAATGCCAGAAAAATAACTCATTATATTTGTTCCAGCTCTTTATATTCTGAGATCAAATCCTGTTGATGTTAACTTTGCTTTTCATCCTTTTGAGGTTGATAAAATAAAGTACCAGTCAAGTACTGGAGTCAATATAATTGACTTTTTTCTTAACATTGAGCTTGTGCCAATGTTAGAAAGAATTGTTGTTATTGTTGTTATACAGGAAAACATCTGTAAGAATTTGTAAATAATTCTGATTCATTTGTTTTTCCATTTTATTTTTTAGATTATAATCTGTTAAACTTATTTATTGGCTATCAGGGCAGTGAATTGGCAGAGATAGAGCATTGGATAGAATATCTTGTGGTATTTGTTCTGGTTCTCTACATTCTGAGTTCAAATCCTGCCGAGATCAACTTTGCCCTTCATTCTTTTGGGTGTCAATAAAATAAAATATTAGTCCATGAGAGTAGATTAGCAGAATTGTTAAAGCATTGGATGATACGCTTTGTGATATATATTTTGGCACTTTGCTTTCTTATTTCAAATTCTACATAGAGATTCAAATACCACATATGGCCAGGGCTAATCACCTAACCAAGGGATCTTAATTCATTATGAGAGCTGCAATGGGTGGAGGAGGATTGTGATTGCTACAGCAATTGAATGATGATGATGATGATGATGATTGGCTTTACATTTGGTCAAATAGTTGTCTAAATAATAAAATTAGGCAATTATCAACAATATATTTCCCTAAATTTGAATTAAAACCCTTCCTAATATCTAAAGGTAGCTGACATTTCAATACAATTTCCTTCTTCAGCGATCAAGTGCATCTATTGATATAAACATTACTACTGTTCATTGACTTGGAACATAAAAAAATCATGTCAGTATGTCAATTCATACTCAGAACTATGTGGCTGTAAACCTAAAATCATGTCAGTATGTCACTTCATACACAGAACAGTTAACCAATAAGATAGACAACTTTATAAAGCTCATATGAATATAACACAGTTACCAGTCTTTTACAAATTAGCTGATATGTTTCTGTTTCAATTTCTTATTAAGTGAACTATCTTTTTGAAACAATAGATATTATTCATATAAGATTTAATTTAATTTATTTAAAGTACTACCATAGTAACTATAAAAACAACAAGGTTTATTTTGCCTCCTTCCAGTAGTTCTTAATGTTTTTTCTTTCAAGACTTGTTCCATTTTCTTGTATTTTTTTATAGTTATTCTTATTCATTTTACCATCAGTGTGTCTTTTCTTGTGTTTCTGGTAATGTTGTAACATTTTTACACATCACCTTTTCTTGTGTTCACAAAATGTCTACAGTCCAAAATTCAACAGTTTCTCTGTGACTGATTATTTCTGCACTTATTTAACTTGCAGTTACATGTTGTATATTTGAGATGTAATCATTTTACTTCCTTACTCTTACAATCTCTTTCTCACTGACAAATTCTCACTGATAAATTGACTTCATCATTTCTTCTCTTGTATCTCTCTCTCTCTCTCTCTCTCTTTATATATATATATATATATATATATATATATATATATATATATATATTTGGGAAAAGCAAACAAGATAAAGAAACATTTTCCTATTTACTTAGAACATCCCTACTGCATACCGATATAAGACAGGAAATTGCTACAATCGAAAGCAATACAAATAAGGGCTAGGTAACCATAGTAGTCATCGGCTGTCTTTCTGGGGATCATTATAGTTTTAGATACTTTATAAGACAGGACTATTCACCACCAGTGCATCAATAGAAACCACAGTGTTGTCCATGGATAGCTATTTGGGATGAAAACAATGGATGTTGGATATATATATATATATATATATATATATATATACGAGGGGGGATCAAAAAGTTCGCAGAATTTTTCAGAAAATATTCTATTTTTCAAAAAATATGATTTACCTTCAATTTATTTTTCTACATAGTTGCCATCCAGGTCAATACACTTCACAAGGCGATGCTTCCAGCTTCGTAAGCCGTCTCTAAAGAAAGTTGAAGGCCTTGTTCGAAGCCATGTGTTGGCAGTGTTTTTAGCTTCTTCAACACCACTAAAACGGGTTCCTTTTAGCATTTCTTTGAGTTTTGGAAAGAGGAAAAAGTCTGATGGGGCTAAATCTGGACTATAAGGCAGGTGAGGAAGCACTTCCCATCGAAATTCTCGAAGAACTTCTTCTGCAACCCGCGCAGAATGCACTGGTGCATTGTCATGGTCAAACAAGATCCCACCATGAAGTATCCCTTTTCATTTCTTGACTAATGCCTCTTTCAGCTTCCTTAAAACATTTGCATAGTAAGCTCCTGTCACAGTTCTTTGACCTTCAAGATAATCTATTAGTATCACCCCACCTGAATCCCAGAAAATTGTGGCCATCACTTTTTGATCCGACTTTTGAGATTTGAACTTGATTGGCCCGATGATCCACGTGGAAGCCACTGTTTTGACTGCTGTTTGGATTCAGGATCATACTGGTAGATCCAGGTTTCATCTCTGGTGATGATTCTGGTCAGGAAATGCTCTTCATCAACTTCAATTTTGTTTAATATCGCCAAAGACAGATCACTTCGAAGAATCAGCTGATCAGGGCGCAAAGCTTTTGGGACCCATCGCGCTGAAAGCTTGCTTAGTCCTAAATTATCATGCAGAATTGAATTTGCCGAACCATATGAAATGTCTAGGGACTTAGCTAACTAATTAACTGTTATTCTTCGATCTTCTTCAATTAAAGTCTGAGCAGCCTCAACGTTTTGGTCATTTTTTTATGTTCCTAGTCTTCCACTGCGATGGTCGTCTTCAAGGTCGTTTCTCCCTTGTTTGAATCGCTGAATCCATTTGTAGACAGCAGTTTTCTTTGGAGCAGTAGTACCGTAAACTTTAACTAAAGCCTCCATAATCTGTGTCCCATTCCATTTGAGTTTCACCAGAAACTTGATATTCGATCTTATCTCAAAATAACTATTTTCCATTGTTCCAAAAAGAGGTTGTTTAAAGAGTGTCAGTACTGTACAATAGTCCGTGCATAACTGACTGCAAGTGACTAATAGCAAGGTAAACACCCAGTGACAATGTTGTGACATGTTTAATATTGTTTTAACCTATTTTTTTCTTACTACGATAAAATTCTGCAAACTTTTTGATCCCTCCTCGTATCATCATCATCATCATCATCGTTTAACGTCCATTTTCCATGCTAGAATGGGTCTGGAACATATATATATATATATATGTATATATAAAATCAGCAGTGGTGGAGGGTGCTCTGAAAGTACAGTAGCTACAGTCAGAACAGGATGGAAAAAGTTCAGAGAGCTTATACAACTATTGGCCGCTAAAGGGTTCTCTCTAAAAATGAAAGGCAGGCTGTATGATGCCTGCATACAAACAGCAATATTACATGGCAGTGAGACTTAGGCATTGTGTGCAGAGAATATACGCAGACTCGAGAAGAACGAAGCTTGCATGCTCCGCTGGATGTGTAATAGTAATATACGTGAACGGCAAAGCATAAACGAACTAAGGGAGAAATTAGGAATAAGAGGGATCAGATGTTGTTTACTCGAGAGAAGACTACATTGGTACGGTCACGTGATGCGCATGAAAGACGACAGCTGTATAAAAAAGAGCAGGGTGATAAAAATAGATGGTAGCCACGGAGTAGGCAGACCCAGAAAAACCTGGGACGACTTGATAAATTCTGACCTCACACATTTACACCTCTCCAAGACAATGTCACTGGACCGAGATCTTTGGCGCTACAGTAACACAGAAGACCCGCCTTGCTTAAGTACAAAGCGAAACCTACAGTCAGTAGGCACCTCTAACAAAAATACACCCCCGTCCCACTACTCCCCACCCCATCCACACCACCCCCTTCAAAGTAAAGTTATGTTGGTACCACAACATCCAGTCCGAAATAAATGAGGTCTTGTAGGTGTCACGACAAAAAAACACAGTCCATGCTGTAATGTGGCCGTGTAGGTAACACGGTAAAAACCACCCAGTCCAGGAAGGGCATCCAGCCGTAGAAAGCTCGCCAGACAGTCCTATATGAGCAAGACAACCAATCTTGCCTCAAGTGGGAAAATTCCCGTCCAAGCCCATGCAAGCGTGGAAGATGGACGTTAAACGATGATGATGATGATGATATATAATAATTGTTTCTACTTTTGGTACAAGGCCATCAATTACCCAGTACATTACTGGTACTTTATTTTATCCACCTCGTAAGGATGAAAGGCAAAGTTAACCTCAACAGGATTTGAACTCAGACCGTAAAGGGACGTAACTATGCTGGAAAGCATGGCATCTGACCCTCTACCGATACTGCCAATAATAATTTTTTCTACTTTTTGGCACAAGGCCAGCAATTACCCAGTGCATTACTGGTACTTTATTTTATCGACCCCGTAAGGATGAAAGGCAAAGTTAACCTCGGCGGGATTTGAACTCAGATTGGAAAGGGCCGTAACTCTATTCATCAAAGCATGGCGTCCGACCCTCTACCGATACTGCCAATCCAATAATAATTGTTTCTACTTTAGGCACAAGGCCAGCAATTATCCAGTGCATTACTGGTACTTTATTTTATCGACCCCGTATAATAAGCGTGGAAGAGGAGTCAAATTTTCATTGTTTATTCAGGTGTGACATGTGTTTCGCGATTGATCAGCTCAAGTTTTGATCTCTATTAAAATCTCATAGATTCAATGTTATGTGAGATATATAACATAAAGCCTTTACCACGAAAATACAATAGCATATATACAGGGTGTGGACGATATTTGTTCGCAATTTTCAACTGCTAATTTTATGCAAATTTTTTTTACTTCCGTTGTCACTCTTGTCTTCATAAAAACAGTGAGTATATTTCCATTATTTATTTTCAGAATAATTGATTATGAATAATTTTGAACCTCCAAATTTGTGGAAGAGACACGGAGTTCTTCTTGGAATCCGCGCCAGGAGGACAAATAAGGAAATTTCAGACTTTCTCAGCGTCAGTAGGAGAATGGTGGAAAAGGTCAGAAAGGAATTGGAAGATTCAAGATTCGACTACGAAGCAACATCAGAGAGGAAAACAAATGATCGACGATCTGACGCCTTCAGAATGCCCGAGTTCGTCGCTGAAGTTCAGGATATCATCAACAAGGAACCTAGCAAGTCGGTGCGTGCCATTGCAAGGGAGAAAGGCGTGGATGAAAAGCTCATTAGGCTGGTGGTACATGAAGACATTCACTACGTTTCATACAAGATGAGGAAAGGACAATTTCTCTCAAAGGCGATGCAAGAAAAGCGACTGAAGCACACAAAGAAGCTGATCAACAAGTTGAAACACCCACTGGATCCAGACATGCTGTGGTTTTTCTCCGACGAGAAAAACTTTTGCCAAGGCCAGAAGATCAACTCCCAGAACAACAGGTGGCTCGCTGTCTCATCCAAAGACGTGCCCAGAATTCATGCAGACAAAGTTTCCAGCAACAACATTGGTCTTAGGTGTCGTCAGCAATCAAGGTGACGTCATGCTACCTCACTTCTTCCCTGAGGGCCTCAAGCTGAACACCGATGGCTACATCCGTGTTCTGAGCGAGGTAGTAAAGCCCTGGATTGACCAGGTAGCTGAAGGTAGGCCATACGTGTGGCAGCAAGACTCAGCGCCCTGCCATACCAGCCGAAAGACCCAAGCCTGGCTGTCAGAGAACTTCGTCGACCACACTTCACCTGACATCTGGCCTCCCAGCTCGCCTGACTGCAACTCCCTCGACTCCTTTGTGTGGGGCGCAGTGGAACGAGACACCAGCAGATCTAGCTGCAATACGAAAGACGATCTGAAGGCCAGGATCACAAATGCCTTTAGGGGCCTAAGTTGGGGGACAGTGACGAAGGCCTGTAGCCGGTTCCGAGGTCGCCTTGAGGCCGTCATCAAAGCCAATGGCGGGTTTATCGAGTGAGACGAAAGAACAAGTCATGAAGACAAACTGACCCAAGTTTGATAAATATATCTTAAAAAATAAAACTACTGTGTTATTTTTTCCTAGACAGTAATCTTGCAAACAAATATCGTCCGCACCCTGTATATGTAGAGTAATGTAAATGCTAAAGGGTTGATAAAGTGCCCAACTCTAAAACATAGCTTTCCACAAAACAGCATCATAATGTCTTACCATATGCTATTTTGATGTTTGACTGTACTAATCTCCATTAATGAATGATCAGAGACTGTATTCACTCTTCTTTTTGTTGTTGCTAGGTGGTATTTTATTTGTTTATTTACTTATTCAGTTACGTGGCTGACACAATAGAGGGGTTGATTAAATTTAGTACAGTATTTTGTTTAATTTCATTTGCTTATGTTCAGAGCTCAAATTAAGCTACAGTGCTCCACATGTTATAAAATATTTTGATGAGGTATACTGATTATATCTTTTCATTATACAGGTGCACAGTCAATCTTCTCGCAACTAATGATCTTGTACCACTTTTTATCTAGTTATAAATTTGGACTTAAATTTCTCCTGACCCACCAGACTAGTTAATTCATGTTAGAAGGTTACCATGTAGCAATAGATTTAATTTTAAACATTTGTACTTTGATATTATTATAGCTGATGGGTAAGGAGAGTGTTTCCTACTTTGTAATTTGTTTCTAGCGAATTATATAGTTCAGCAGAAGAGATAATTCAGCATGTGCCTGAAATGGAGGGTGCTGGAAAATGAGTGATGTACCTGTACAAACATGATGACTTTTATTTTGTTTTTTCTTTTATTTATTTTTTTGCACTTTGTTTAAAATCTAGGTGCAGTAATACAGAACTCACTTATACATTAGTTGTTGAAACTATTGTTTAAAAAAATAGTATTGATTTTTATTATTTAAAAATACAAGAAAAAAAATAAAATTGGGAAATTAAAATATTAATTAAACTTCTGTTCTTATTTAAAGACAAGAGCAAATCTTCAACTCTTTAATTTATAATTGAACAAGAAATTTTTTTCCTTACACACCCATGAAATTTGTCTCGAAAAATAACCAACCTTTTCTCCATTTCCTCAGGCAATTAGATTTTGTTCTTTCTTTCATTTGAATGGGAAATGTATTTGCTAATTGTTGCAAGAAGATAAAAGTAAGCTAGAACTATAATAAATAGCTTCCACTAGAGAGAGGAATCATAATTATTTCAGGCTGTACTAATCTCCATTAATGAATGATCAGAGATTGTTTTTATTCATTTTTCTTTTTTGTTGTTGCTGGCAGGTATTTTACTTGTTTAGTTACTTATTTAGTTATGTGATTGACACAATAGAGGGGTTGATTAAATTTAGTAGCGCATTTTGTTTCATTTCATTTGCTTATGTTCACAGCTCAAATTAAGCTACAGTTAACTTAACCTTCATCCTTCTAAGCACCAGCTTTATACTGAAGTGGATTCATTGTGCATATATAAATGTTTACAAATTTATATTTTTTTCCTTTTTTCTTTGTTTAACTGATGTTTCACGTGCTCTATGAGGCACCAGATATTTTCCCTAAATTCACACAAAATTGTATGATTTTTTGTAGCTTAACAGCTATAAATTAATATTTTGTCTTTTGTCTCTTACTCCTTTGGACAGTATTTGGCTTATGTCAGATGCTGTGGTACCGTTAGTAGGGATCGAAACTCCCCAAGTCCATCTCTACGGCCGGTGACCAGGGAGTTCTGTGTCCTTCGTTTGTATGTTTATTTTAAGGTTTCCCCTTAAAAAATTGTTTTTCGTTTTTTGTTTCCGTTCGTTGTCTTGTCCTTTCTTTGTTAATTTTCTTTATATATATATATATATATATATGTGTGTGTGCTCAAATCATAAGGGATATAAAACCGCCAAGGTGAAGAATATATTAAATATACATAGAACGGTTCATAGAACTCAATTAAAAGGATAAATTAAGATATACAAGCTGACTATGATAACTATCAACATCCAGACAGCTTTAGTGTAGAACTGTTTCACAATTCAGTGAAGAGAGACATTGGTACAATTGCTTCTCAATGAATATTTCACCAATACAATCCTCACTACTAAATTACTTAGAAGACTATAATACACACGTGTTAAAAGAGGAAAAGCACATGGATATCGCATGTAGAGCAGTACAAAGAGAACGTACAGCTGTTAAAAAAAAATAGCAGCCAGAACCATTCGATATATTAAAAGCTCAACAAAAGTATAGGAGCTCAATTTATCAAAATTAAATTTTGAGTTTCCCTTATAATCAAAGTAGCTTAAGGAAAAAAATGTTCAAACCTTTTTATAACAAAGTAAAGAGAGAACACATATATATGTGCTCAAATCATAAGATATATATATATCCCTTATGATTTGAGTATATATATATATATATATACAAGCCGAAGCTGAAGCATATAGACAATACCCCCTCCTCCCAAACTACAAAGTGGTCGTGGCGGTGCCACAGCAAAAAAGCACCCAGCCTACACTGTAAAGTGGGCATGTAGGTGCCACGGAAAAAAAATAAGCACCCAGCACTCACTGTAAATGCGGTTGGTGTTAGGAAGGGCATCCAGCTGTAGAAATCAAGCCAGAATCAGTTCCTGTATGAGCAAGACAAGGTCAGCCAACTGGACACTGCCCACAACAGGACAACCTGTCTAACCCATGCTAGCGTGGAAGAACGGACGTAAAACGGTGATGATGATGATATATATGTGTGTATCTTCTTGAGTCATCCCTATTTTGTAGGTGAAGCATTCATTTTGCTTTTTCTAATGGCTAGATTATATATGGCATGCCACACATGTATACTCGTAGACTTCTCCACTAAATGGAGTAGTTGTGCCAACACATTGTTGAATTAATAGTTGATCATCTGCAAAGCCACTGGTATTCATGATGCCGAGGTGATCTAATTAAACTGATGATCATCGCATGAGCTACTACTTATTATGGCAGGATTTTTATCAAGGCTTACACATCTAAACCCAACCTGTTCTGCTAGGCTAGCCATATCAGAGGCACCTCATATAGGATGTGAATTTTTGCCACACAAGTTGGTCTTTGAACTGAAAGACTAGGTACTCAGCTTGAATGAGCATATATTATGCATCATCAGTTCACTGAATGGCATTTTGAACAGACACTGAGACACTCGGGGATGCCACAAAAGACCACCCAGTGCGAACCAATGAAATCTATTACAGCTCTGCACACTCTTAATATAAAGTAGAATATTAAGACTGTTGTAAACTTTTTTCTCTAAAATATTGTCCTTGAAAACCTTTATGATCATCTTTGATTGGATAAAACAAATTTCAATTCAAAGATGAACTGGTTCTCATTACTAATTAATGAAAGGTGTGAATTAACTATTAAGATTTTAATGTCACATTTACTAATTTAAAACAGAAAAAAATAACAGGCCAAATAATGGATACATGGTTTGAGTCCTGTAGGTGAGTTATTTCTTTCTGCTGTCGAAAATTGGAATTAAAATGTTTAATATTAATTAAAGATGTGTTGAAGAAATTCAAACCTGAACAAAAGTGACCAGAGTCAAGGAAAAGTGTTTGATGTGTTCATAATCTCATATTCGGAATTTTAATTTGATTTTTGCAATCAGATATTCAGCTTTATAGAATTGAAGGGAAGAAATTTTTATAGGAACTGAGATTTTACTCTGTCTCTCTCTCTCATCATCATCACTGTTTAACATCTATTTTTCCACATTAGAATGGGTTAGACAAGTTGGCCCTTTGTGTGAGACAAACCAGGTCTGATGACCATGTCTTGCTTGTACAAAACTAGTTTTGGCTTGGTTTATACGGCTGGATGCTCTTCCTAATACCAACCACATTTATAGTGTTTTCAGGGTGCTTATTGTCATGACACCTACGCGACCAATTTACAGTGTAGGCTGGGGACTTGGGGGGAGGTGTGTGGAGAGTGGGGATGTAAATCCAGAGGCACGTGTGAGGGGGTGGAGTATTCTGGCGTGGGTGGAGTGTTAGGATGTGAATGGACAGAGAGGTGTTAGGACGTGGAGGTGTATGGAAGGGAGGGAAGTAGTGCATATAAGATGTATGCTTCAACCCATGCGCATGGGAAGGCAGGTCTTCTGTATTACAGCATAATGCCAGAGATCCCGGTCCTGTGTCATTGCCTTTGAGAGGTGCAATTGGGCAAGGCCAGCTTTTATTACCTTGTCCCAAGACTTCCTGGGTCTCCCCACTCCACAGCTTCCATTGTCTTTGAACGCTCTGCACATTTTTATGCTTTACCATTTACATATATTACTATTACATCCATCAGAGCATGCAAGCTTCATTTCTTTTCCAATCTACACAGCGCCCAGGTCTCACTACCATGCAACATTGCTGTTCGGATACAATCATCATACAGTCTGTGTTTCATTTTGAGAGAAAAGCCTTTTGTAGCTAGCAGTGGTAGTAGCTCCCTGAACTTCTTCCATCCCGTTCTTACTCTAGCTACTGTACTTTTGAACACTCACCTCCGCTGCTAATTTGGTCACCCAGGTAGCAGAAGCTGTCTACTGTTCTACCGAGCTTTCCCAGAATTTGTTAGCACTTGTTTCCTGTGGTCATTTGCTGGTTACTGTCTCGGTGCGACCACAACATGTAAAGCTTACATTCTTAGCTAAACTTCCTGAGATCCCATTACATCTCTTGTGTACCCATAGTTTGTATTTGGGGCAAAGGATGGAATTTCTACCTACATCTTTCCTACATTCTGCGCAAGGCCCTGAGGGAATCAGGGTTCTGTTATCTCTTCTACTTAAGAGAACCTTAGTCTTTGTCAGATTGACTTTAAGATCTCTTGTTTCGAGGCCTTGCTTCTATCGCTTTTATGTCCATTTTTTTTTTGCTTGCATGGGTTGGATGGCTACTTTTCAGCACATCATCTTTACCTTTGCCATGTTCCTTCCTCATCTACCCTGTGAGTCTCACTGATTTGAAATCAGTTCTCACCACCTCTGCCCTGGTCTTCCTTGATCTACCTCTACTGCAGCTATCTTCCATTGGGATTTTCTGACACTTCACCCAGCAACTATCATCCATATGCATCACATGTCCATACCAACGCTGTTTTTTCTCTTGCTCACCACTTTGGATTCCTCTAACTTTAACCCATTTTCTCCCTCTGTTCATCCATCCTAGCTCTGCCTTCTCTCACATTTACTTTGCACAATGAATTATCATCATCATCATCATCACCGTTTTACATCCGTTCTTCCACGCTAGCATGGGTTAGACAGGTTGTCCTGTTGTGGGCAGTGTCTGGTCGGCTGACCATGCCTTGCTCATACAGGAACTGATTTGGCTTGATTTCTACAGCTGGATGCCCTTCCTAACACCAACCTCATTTACAGTGAGTGCTGGGTGCTTTTTCGTGCCGCCTACACGTCCACTTTACAGTGTGGGCTGGGTGCTTTTTTGCCGTGGCACCTCCACGACCACCTTGCGGTGAGGGTGTGGGGGCATATTGTCTATATGCTTCAGCTTGTACCCATGGGAGGTCGGGTACTCTGTATTACTGCGTGACGCCAGAAGTCACGGTCGTGTGTCATTGACTTTGAGAGGTGTAATTGGGTAAGGTCGGCTTTTATCACCTCATCCCAGGTCATCTTGGGTCTCCCCACTCCGCAGTTTCCATCAACTTCTAGTGCTCTGCACCTTTTTATGCAGCTGTCATCCTTCATACGCATCACATGTCCATACCAGCGCAACTGCCTCTCCTGCACACAGCATTTGATTCCTCTTATGCTCAGTCTCTCTCTCAATTCATTTATGCTTTGTCGTTCACGTATATTACTGTTTCACATCCATCGGAGCATGCAGGCTTCGTTTCTCTCTAATCTACGTAAGTCTTCCACCTTCAGCGCCCAGGTCTCACTACCATGCAACATTGCTGTTCGGATACAATCATCATACAGTCTGCCTTTCATTTTGAGGGAGAAGCCTTTTGCAGCTAGCAGTGGTAGTAGTTCCCTAAACTTCTTCCATCCCGTTCTTACCCTAGTTATTGTACTTTCTGAACACCCACCTCCGCTGCTAATTCGGTCACCTAGGTAGCAGAAGCTGTCTACTGTTTCTACAGAACCCTCCCAGAGATTGGTGGTACTTGTTTCCTGTGGCTGTTTGCTGCTTGCTGTCTCAGCACAGCTGCTGCATGTGAAGCCTACATTCTTAATTAAGCTTCCTGAGATCCCGCTACATCTCTTGTGTACCCATTGTTTGCATTTGGGGCAGAGAATGGAGTTCCTACCTACACCTTTCCTACATACTGAGCAAGGCCATTTCCCTGAGGGGATCTGGGTTCTGTTTTCTCGTCTACTTACAAGGACCTTAGTCTTTGTCATGTTGACTTTGAGACCCTTTCTTTCTAGTCCCTGCTTCCAAGTTTGGAATTTATTCTCTAGTTCTACCATAGATTCAGCTATGAGTGCGAGGTCATCAGCATACAGGAGTTCTCATGGGCATCCGGTCTTAAACTCCTCTTTTATTGCCTGCAGGACTATGATGAACAGGAGGGGGCTAAGAACAGAGCCCTGGTGGACCCCAACCTGTACGCTAAATTCCTCGCTATACTCATTGCTAATCCTAACTTTGCTGACTGCTCCCCTATACATGGCTTGTACCGCTTTCACAAGCCATTCATCTACTCCTAGTTTTCTAAGAGCCCACCAGATTACAGCACGTGGAACTCTGTCAAAGGCTTTCTCAAGGTCGACAAATGCCAAGTAGAGTGGCTTACTTTTAGCTAGGTACTTTTCCTGTAATTGCCTCACAAGGAAGAGGGCATCAGTGGTGCCTCTTCCTGGTACAAACCCAAATTGCATCTCGTCTATTTTCACCCGGTCCCTAATCAACTGTGCTATAACTCTTTCTGTTACTTTCATGACCTGGTCCATCAACTTTATACCTCTATAGTTTCCTCTATCTAGTGCATCACCTTTACCTTTGTAGCAGTTGACAATGATGCTACTGCACCAATCTTTTGGTATGGCACCTTCTAGTATTACCTGGTTAACAATGCGTGTGGTTATAGTGTGACCTACAGACCCAGATGCCTTCAGCATTTCGGCAGCTATACCCGATGGACCGGTTGCCTTCCCCATCTTCATATCTTTGATTGCCTTACTTACTACGCTGCTGCTGACTTGTACTGCTGGTCCCTCTATAGGGTCTACTTGGGGTAGGGTCTCTTCTTCCCATGCATTCTTCTCATTTAGTAATCTATCATAATGACTCTTCCATGCATCTTTCTTCTCAGCACTTGTGAGGGCAAGCTCACCTTTATCATTCCGGATACACTTCTCTCCAATGACATCACAACTATCTCTGACACACTGCCTCGCAATCTTGAATACCTCCTGTTTCTGGTCCTCATGTTGCAAAACATGCTTGAATTTTCTATCCTCTGCTTCCCTCCTAGCTAAGTGTACTTGTCGCCTAGCTTCCCTCTTGGTCTCTATGTAATGTACCCTGCTCTCCCCGTTCTTCCATTCTTTCCATGCCTATCTCTTGGCCTTAACTGCTTCATCTACCTTATTGTTCCACCACCAAGTCACTCTCCTCCTGCTTGAGGTCTTACTCCAGTCACAGACCTCATCCGTCGCCTCTAGTAAATTATTTTTTAGGAACTCCCAGTTCTCTTCTACATTAAATGTCTCTATCTCTTCTTCTTTACTGTCGTAGGCGTTGAGTAAAATAATTATATATATAAATATACACATTCTCCCTCCCTTCTACTACTCTAGTCTGCCCTCTCGACCCCCCCACACACACACACATTCCAATTCAATCTCACAGATAAAATGCACCTATTGCACTCTGTTAAGGATATTCAGCCATAGGAACCATCCCCAAAATGGGATGTATGAGGAAGATGTATTTCTCTAACTAATCTAATCTTTGGCCATGATGACTTTTCCAACCCATACCAGCATGGAAAACATGAAATATGATAATGATGATACTTATGTGGTGAATAAAATGTTTTTCCACAATTGTTATCTGGACTGTCACGCAACTGACTGCCAAAAGACTGACCTATAATCTCAGAAACTCTGGGTGCCAATTGTCTGAAACAAAGACATTTTTAGAAGGCCATGTGTTTATTTTTAAAGCAACAAGCCATTATTATAAATATGCTGTCTTCCAGCTATACACACAGTCTGTCACTCACCTCTTTGACTGCACACAGACCAAATTACTACAATGTGGAACTGTTGGCAACACAACCTTGGTCTCTCTACATATTTTCACTGACTGGTCACTTCTTATGAGAAATATATTAATCAAAATAGAATTGACTACTTACACAATCCAGTCCTTAATCCTTTAGCATTTAAACCGGCCATATCCAGCCAGAATTCTCTCATCCCTTTCTGTTCAAACCGGCTGTAGCCGGCCACTCATACTGATGTTAAGGTATTGTTCTCAAAATAAATAATATCAAAATCTCATAGATTCAATATTATGTGAGATAATTATGAGAGCCTTTACCATGAAAATATAATAGTAAATATAGAGTAATGTAAATACTAAAGGGTTAATTAACATTCTAATGATCAATTTTGTTTTGATTCAAAGCAATTGTATTTTCCTTTTGTGAGGTGAAGTTTTGTTGTATATAAAGGCATTGTTATACTTATCATGTTTGTCTTTTCTTCAAATTAAGTTTGTTCCATATTAACCCAGATCTCACAACAAACAGACTTCACTTCACATATACCATATATACTTGTGAAAAACTATCATGCAACTTATTAAACTTACAAAGCCTCAACTTAAAATATATGGCACATTTTAAATGTATGTAAAAATTTGGTATTTGTGCCAACCTTTACCCATGGTCATGATTCTTGGGTAATGACCGAAAGAATACGATTGTGACTATAAGTGGCCAAAATAGAGTTCTTATGAAGAGTCTTTAGAGTAATGTTACTCAATAGAGTTCATAGCTTGGAGCTCCGAGAATCACTCTAGATAGAACAGCTACTTCTCCAAATTGAGAGATTACAGCTCCGATATTATGCTGGATAGAGTGTTTAAGGGCTCTTCCCCCACAATCCTCTCAGGAATAAGTGTGTGAGGAAGAAGAGAAGAAATATGTAAAATGGTGGTGCAACTTAAACATGTATATATATCTATATATATAAAATGTAGTTGGGCGTTGTTTGTTTGGTGTCCCGAACTTTCAGGCTACACTGTTCATTCGATTTTCATGAAACTTGACACATATATAAAACTCGACCCGTAGATTGGAATAGGCTACTTGAAATTTTCAAAAAATCGATAATCGGTACCCAGAAGCCAATAATCGATATTTTCAAAAATCGTCCCATTTCGATGAAATTCGACGCAAGTGTGTATTTTAATCCGGAGATGAACGTGGGCTACATTAAATTTTCGAAAAATCGATAATTGGATCACCAGAGGCAAAAATCGATATTTACGAAATTTGTCCGATTCCAATGAAATTTGACGTAGGTATGTATTTTGATGCGGGGTTCAACGTGGGGTACTTGAAATTTTCAAAAAATCGGACCCCCAGAGGCAAAAATCGATATTTTCAGAATTCATTCGATTTCAATGAAATTTGATATTACCACAATAATAGATCCATTAGGAGTTACTCCAAGGCTGCAAAAATTCAGAAAGTTTTTTTAAACTCATAAATCATGCGTTAAATGAGACCTTTAAGAGTTAGGGCAGACAATTATTCATAGTTTAATTATCAATGGTACAATATTGTGGAAATATGCAAATCTACGCCTTTCTTTATGGGAAAATGGAAGGCTTTACAAACAGATATTCAGGGTTCTTTGAGTAGAATTCTTAATTCTTAAATAATTGTACAGTCAACAAAATATATGACAGAATGTTTTTCATATTATTTTCAAAAATCTTTCGATTTCAATGAAATTTAATGTGTATGTATTCAAACACAAGCACTTTTAGTTTACACCTGGCGCAATCAAAATCAATTTCATATGCCCATATAAGCACGCACACACTGTGACTCATGCGCGTTATTGATTGGACGGCCTGTCTATACCACGAGCAGTATGTTTTCTCAACGATAGATACACAAACAGGTATACACGCACGTGCGAACCGCCTTTTTCTCTTTGTGTGTATCCGCTTTTTGTGAACAACAATAAATCCGGCCGTCTCACTAAACGGACCTTTACAGAATTTGCCCACTTACTTATCGGTAAGTTAGTGCTTATTTATTTAGATTACTTGCATGCCATTTCAGTTAAATTTAATTCATTTTTCGCCTTCCTTAAATTTAAAAATCCCCATTGGGACTAGGGGATTGTCGATATCTTAGCGTTAAACTTTTCATATTCCCCCTTATTCAAGTGCAAATACAGTATTATCCCTATCTGAAAGGAAACTAAATTTAATGGTGTCTTTTGTGATGCCAAAAGCTAAAAATGGTGAGTAAATTTTCAAACAGTCTTAAATAATCATGCTTTTTGAAAAAAATTTACTAAATAATACTTTGACCAAGTTGTATTGGACACATACAAAGTTGTAAAAAATGTTACGTCCGTACCAATTTTTTCCTTTTTTAAACAAAAGGTTCTAAAAAATTAGTTAATTCATAACACTACTGTCACATCCTTTTGCACAGGAAGTGAGTAAGTTTTTGGGTTTTTAAACGTAAGTTCACCAGGGTTTGTGTCTTTTCAATTATTAGCCCACCTCTAATGGCATTTTTTTGTTCTGTTTACAACTAAATGTTATGAGCGTATTGCAAATTGCTATTGTTCTTTAATTTTTTAATTAGTTGTCATAGACCATCTGCATGCAGTGCAATTGATTGCACACACGTACACACCTGCATGCAGATAAACACTGACAGCTAATAAAAAATCGCTAATTTGCTTATTAAGACATCGGTCAAAAAGAGAGATTGAATGTAGTTTAGAACATTTTTTGAATGTATTGTTCTTTTTGGCATGATATATCAGAAATATAGCTACTATTCACTTTGGTTATTTTTTATAACTAAGAAACGGTTCCTTAATGAGAAAGATCCCAGGGTTTTGGACAAGTTTGTTTCAGGCACTGTATAGACGCCAATTTTGTCACACCTTGGTCATGAATTTGTATTCTTTTCCAATAGATACCGTATTTTCCGCTCTATAAGGCTCACCGGGATATAAGGCGTATCATTTAAAATCAGGTCCACGCAACGGCGTATAAGGCCAACCAGGAAAATGCTATCTTCTTTACTTTTAGTCTAGATCTATTACTTCTGTTAGAGCCGTGATTGATTACCATTGTATTATTTATACATAAGGCTCACCGGAGTATAAAGCGCAGAGCTGTTTTTTGATGAAATTTAGGTATTTTAAGTGCACTTTATAGGCCGGAAAATTCAGTAAGTTATTATAATCATATTTCCAAACCAGTAACCATGCTAGCGAATCTGGTGTCACCTCTCTCTGTACTTAATCACCCCTCTCTAACCTAACAGCTTCGTTACACGTCATTATGTCCACACGGAAACGTTCAAGACTTGCCGCCAAAAAAGATACAGCTACTGCTTTGAGACGACGAATTAGGCGTTCTCAGGTATGCGTTCATTCCCAATTGGTTAATCCTTTATGCAATATTCTCCCTTAATGTTAGCAAGAACTGCGTTTATCCTGTCACCACTTTTAAACAACTACAACATTCTAATCGTAGTTATATTAAATTGTCTTACCTCGATTCCCTTTTGTTCATATTACACTTTTCTCATTTAGTATTGGCACAGTGCCTTTGGCTTAGCTAACCAGTAGCATTAATTAACTTTCTCTAGGAAACACCTGCTGAGCGCGAATCTTGACTCGCTGATAGACGTCTTTCGCGGCTGGTTGAGTCACCAACATCCCGTACGACAAGGCTTGCTGATGTTCGCCTTCGTCGCCAACAAGTACTGGCGGAGGAGTCACCAACATCCCGTCAGACGAGGCTTGTTGGGGTTCGCCTTCGTCGTCAACAAGTGCTTGCAGAAGAGACCACGGCAGACAGAGACAACAGGCTTGCTGCTAAGCATTCCCGGCATACATTAGCTACTGCTGCCAAGAGCTCAGGCTGGGTTAAAGCAGCCTTCAGATATAACCCCTCTGAGGAATATGGACTTTTGCCTACAGTTTCCATTGGCAAAATGGATAATGTCTGTACATCCTGCAAGGCAATGAAGTAGCCAGGCGAGGCGCCTTCTATGTGCTGTGCAGGAGGTAAGGTGCAATTAGAGGCATTGGCTGACCAGCCAGACGTTCTTCTGAATCTACTTACAGGTGACAACACTACGGCTACAATGTTCCACCGTAACATGTGGAAATACAACTCCTGTTTCATGATGACCTCCTTTGGTGTAGACAATAACAACACCAACAACAACGTTGCACCTGTGATGCGCGGGAAGTAACTTTCACACATTTTAACAACAGAGCAAAGGTCGACTTACACTCGGGCAACGCCGGGTACTTCTGCTAGTATGGTATATAACAGAATTGTAGCTATTACTTGACTGATTTAATAATGAATTTTAAAGGCTTTTTCTTTTTTTTTTTTTTAATAATAGTCCTTAAAATTTACCCTTCCACACTATATAGCTTGGAAAACCATATATAAATAGATTGCTGTCAGTTTTTACAACCAGCATAGATAAGCTGACAATGGCAGGCTGAGACTGTCACCCACCAGTAGATCAACAAATGCAGAATGGATATATTTCAACACATTGGTTCTTGGCTGAATTAGAAATAAAATAAGTGGCTATATAACAGTCAGCATAGAGTTTTCTCCACTAATCTCAACACCAACATCTGGAAGATTAAAAACAAAGAAAATGAAAAAAAAAAAAGCCAATCATTAAATCAGACAAAAAAGACTGTTTTCACTGGTCTTTCTATTGCTGATACTATCTGCTGGTCACAACTCTTAGGAGAAAGAAGTGGTATTTGAACACATGATGCACAAAGCCAGATCAGATACTGTAAAACACCTTATCTGACTATTTAACAACTCTGCTAATCCACTGACCTTGGACTGGTACTTTATTGACCTCAAGCGAATGATAAGCAAAGTTGACCTTGATGGCTTTTGAACTCAGAACACAGAGCCAAAATAAACCTCAGGGCATATAATCTGATGCTCTAATAACTTTGCCAATTTGTTGCCTTTATACATGCATAAAAAAACAGTTTAGTAAGATTTGGCTATCTTATCATTTTTATCTTTTTTCCTTCTCTCCTGGTTCTTCTGTTTCTTTTCTTTCATCCCATTCTTCTTCTCACAATTCCTTCCTCTCTTTATCTCCTCTATCATTTGCCCACCTATCTTTCTTCTCTTCCTCCCTTTTATTCCCTTCCTTCTACTATTATTTCCCCATTCATACCCCTCCCTCATCCCTTTCTCCTTGCATTACCTTCAGTAACTTGCTATAATTCCACAGCTATTTCTACCTCTATCTCTTCTCTCCTCATACTGTATATACTTGCATTTCCCACCTGTTTACCTCTCAATTTAAAAGAACATTCACGACTTTAATCTTTATCTTGGTGTCACTTTAACCTTTTTCTTATTTTTTCTTCTCTTCCAGCTGTATCTTATGCCAATAAGACACTCTGTGACACATTGTTTGAAGTTTATGAAGATGACTGGGAAGACCAGAAATCCTTCCAATCTTATTTAGAGGTAGGTAATCAGTTTATTCAAGTATATTTGCAAAACAAAGGGTTAGGAGGACTCTTTAGTTGTGTCAGAAACATGACAACCTCCCTAGTGCTGATGATTTACACAATAAAAGCACCTAGTACACACTGTAAAGTAGTTGATGTTAGAAAAAGCATCCAGCTGTAGAAAGCTTGCCAAAGAAGGGATTGGGAGGATCCTTCAGTTTGTATAAAAAGACACGACAAATTCTCCTCTGCACTTGATATGACTCTAAGTAAGCAGGATTCAGATCCCTCAGCCTGTCGGTGAAGTTAGTACCTTCACTTCAGTACTGACTTGGTTTATGTGGACCTGTCAAACCCATGCTGGCAAAGAAAGCGGATGCTAAAGGAGGAGGAGGAGGACCAAATTAAAGCTGGTGTTTGACAGCTTATTCAATTGAAAAAGATGAATACCTTACAGTTGTATTGTCATGAGTTCTATTTCTAGCAATACATTGCATCCTTGAGCAAGATGTTTTATTTAATGCTGCCACAGTTCACTCAGCTGGAAAGAAATGAGTTGTACATGTAACAAGGGCCAACTTTGTTATAGACTTTGGCAAGCATGAATCTCCCTGAGAACTACATTAAAGGTCTGAGGAATACTTGGTCACTTGCATGTTAAATTCATAAACAGGTTATTCTGTTGATCAGTTGGAACATACATTGTTGGAATCAATGGAAGTCAACACACACACACACAGAGGATGTTTACTTTATACAAGGTTTAGTGTTTAATTGTTATGAGTTCAAAGTCTCTTACTTAGTCTTTCTTCCATCCATTAGTTTCAATAAAATAAGGATTAGCTGTTGTTGTTGAACTCCAAATCAGACCAGATCAAACAAAGTTGTTCCAGTTGTGACCATTGTTTTGTACAGTATAGACCACATTGTTCAATATAAATTTTTTTTTATATAAGCTGTGATTTTATTGTTATTTCAAGTAATCACATGAATAGGCTTCCTTATTGCTTTGAATAAAGATTATATTTCTCTCTCTCTCTCTCTCTCTCTCTCTCTCTCTCTCTCTCTCTCTCTCTCTCTCTCTCTCTCTCTCTCTCTCTCTCTCTCTCTCTCTCTCTCTCTCTCTCTCTCTCTCTCTCTCTCTCTCTCTCTCTCTCTCTCTCTCTCTCTCTCTCTCTCTCTCTCTCTATTATTAAGGCATAAAATTGAATCTTGTTACTCCGGAGTTTCACCTGTTTATCACCACTCTTGATACCACTTCCAACCTAGCTGCGCATGTCAATCCTGTTCATGAAGATAATGAACAGATGTGATAGTACGCATCCTCGATAAAGTTCAACATCCATATTGAATTCTTTCAACTTTTTTTGAAACCGTTTGTCTGAACACAAATACTTGGGCATTTGTACAGAGACTTCAAGGCAACAAGAAGCTGTTCATACTCCTTATATGTTTATTGTATATAAACATATAGTATATACTTTCATATACACGCATATTATTTTTAATGCTCTCTTAGTGCTACTGGCAATTAATTATAACCAGCCAAGTTCACACTATAGCTGGTGTTTTCTATTTGTTTATACTAATGAGCACCTCCAGCCAACATTCATCATACAAAATCCGTATAAGCTTTAGTTTATTTTCATCTCAGCACCAGTTGGGTGAATGTCACTGATGAGAGATTAATCAATCTTGAAACATCTGTCTGTCATTCTTAGTGGCTACTGAGATATCTGTGACATGTTCACTGAGCAAAAGAGGCAAAAATATTTTTTACATAATAAAAAAATTATTTTTTCTATTATAGTGTGGCTCTCATGTTTAATGTATATAAACATATTATGCTTAATGCTAATTAATATATGTATAAATATTTATATGCACACATGCACATACTTATATATATATAGTGTGGAAAATGGACATTAAACGATGATGATGATGATATATATATATATATATATATATATATATATATATATATATATATATACATATATATATATATATATGCCCTAGATAGGGGAAACTATAGAGGCATTAAATTAATTGACCAGGTCATGAAGGTCACAGAAAAAGTTATAGTGCAACTAATCAGAGAGCGAATTAATCTAGATGAAACGCAGTTTGGGTTTGTGTCAGATAAAAGTACCACAGACGCTCTTTTCCTTGTACGACAACTACAGGAGAAGTACCTAGCTAAAAGTAAACCCCTATACTTAGCTTTTGTTGACTTGGAGAAAGCTTTGACAGAGTCCCCCGCTCCATTATTTGGTGGGCTCTTACAAAACTAGGTGTTGATGAATGGCTCGTGAGAGCTATACAAGCCATGTATAAAGAAACAGTCAGCAAGGTTAGAATTAACAACGAATATAGTGAAGAGTTTAGCGTAAAAGTTGGTGTTCATCAGGGCTCTGTTCTTAGCCCCCTCCTATTTATAATTTCCCTTCAGGCTATAACAGAGGAGTTTAAGACCGGCTGCCCATGGGAACTCCTATACACAGATGATCTAATGCTCATAGCTGAATCAATGGCTGAACTAGAGAAGAAATTCCAAACTTGGAAGCATGGCCTAGAATCAAAAGGCCTTAAAATTAACTTGTCTAAGACTAAAGTTCTAATATGTAGGAAGGAAAATAGAGCACTGGTCCCCTCTGGGAAATGGTCATGCTCAGTGTGTAGGAAAGGAGTAGGCAGAAACTCCATTTTATGTCCTAAATGCAAAGTATGGGTGAATAAAAAATGTAGTGGGATCACAGGTAAACTAAGTAAGAACATAGATTTTATATGTGGCCGGTGCTCAGGTGCAATAAGTAGTAGCAAGATACCCACAGGATACTAGCTCATTCCATTGCACAGATGGTTCTATAGAAATAGTGGACACCTTCCGTTACCTGGGTGACAAAATCAGCAGTGGTGAAGGGTGCTCTGAAAGTACAGTAGCTAGAGTCAGAATGGGATGGAAAAAGTTCAGAGAGCTTATACCACTATTGGCCGCTAAAGGTTTCTCCCTAAAAGTGAAAGGCAGACTGTATGATGCCTGCATATGAACAACAATGTTACATGGCAGTGGACATGGGCATTGTGTGCAGAGGATCTGCGCAGACTAGAGAGGAACGAAGCTTGCATGCTCCGTTGGATGTGTAATAGTAATATACGTGATCAGCAAACCATAAATGAACTAAGTGAGAAATTAGGAATAAGAGGGATCAGATGCTGTTTACTCGAGAGAAGACTACGTTGGTATGGACACGTGATGCGCATGAAAGACGACAGCTGTATAAAAAAATGCAGGGCGATCAAAATAGATAGAAGCTATGGAGTAGGCAGACCCAGAAAAACCGGGGACGATTTGATAAATTCCGACCTTACACACTTATACCTCTCAAAGATAATGTCACTGGACCGAGATTTTTGGCGCTACGCAGTAATACAGAAGACCCACCTTGCCTAAGTACAAGGCGAAACCTACAGTCAGTAGGCACCTCCTAACCAAAAATACACCCCCATCCCGCTACCCCTACCCCCACCCCCATCTACACCACTCCTCTCTCTGTAAAGTTATGTTGGTGCCACAACATCCAGTCCTAAATAAATGAGGTCGTGTAGGTGTCACGACAAAAAAACACACAGTCCACGTTGTAATGTGACCGTGTAGGTAACACGGTAAAAACCCCCCAGTCCACACTGTAAACATGGTTGGTGTTAGGAAGGGCATCCAGCTGTAGAAAACCCGCCAGACAGTCCTATATGAGCAAGACAACCAATCTTGCCTCACGTGGGACAATTCCCATCTAAACCCATGCTAGCGTGGAAGATAGACGTTAAACGCTGATGATATACACACACACACACATGCACATATATATATATATATATACTGCTGGTTAATTGTCTTTATTGGTGATCACAAGAAATATTGGTTGATTGCATCTCTCTGCTATACTTCTATCCACTATCCAAGGCTATCTACAACAGGTAGAAAACTATACTGTTATGTTTAGATATTAATCTTGGGAACTTGGGATTCCCTGAGGTAACTGAGTTCATTTAAATTAGCAGCAGGTTTATAATAAACTACATTGCTCAAATGAAAACTGACTGCTATAGTAAATTTGGTTCTAACCAGCATGTATTTCTATATGCCACATTACTGCTTAGTTGGTAAGTAGCTGGTGTCATTTCAAGTTATTTGTTGTTGTTATTATGATACACACATACAAGGGCAGTGGATTTGCAGAATTGTCATTAATGGTTAAAGTGCTTTGCGCATTTGTTCTGATTCTTTATGTTCTGTGTTCAAATCTCACAGGAGTCAATATTATCTTTCACCCTTCCAAGGTTGATAAAATAAAGTACCACTAAAAACTGGGTCAATTTAATTTGTTTTCTTCTTCCTCAAATTTGCTGGCCTAGTGCCTAAATTTAAAAAACATTACGATACATATCATCATCACCATCATCATCATAGATGAATGTCTATCTTCCATGCTAGCATGGGTTAGACGGGTCCTATTTAGAGGCAAGTTGGGTCAGGTAACCGTGTCTCGCTCATATAGGGGTTTTTCTGGCTTGTTTTCTATGGCTGAATGCCCTTCCTAATGCCAACCAAATTGACAGTGTGTGCTGGGTGCTTTTTGCCGTGTCTTTTACACGTCCACTTTACAGTGTGATCTGGTGGGTGGGGCATACTGTACATATGCTTCAGCTTGTGCTTGTGGGAAGTCGGGTCTTCTGTATTACTGCATATCGCCAGAGATCCCGGTCATGTCTCATCTACTTTGGGAGGTCCAATTGGGCAAGGTCGGCTTTTATATATACATAAATTTTGGTCGGTATATATATGTATAAATTTTGTGACAATGTTTCAAATCTTGTTTTAAAAGAGTTAATATTGTTCCTAACAGCTCTTTAGAAAATTAAATGGGAAAGAGAAAAATCTTTGAGAGTAAGTTCATAGATTCATTCATTCTGACAAGTGGAATAGATATTCATGCTTTCACTTGTTTGTGCAAATACACTGACACAAACACATGTGAAATCAATGCTTAAGAAATTTTACATTATAGAAGCTGATAGCTATCTGTCTAGTGCATTCTTTAATACTTTCATTACCATATTCCTAATGAAGTACACTATGATTTTCAATTAATTTTGAAAATAATCAAGTACTTGGAGGGATTTAGTTATAAAACAAACTTTCTCATTATTAAACTGGTGTTTGGGTCATTATTTATCAAAGATTCTTACTTAATATTATGATAGGTTTTTTAGATAAATATAAACACTTTAAAATAAACAATTTTCTATCATAGAACCCAGAGGAGTGTCAGGTGGTTTTTGGTATGAAATGGGTTAAATTTTTTTAGATCTTCATCAAGTCAGATATGACCCAGAAATAATTTGTTCAGATAGTTAATATCTAAGAATCAAAATAGCAAAGAAACTTTGTGATAGGCACATATTGAAATCTTTTGCAATACCAACAGACTAACTTCTTTCTTTGCAGTCATTTTAAATCAATATAAGTAACATTAGTTGACAGTGTTAATTTTAGGAAATTACTGCTATCACTAAGTCAAATTGAAATAGTGGTTCTGTACTGCTGATTTGTTATTGTGGAAAGTGTCAAGAAGGTTTTCTGTAGGTATGGGCAATTAACTTAATTATTTGAGAGGTACAAAATTAATCAAGTTTCCTTGTGCCATGTCATAATATTGTTACTGCATACTACTGAAGATAATGCAAGGAGAGAGGGATGAGAAAGAAGTCAGAAGAGAGAAAGTATAGGTGAATGAATGAAGTGGGGGGGAAAAAACAAGGAAATTTAGGATTGTTTCATTGACCTTGAGTAATAGTAACTAAAGTTGATCATATCTAAATTTGAACTCAGAATGTTGGGTGATGAAACTAAATACTAGTTCAATAATTTATCATTTTTGCCACTTCACTATTTTGTTAACTATTATTTTTATATCTATGGTTTAGAAGTCACTGGAATGTGCATCATTTAAAAAAAAAATTTCATTCATTTTAATGACTCTATTTAAATCTCCCTCCCCTGCTCCTTCTTTCTCACTCCCCTCTCTCTGTTAATCTCTTTATATACAATTATTAATTATATCAAAGGTGAAAGGAAATGACTTTAGGAAATATGTTGTGTGTATGTGTGTATCTGTGTGTGTGTCTGTCTCTTCAGGTGGGTGGGTATGGGTGTAATTTAAGACAGCTAAATGCATAACAGTTTTCATTAAGTTTCAATGTTTAGAACTATTAATGTGTTACCTTCTAGTTCTATGACTTGGCTCTCTTTAGAAGATAACAAGATGAGCATGTACATTTCTATTGTGCACATTTTCTATAAATGTATGTGTGTATGTGTAAACTATATTTATGTATGTGTATATATATATAATCATCATTTTAATGTCCATTTTCTCTGCTATATAATCATTGTTTTAATGCTCAATTTTCCATGCTGGCATGTTTGATAGGACTTTTTTGTGACAATGCTATACAGCTGGATGCCCTTCCTGGTACCAACCATTTTAGTTGTCTCTTATAATATGCAAGGATACAATATAGTATACCTATTGTAAGCCAGATACACATTTATATAAGACAGAACTGTTGAAACAGACTTTATTATTAATTTATTTTTTTGTAAGGACAGAAATATAATGATCATTGACTAAGTTACAATTTTTCAAATGATATGTATGAATTAAGAATTTTAATTTTTAGAAAACATCCTCATTAAACGCCACAACAAATGCTATTTAAAAAATTCATAGCCATCTGGCATTTGAAGTCATTATATAATATTTTGTATTGGTGATATTATAAGATACTTTGCATTATTGAATTCATGCAAATGTCTTCTTCTTCGCCCACTCATTCCTGAGAGGGTCGGGGGGGCAAACACTTTTTCCAGCAGGTCCTGTCAGAAGTAACTGTCTCCAACTGATCTGGCTGAATCCCCAAGGTGACCAGCCAAGCTCATGGATGTTATCCAACCATCTTGCTCGTGATCTACCCCTGGGTCCCCTACTGGTTGGTTTGCCTGTAAAATCTGTCCTGAGACATTATAACCCATAGTATTGAAACTGTGATCTCTCAATTAGGAGAAGTAGCGGCTCTACCTGGAGTGACTCTCTGATCTTCGAGCTACGCACTCTATCTAGTAATGTTACTCCAAAGATCCTTCGGCAGAACCCCATTTCAGCCACTTGTATTCATGATAGTATTCTTTCAGTCATTACTCAAGATTCATTGCCTACAACTTGAAACTACCTAAAGCCAAAGAAGCCCACAAAACTGGCAAGGCCAGGGCAACCCTCAGGATAAAGTGGGAAGAGCAATGGTCGGCCAACATAAGGGTTTCGTCACTCTTCTGAAGAGAGAAAATCTATCTGTATTTGCTGTTCATTGTGTCATTCATCGACAACATGTGGCTGTGAAGAAACTCAGTGAGACGCTGAGCAAGTCCTTGCAGGTGGCCATTGATGTCATCAATTTTATGAAACGCCATTCCCTCAATGAACAAATTTTTCGGCAACTGTGCCAAGATAATGACGAAGAATTTCGTCAAGCTGCTCCTTCATACTGAAGTGAGATGGCTTTCAAAGGGCAAGTACCTTACTCACTTCTTTGAACTGTTCGACTCTGTCATTGAGTTTCTTCGAGGACGCAACACAGAACTGTACAAGAAAACCCTCGATGTGATGCAAGACTGCGCCTGCCTCGTTAACATCTTCGACAAATGCAATAGCGTCATTATGGCTTTGCAGGGGAAGAAGATCACATTGCTTAAAGCAAGGAATGCTGTGAAAACATTCCTGGCCAAATTGAATGTCATCGAAAGGAATCTTTGTTGACGGGAATTCTATAATTTTCCTAGTGTCGCCAATGTTCAAAACATTGTAAGCGATGACCAACTCCAAATTTATACCGCTCACCTCCGTGCACTACAAGACAATATGAGAGAATGGTTTGTTGACCTTTTGCTGATGGTCATCCCAATGTGGATAGCAGATCCCTTCATAGCTACCATCAACGATTTGGACGTTAAATTTCAGGAAGAATTCTTTGAACTTCAAGCAGATGACATGATCAAAATTAGATTTCCCAAAATAGGTGAACCCCTTTTTTGGATGCAAGAGGAAATTCAACATCGATTTCCACTCTTACATGCAGAGGCTAAGAGATTTGTTCTGCCTTTTCCAAGCTCATACTTAGTCGAGAGGAGGTTTGGTGCTGTTTCCAGACTGCACAGTAAGTCTCACAACCACTACAATGTAATTACACGTGGAGATGCAGTCTGACTGGACTGGAAACCATCTACTACAATTGACTTACTCATTTGTTGTATATATTTTACCACTTACTAATAAATATACCCTCTTATATGGTCATGAAAACCCTCTTCTATGGTCTCTAAGTTCACAAAGCGGAGGGGACATCAAGTTAGATATCAATATTTATTCTGTCCGTTTCATTAAAGGGAAAATTGGAAAGCTTTGAAATGATATAATTGCCACTTTCTTCCAGATAAGAGCACTCTTTGGATAGACAGAGTTGCTCTTGTATAAATGTTCAAAATAGCTGGTTCGCCTGATGGGAATATAACAAATTCAACTGGTCCTTCAGCAGCACCGTTTGTTTTACGTCCGTTCTTCCATGCTAGCATAGGTTAGACGGGTTGTCCTGTTGTGGGCAGTGTCCGGTCGGCTGACCTTGTCTTACTCATACAGGAACTGATTCTGGCTTGATTTCTACAGCTGGATGCCCTTCCTAATACCAACCGCATTTACAGTTAGTGCTGGGTGCTTTTTTTCCGTGGCACCTACACATCCACTTTTACAGTGTGGGCTTGGTGCTTTTTTTGCCATGGCACCTCCACGACCACTTTGTAGTGGAATGATAGGGACCCCAGTCCTCTCATCTTATTTCTACAGCTGAGTAAACTGGAGCAATGTGAAATAAAGTGTCTTGCTCAAGGAAACAACACATCACCCGGTCCGAAAATTGAACTCACAACCTTTCGATTGCAAGCCCAATGTTCTAACCACTAAGCCATGCGCCTTCCTTATTCATAATGTATTTATACTCTCAGCTGCCTGAAATGGTATCTATGGAATATTGTTAATCAATTTTTTAGTAATCGACTGATATCAAAATCGGTAGTATATTGAAAAATGGAAAAATAGAGTAGGGGGGTGTTTCATGATTTCGAGGGACAAAAGTTTGGCCTAAATGGGTTGAGAACCTGTGATCTACAGTATACAATGCATTTCAATCTTTAAAGTCAATCAGAAATTTCATTGCTTCAGTACAAATTGAAAAGTTTATCAAAACTTTCACAGAAATCTAAAAGAAAAAAAAAAAAAGATAGAAGATAATTTTGAATTCCTGTCTCACTCTTTTTACACATTCTCAATGAATCCAATAAATATTTACTCTTTGTTGCTTTAACGCAAAGCTAAAATCATTCCCTACATTTACCTGCCCCCTTATATTCAAAAGAACCAGTTCATTACTTTTTATATCTCCCATAACAAACAACTGTATCTTTCTTTATTTTCTCGGCCTGCCTCCTTTCACCTTAGTTGTAACTGTGTTTGGAATTTTCTTTAACCTCTAATGTGTAAGGTGTGTGTGTATGTAGTGTATGAATGTGTCTATATACATCAACTAGGCTTTTACCACAAATGAATATTTGTGAATGAGAAAAATCTGAACACAAATACTTTCCAGCATGGAAAACTTTTTAAAATTATAATTATTATTTGAAACTGAGGAAAAGTGGGAGAGAGCACTTGCCCTAGGAGTCAGGGTGACCATGGCTTTTGTGGGCTTTCTCCACGAATAACCCTGGGTCATTTTACTTTGTTTTGATTTTTTTACATCCTTTATTTTTGCTTTATGTTTTGTTTATACACAGAAACATCCATTTGTACTGCCCTATGCTGTCTTTAATGTTATGCTTTGTGTAAACTCTTGTGGTTAATAAAGAAAGCATTGGCCTTATGCCAAAAGTATAAACAATTATTATTATTACTATTGACTACTGGGGTAGAAGCCACACTTCACATTAAGCTTGTTTTATTTCTGTTTATTTTGTTCAAGTTTTAGACCCGAGTTTCAAGCAACTGACCTGCCTCCCACAGATGGGTGAGTCATGTTGATGTGACATTCCCTACGGAGGTCAACTTTGTTAGTTTTGTTAACTTTGAAAAAAATAATATTTTTCACACAAATTTATATACACGGATTCTGATACTGAATATAAAGACCACAGCCAAAGATCTTATATATATATATAGAGAGAGAGAGAGAGAGTCATTATCACCAGCTGAAACAACAAGTGAAGAAGACAGCATCTCTGTAATGGAGACGGACTCAGAAAGAAAATTAAAAAAAATATATCAGACCATAATGTATTGTATTATTAAATTAAAAACTACAAAGGTGGAAAGAGCAACAGAGGATCCTGAAAGGACTGTCGTGCCTTGTCCTAAGCCCTATCTGATTGCACTGGAGCATCTGCTCTTTTGCTTCTTGTGGAAGGGATGCATTCCGATGGTCCATCTGCTGTCAACACCCACTGCACGGAGGACTGGGAATGTTGTGGCTGATGATGTGCAAACATGCGCTGAGGCTATGACATGTCCATCTTTTCCTTAATGATGAACAGGTGTGGTCGCCATTCTCTAAACAGATTTCCCCAGCTATTCTCCTTAATGGAGTTCCAATCCTGGGTAATGTGAAGACTGTGAGGGAGTGTTTGGAAACTAGAATGTCTTCAAATGCTCACAGCCCTCTAACAATCGGGCAGTACAGTAGGGGGTTCTGTAGAGAGTTAGCGGTAGAAAAAAGTGACCACATTGTTGGGCATCGACGAAAATCATCTAGTCACTCTTTTCAGGAGGACTTCCGGTCCTGATCCCATATATAATTTCCAGAAATACCGGGACTGGCAGTGCTACCAGGGAGATTTTCCAGTTAGGGATAAATTCTACAGGCATGGAAGTGCTGTCAGCCAGGCCTATCCAAGATGCGAGCAGGGCGATGAAACCATCCTGCATGCACTCATTCAGTGTCCAAGCATTGCTGACTTATGGGTTTATCTGAAACACCTGCTGTCCATGTAGGACGAATCTGGCTATCAGCTGAATCCATTGTGAAGATTTCCTTGTTGCCTTTCCTTTTGTCAGAAAGGGCAGGTTGTATTTATTTGTCTGGTGGCCATAGCAAAAGAGGTTGTATGGTGACCACATTTGAAAAGGTTGAAGACCAACACTTTCCTCTTTGGCGAAGCCCTGATTAGCTTTTTCAGGTTTCACTTGATGAGAAAAATCAGGGTAAAGAAGGAAATGCTGCCTTCCAAGCAATTTGTTGTAAGGTGGGTGAATGAGGCAAGCATGGCCTGAGAGAATGGGCCTGCTCTGTATGTGTGCCTGTAGATTGGAGGAGGACAACTGAGACGGTACTTGCCCTAGAGATCAGTGAATATCTTCTCCTTATTGAGGAATTCCCTTTGTTTAATTTTTATTGTTACCTTTCTTTTTCACTATTGTTAAATCTGTTTACATGCAAAACCCTCACACACTGTTTTCATCTTGTGCTGTCCTCATGTTTTTCTTGATATTACTCCTTGTGGTGAATAAAAAAAATCATCATTATTATTGTTGTTATTATCATAGTTCTCAGGCAATTACATTGGAGTTTAAAATTAGTTGTCTGTGGGAACTACTTTATGCTGACGACCTAATTCTTATAGTTGAATCTGTGAAAGATCTAGTGAAGAAATTTCCAGATGTGGTAGCAAAATCTAGAAACAAAACTTCACAGGGACTAAAGTTTTAATTAGTAGGAAATAAGACCTTGTTTCTATGAAGAAAATGGCCATGCTTGACATGCAGAAAAGGAGTAGCTGGGCATTGCATACAGTGTACTCAATATAAACTATGGGTACACATGAGGGCTCATAGCATATAAGTTGTCTGCAGTCAGGAAAAAAGTAAAATATAATCTTTCCATTATTATTATTTATATGCTTTAAAGAGGTCGGCATTAGGAAGGGCATCCAGCTGTAGAAATCAAGCCAAAAATAAAGTGTACTAGCAAGACAGGTTCACCTGGCCTGTTTAGCACAGTACATGACAATCTGTCTCTTAGATGTTAAATGTTGATGATGTTGATAATGATATATATGAGGTATTTATATATCTTTAATTTCATTTTTTTTTTCAGTCATTTGAATTACACTGGATAGATTACATATCTTCTTTGAATGACCATGTCCAAGAACCAATTATAACACATTTGAATAAATTTCCGGAGTTACGGGTAAGTTGATTTTCCAAATTTATGTTTAAATATGTCTTTCAAATATTAATAGTAGTAGTTTATTAATTTCCATGTAAGTACTGAATAAAACTAAAGCCCTGCTTTGAATGGTGATAAATGTTATTAAAATTAATGGCATTTTGTTCCTGCTATAACTCATAATGGAAGACTGTTTTACATTAGCATTCCTCCATGGGAATTCTTTAACTGGGGACTCATACTGTTGATGTCTTTTAGCCGAAGTAATTAATTCTATGGTGCAAGAAAAAAAATATTTCATTGTTTTAAAAAAGAAATTATTGCTGTTTTGTTCTAATTAGTGTTTGAATTGGCTAACGAAAATAATAGTTCAGTTGCACTTTAGATATCTCATTTTGTTTATGAAATATATTATATACAATGTATAATACATATACTTATTTATTTAGTTTTTTAAAAGATATATTGTATTTGTGATTAATAGTGTTGTTGGGTATAGGTTTCCAATTGACCAATCACTAGTTTACACTGCATTTATGATGGTGAAAGTGACAAGGGATGGTCTGTGCAATTTGGGAAGACTGGGACTTTAATTTGAAAGAACTAACTTATTGATTTTCTTGTCAATGTTTACATATTTTGCCAATATAGATCACCAAAAGATATGCACATGCATACATACATACAGACAAACAAAAAAACAGACAGACAGGTAGACAGACATACATACATGCATACACACATGGCAGGTTTCTATAGTTTCTGTTTATCAAAGCATTGGTTAACTTGAAACATTTGGTAGAGAATCTTTTGCTCAAAGTACTGCAGAGTAGAATTGAATGCAGAACAACATGGTAGTCAAATGATCATCATGATCATAGTTGGGTCTATGGCCCCTTACTGAAATATGTTTCTCTAGATATTTTCCCTTTAACCCTTTCTTTACCATATTTCTAATAAAAAAAACACTGCTTGTGATTTCCAAATAATTTTGAAAATAATCAAGAAGTTGATGTTTAGCATATAACTTAACAAAAGTTCTTACATTAAATTATGATGGAAGGTTTTTTTAGATAAATATAAACACTTTAATACAAACAGTTGTGTATTGCAGAACGAGGGTAAATTTTTAGTGATTTGGTATTCAAAGGGTTTAGCTGAATGTTTGTTTAATCCCCATTACTATAACCACCATGTTCATTGTTATGTCTATCATCATCATCTACATTTTACTCTATTTGTAGATGAAAATCAACAAAAGAGGTAGAAAACTTGTTGATTTGGATAACACGAGGCATACATTGGAAAACCTAATTGGTCAAAAGAAAAGAGATGAAGCAAAAATTGCGAAAGTAAGTTTGATATATTTTTTTCTTTATTATTATATTTTTCTATTGTATATTTTTCATATGCTAAAAAAATAGCAAATATTATTTCACATCATCATGTTGGTTGCGTCAAATATTTGTGTGTGTGTGTGTGTGTGTGTGCGTGTGTGCATGCTCTTTTTGGCACAGTTTCTATGACTGGATACCCATCTTAATGCCAACCAATCTAGAAAGTGTAGTTGGTGTATTTTATTATGGCACCAACATTCGAGATATTGTGTTTGTAACATGACTGAACAGTTCTCTCAACTAGCTAAACTTGTATCATAATGTGGACGACCCATTTAACCCATGCAAGTATGGAAAAACAAATTTTAAACGATGATGATGATATATATAAAAACAAACACACACACGCACACATATATATATATATATATATATATATATATATATATATATATGTTATATATATTTAAAGTTTCAAATACCTATAAGATTGGACTTATTACATATTGTAAATTTATGTACTAAATATAGTTTGTGTGAGGTATTTAATTCATGTTATATAAAACTGAAAATATCAATAATAGGTTTGGGTGTATTAATATTTCTATTATTTGAAATGTATACCATAAGTGAAAGCAGGCCTGTGTTGCTCTCAAAATATATAAACATTATTGGATACTACTTTCTATCATTCATATATTTCAGTATATTACTATATTGCTATTATTGTTTGAAATTGACAGTGGATTGGCAGTATCGGTAAAGTGTCAGACACCATGCTTTGCAGCATAGAGTTATGAGTTGTGAGTTCAAATCCTGCTGAGGTTAACTTTGCCTTTCATCCTTACAGGGTCGATAAAATAAATCACCAGTAATGTACTAGGATAATTGCTGGCCTTGTGCCAAATGTAGAAACAATTATTGTTTGCAATGGATATCCATTTGAACAACGAAAGAGCCTTCCGATGAACTTCATGTGCAAGTAGTTGTGCATTCTACAAACATGTGCACCCTTCATGTACTTCTCTTGGGGATTCAGCATGACACAATGTATTACTAGGCTGACCCTTGGAATTACAGATACAACTCATTTTTGCCAGTTGAGTGGACTGGAGCAACATGAAATAAATTTTCTTGCTCAAGGACACAATGCACCATCGGGAATCGAGCTCATGACCATACAATTCTGAGGCAAACATGTGCTAAACCATGTGCCTTCACTACTATTATTACATTGCCTTTAGACCTTTGCTCCTAATATTTGAGGGTGGATCTCTTTTGAGATCAACTTGAAGCAGTTGTTTCTTCCTTTTTCATTCTTCTCAACTTTATTGCCAGTCCATGATCATCAACATATAAACATGCAACCTGATTATAAGGTCGTGAGTTTGATTTCTGGATCTTGAGCAACATGCTATATTTCATGTTACTTTTCAAGAAAGGACCAGGGCATCTGTCACTAAAATATCTGAAAAATTTCTTATGAGATACAACCTTGTAGGAAACCAGCTAAACAGGCATAGGTATGAGCTGTAAATTCCATTTCATTTCCATTTCCTTAAAGACGGATGCCATCCACTTAGAAACTGTTCACTTTTAGGCTACCAATAATAAATATCTATGAGTCACTGTACAGTGCTTAAACTCATTGACACTGATGAGGAAGTTTCTAAGTGGTTGTTTGACTTGCTAAAAATCATAGCAGTCTAATTACACTAAAAGGCAGTATGGTTACAGCTGGAATGTGTTTGATTATAGGTTTGTTCAATTAGGGCTGGATCTAAACAACACCAGCAACAATAACCAGTAATCACTTGCACATCAAACTAAATCAATGTAGCCATTGTTATCCTGCATTCTCTCAGGACATGGAAACTTGTTGGGGCAGAATATGAATATCACTCACAGTAGAATGTCTAATATCCCCACTTCTGCCTGATATCTCACCTTCCACCTGATATCTCATCTTTCACCTGATGTCTCACCTTCCACCTGATGTCTCACCTTCCACCTGATATCTCATCTTTCACCTGATGTCTCACCTTCCACCTGATGTCTCACCTTCCACCTGATATCCCACCTTCCACCTGATGTCTCACCTTCCACCTGATATCCCACCTTCCACCTGATATCCCACCTTCCACATGATGTCTCATCTTCCACCTGATGTCTTACCATCCACCTGATGTGTCACCTTCCACCTGATGTCTTACCTTCCACCTGATGTCTCACCTTCCACCTGATATCCCACCTTCCACCTGATGTCTCACCTTCCACCTGATATCCCACCTTCCACCTGATATCCCACCTTCCACATGATGTCTCATCTTCCACCTGATGTCTTACCATCCACCTGATGTGTCACCTTCCACCTGATGTCTTACCTTCCACCTGATGTCTCACCTTCCACCTGATATCCCACCTTCCACCTGATGTCTCACCTTCCACCTGATGTCTCACCTTCCACCTGATGTCTCATCTTCCACCTGATGCCTCACCTTCCACCTGATGTCTCGCCTTCCACCTGATATCTCACCTTCCACCTGATGTCCCACCTTCCACCTGATATCCCACCTTCCACCTGATATCCCACCTTCCACCTGATGTCTCACCTTCCACCTGATGTCCCACCTTCCACCTGTCTCACCTTCCACCTGATATCCCGCCTTCCACCTGATGTCTCACCTTCCACCTGATATCCCACCTTCCACCTGATATCCCACCTTCCACCTGATGTCCCACCTTCCACCTGTCTCACCTTCCACCTGATGTCCCACCTTCCACCTGATGTCTCACCTTCCACCTGATATCCCACCTTCCACCTGATGTCCCACCTTCCACCTGTCTCACCTTCCACCTGATGTCTCACCTTCCACCTGGTGTCTCACCTTCCACCTGATGTCTCACCTTCCACCTGATGTCTTACCTTCCACCTGATGTCTTACCTTCCACCTGATGTCTCACCTTCCACCTGATGTCTTACCTTCCACCTGTGTCTCACCTTCCACCTGATGTCTCACGTTCCACCTGATATCCCACCTTCCACCTGATGTCTCACCTTCCACCTGATGTCTTACCTTCCACCTGATGTCTCACCTTCCACCTGATGTCTTACCTTCCACCTGATGTCTCACCTTCCACCTGATGTCTCACCTTCCTCCTGATGTCTCACCTTCCACCTGATATCCCACCTTCCACCTGATGTCTCACCTTCCACCTGATGTATCACCTTCCACCTGATGTCTCACCTTCCACCTGATATCTCACCTACCACCTGATGTCTCACCTTCCACCTGATGTCTCACCTTCCACCTGATATCCCACCTTCCACCTGATGTCTCACCTTCCTCCTGATGTCTCACCTTCCACCTGATATCCCACCTTCCACCTGATGTCTTACCTTCCACCTGATGTCTTACCTTCCACCTGATATCCCACCTTCCACCTGATGTCTCACCTTCCACCTGATGTCTCACCTTCCACCTGATGTCTCACCTTCCTCCTGATGTCTCACCTTCCACCTGATATCCCACCTTCCACCTGATGTCTCACCTTCCACCTGATGTCTCACCTTCCACCTGATGTCTCACCTTCCACCTGATGTCTCACCTTCCACCTGATGTCTCACCTACCACCTGATGTCTCACCTTCCACCTGATATCTCACCTTCCACCTTATATCCCACCTTCCACCTGATGTCTCACCTTCCTCCTGATGTCTCACCTTCCACCTGATATCCCACCTTCCACCTGATGTCTCACCTTCCACCTGATGTCTCACCTTCCACCTGATATCCCACCTTCCACCTGATGTCTCACCTTCCACCTGATGTCTCATGTTCCACCTGATATCCCACCTTCCACCTGATGTCTCACCTTCCACCTGATGTCTTACCTTCCACCTGATGTCTCACCTTCCACCTGATGTCTCACCTTCCACCTGATGTCTCACCTTCCACCTGATGTCTCACCTTCCACCTGATGTCCCACCTTCCACCTGATGTCTCACCTTCCACCTGATGTCTTACCTTCCACCTGATGTCTCACCTTCCACCTGATGTCTTACCTTCCACATGATGTCTCACCTTCCACCTGATGTCTCACCTTCCACCTGATGTCTCACCTTCCACCTGATGTCTTACCTTCCACCTGATGTCTCACCTTCCACCTGTCGTCTCACCTTCCGCCTGATATCCCACCTTCCGCCTGATATCCCACCTTCCACCTGATGTCTCACCTTCCACCTGATGTCTCACCTTCCACCTGATATCCCACCTTCCACCTGATGTCTCACCTTCCACCTGATATCCCACCTTCCACCTGATATCCCACCTTCCACCTGATATCCCACCTTCCACCTGATGTCTCACTTTCCACCTGATGTCTCACCTTCCACCTTATATCCCACCTTCCACCTGATGTCTCACCTTCCACCTGATATCCCACCTTCCACCTGATGTCTCACCTTCCACCTGATCTCCCACCTTCCACCTGATGTCTCACCTTCCACCTGATATCCCACCTTCCACCTCATGTCTCACCTTCCACCTGATGTCTCACCTTCCACCTGATGTCTCACCTTCCTCCTGATATCTCATCTTCCACCTGATGTCTCACCTTCCACCTGATATCCCACCTTCCACCTGATTCTCACCTTTCACCTGATGTCTCACCTTCCACCTGATATCCCACCTTCCACCTGATGTCTCACCTTCCACCTGATGTCCCACCTTCCACCTGATGTCTTACCTTCCACCTGATGTCTCACCTTCCACCTGATGTCTCACCTTCCACTTGATATCCCACCTTTCACCTGATATCTCACCTTCCACCTGATGTCTCACCTTCCACCTGATGTCTCACCTTCCACCTGATGTCTCACCTTCCACCTGATGTCTCACCTTCCACCTGATGTCTCACCTTCCACCTGATATCCCACCTTCCACCTGATGTCCCACATTCCACCTGATGTCTCACCTTCCACCTGATATCCCACCTTCCACCTGATATCCCACCTTCCATCTGATGGCCCACCTTCCACCTGATGTCTCACCTTCCACCTGATGTCTCACCTTCCACCTGATGTCTCACCTTCCACCTGATGTCTCACCTTCCACCTGATGTCTCACCTTCCACCTGATGTCTCACCTTCCACCTGATGTCTCACCTTCCACCTGATATCCCACCTTCCATCTGATGGCCCACCTTCCACCTGATGTCTCACCTTCCACCTGATGTCTCACCTTCCACCTGATGTCTCACCTTCCACCTGATGTCTCACCTTCCACCTGATGTCTCACCTTCCACCTGATGTCTCACCTTCCACCTGATGTCTCACCTTCCACCTGATATCCCACCTTCCACCTGATGTCTCACCTTCCACCTGATGTCTCACCTTCCACCTGATGTCTCACCTTCCACCTGATATCCCACCTTCCACCTGATGTCTCACCTTCCACCTGATGTCTCACCTTCCACCTGATGTCTCACCTTCCACCCGATATCCCACCTTCCACCTGATGTCTCACCTTCCACCTGATATCCCACCTTCCACCTGATGTCTCACCTTCCACCTGATGTCTCACCTTCCACCTGATATCCCACCTTCCACCTGATGTCTCACCTTCCACCTGATATCCCACCTTCCACCTGATGTCTCACCTTCCACCTGATGTCTCACCTTCCACCTGATGTCTCACCTTCCACCTGATATCTCACCTTCCACCTGATATCCCACCTTCCACCTGATGTCTCACCTTCCACCTGATGTCTCACCTTCCACCTGATGTCTCACCTTCCACCTGATGTCTCACCTTCCACCTGATGTCTCACCTTCCACCTGATGTCTCACCTTCCACCTGATGTCTCACCTTCCACTTGATATCCCACCTTTCACCTGATATCTCACCTTCCACCTGATATCCACCTTCCACCTGATGTTTCACCTTCCACCTGATGTTTCACCTTCCACCTGATGTCTCACCTTCCACCTGATGTCTCACCTTCCACTTGATATCCCACCTTTCACCTGATATCTCACCTTCCACCTGATATCCACCTTCCACCTGATGTCTCACCTTCCACCTGATGTCTCACTTTCCACCTGATGTCTCACTTTCCACCTGATATCTCACCTTCCACCTGATGTCTCACCTTCCACCTGATATCTCACCTTCCACCTGATGTCTTACCTTCCACCTGATGTCTTACCTTCCACCTGATGTCTCACCTTCCACCTGATATCCCACCTTCCACCTGATGTCTCACCTTCCACCTGATGTCTCACCTTCCACCTGATGTCTTACCTTCCACCTGATGTCTTACCTTCCACCTGATGTCTCACCTTCCACCTGATATCCCACCTTCCACCTGATATCTCACCTTCCACCTGATGTCTCACCTTCCACCTGATATCTCACCTTCCACCTGATGTCTCACCTTCCACCTGATATCTCACCTTCCACCTGATATCTCACCTTCCACCTGATGTCTTACCTTCCACCTGATGTCTTACCTTCCACCTGATGTCTCACCTTCCACCTGATATCTCACCTTCCACCTGATGTCTCACCTTCCACCTGATATCCCACCTTCCACCTGATGTCTTACCTTCCACCTGATGTCTCACCTTCCACCTGATGTCTTACCTTCCACCTGATGTCTCACCTTCCACCTGATGTCTCACCTTCCACCTGATATCCCACCTTCCACCTGATGTCTCACCTTCCACCTGATGTCTCACCTTCCACCTGATGTCTTACCTTCCACCTGATGTGTCACCTTCCACCTGATATCCCACCTTCCACCTGATGTCTTACCTTCCACCTGATGTCTCACCTTCCACCTGATGTGTCACCTTCCACCTGATGTCTCACCTTCCACCTGATGTCTTACCTTCCACCTGATGTCTTACCTTCCACCTGATATCCCACCTTCCACCTGATGTCTTACCTTCCACCTGATGTCTGATGTGTCACCTTCCACCTGATATCCCACCTTCCACCTGATGTCTTACCTTCCACCTGATGTCTCACCTTCCACCTGATGTGTCACCTTCCACCTGATATCCCACCTTCCACCTGATGTCTTACCTTCCACCTGATGTCTCACCTTCCACCTGATATCTCACCTTCCACCTGATATCCCACCTTCCACCTGATGTCTCACCTTCCACCTGATGTATCACCTTCCACCTGATATCCCACCTTCCACCTGATATCTCACCTTCCACCTGATGTCTCACCTTCTACCTGATGTCTCACCTTCCACCTGATGTCTCACCTTCCACCTGATGTCTCACCTTCCCCCTGATGTCCCACCTTCCACCTGATGTCTCACTTTCCACCTGATGTCCCACTTTCCACCTGATGTCCCACCTTCCTCCTGATGTCTCATCTTTCACCTGATGTCTCACCTTCCACTTGATATCCCACCTTTCACCTGATATCCCACCTTTCACCTGATATCTCATCTTACACCTTGTATCTTATTTTCTACCTGATAGCTTGTTTACCACATAATATCCCTATTCCTGATACCCAATATACTGGCTGATATCCTGCCTTCCATCTGATATTTTATCTTCTAATTGATATCCTATCTTCCACCTGATATCCAGTTTTCCACTGGATAGAATGCTAATTTATCGCTTTGAAGTAGTTTTCTGATAGCCATATCCTTTGGCTAGATGAACATATGCAAGTTCACTGAATTTAAACTAGAATCCCAATATTGTATCTCATTGGACAGTTCACTTCCACGCCTGATAAAATAAGGGTTTCACTAGAAATGATATCTGATATTTTTCTTTATATTGATCACTAGCTATAGGTACAGGCATGGCTGTATGGTTACAAAGTATACTTCACAAACATGCCACATGGTTTCAGGTCTGATGCCACTGTGTGACAACTTGAAAAAGTGTTTTCTTATATGGCCTCAAGCTGACCAATGCCTTGTGAATGAAATTGGTAGATCAAAACTGTGTAGAAGCACATCATATAAATGTGTGTGTGTGTTCATATAAATGTGTGTATGTGTTTATATAAATGTGCATGTGTGTGCATATTTGTCTTTGCCTTGACTCTGCTTGGATAACTAATGGTGTTTATCATCAGCATCATTTAACATCCATTAAATGACAATGATAGGTGATGATATATCACATGTTTATATGACAGGCTTTCGCACAGTCTCACATAAATCGTATCTCCTGCAGCTCTACCTTATCTTAAAAAAATGTAAGGATTGGCAGCAGGAAGAGCAACCTCACATAGAAAATTGCCTTCAAAAGTTTCATTCAACTCATACCAGCTTGGAAAAGCCAACATAAAAACGATGAATGTATGTTCATTCTTGTCTTGCATGTGTATAATCTATGTTAAGATAGAAAACATTTCATGGGTTTTAACTTCAAATCTGTCTTTTGATAACCACTAAATATATACACAGTGAATTGGCAGAATTATTAGCACGTCAGATGTAATGTCTCAGTATTTGTTTTGAGTTCAAATCTTGCTGAAGTCAACTTTACCTTTTATCCTTTTGAGGTAAATAAATAAAGTACCAGTCCAAGAGCAGTGGATTGGTAGAATTGTTAAAGTGTCAGATGGGATGCTTTATGGTATCAATTCTGACTCTGAATGTTCTAAGTATAAATCTTGTGACCAGAAAAACAGTGACGCTTCTGCCAGGAATTGCAACCTGCAGATACTGTCAGTAATGGAAAGACCAATGGAAACATAGTTTCCTTGGTCTAATCTGACAATCTGCTTTTTTTCTTTTCTTTTTCAAATGTAAGGTGACATACTCAGGCTGGTTTATCTCCTCTTAGTCATAATTATATTGCCAGCTTGCTGCTTTTCATTTATGTATATTTATGTCTGTCTGAATTCATCTAGTTGAAAATATCTTTGACTTTTATGTCATGAATGTACAATGAGCTATAGTTGTAAAATATTTGTAAAGCAAATATTTGCTTTACAAACTCATGCAAATATATCTACCAAGCTATGCAATTTATGATATGAAAAACAAATGTTAAATTAACATTAACTAACAAGCCAAAAAAAAATCTCTTACTTTATAAAAATGAATGATGCTCAACAGAGCATTCAACTGTAAAAGAATATTCAATGTAAGAAATATTTACTTATCCATCCATATATTAATATGATAAAATGCATAGGAAAAGAATGCAATGTAGATCTTTTCTTTCCACCTTGACCTCTTTATTATGAGACTGCTATTTATTATTATTATTTTTCAGTAGTTTTATTATTATTACTTGTTTTCACACACAACTGAGTACACCTTTTGCTTGATCATTTTCATGTCAAAATATATTTTCTGTGGATGATTATAAATCATTTGAAAGTTCTGTTGGCGTTTAGCTAAAATCTCCAATATATTATATAGCTTTAAATTTTTGTAGTGTATTCTGATTTATTATTTATATTAATATAAGGGCGGTGGATTGGCAGTATCGGTAGAACGTCGGACACCATGCTTTGCAGCATAGTTATGGGACTTTATGGTCTGAGTTCAAATCTCGTTGAGGTTAGCTTAACCTTTCATCTTTACGGGGTCGATAAAATAGTACCAGTAATGCACTGGGGTCAATTTAGTCGACTTTCCCTTCTCCCTAAATTGCAGGCCTTGTGCCTATAGTAGAAATGATTATTATTATTATTGATAGTTGAAATCTCACCAAGATAAAGTGTTTTCATCCTTCTGGTGTTCATAAAATAGTGTACTAGTCAACTACTGGGTTCAATATAATCCACTTTTCCCCCTTTCCAAATTGCTGGCCTTGTTATTATCATTGTTATTATTATTATTGTCATTATTAATGTGCTCTAAGATAATGAAATGTGTTTCAGCTAATTTTTCAATATTGTGAACTTCTACCAGGTGAAAATATGTACAAACACATTTTTTTTATATTGAAATTCTACACAGAGATAGGAATTTAATTACTTGCATGAGATTTTTCATTTTAGGGGTAAAAATAAAACTTTAATTACAAGGATTTTTTTCTACCACATGTAAACAACATCCCCCCACACACACTCACCACAACTACCACCACAACCACCAAGTAAACATTCAAACAAAAACAAGCATATTTTCCATGAGAGTAAATAGGATAAAATAAAGAATAGAATTTCTGTTCCTCAGCAGAATACATTTATTCCACAAGAAAAATATGAATTTCTGACAGAAAATGACACGAATAATACATCCCGTATAACACACACACACCCCGTATAACACACACACACACACACACACACACACACACACACACACACACACACACACACACACACACACACACACACACACACACACACACACACACACACACACACACACACACACACACTCTCTCTCTCTCTCTCTCTCTCTCTCTCTCTCTCTCTCTCTCTCTCTCTCTCTCTCTCTCTCTTTACCAAATGGAGTAAATGGAGAGTTCAAATTAAGAAACACAGAAACCATTTCTAATCTTTTTTTGCTGTAGTAATCACAAGCAGATTGACTCTAAATATGAATTTTCTGGAAGAGAAAACGTCTGCCTAGCAGAGCTGTATGACAAGAGCAAATGCATCCATACCTCAATCCATTAGCAAACACCATGTAAAAAGAAAAAGAAATGAAGAAATCTCTGCATCTTGAAAGACACAGGTACTTTTTTCATGCTTGTGGAAAAGCAATTCCAGGCAGCTTTGATTGATGTGTGTAATATTATATCATCTGTTGGCCAAGAAAGATACTATGAAAGCATATGGGTAATATTCAAAAGGAAGTATAAAGCAAAGAAAGAAGGCTAAGCTGGTACATTACACACCTGCCCAGAAACTTGTACCACAATACTGGGGTGGTACAACACAATGATTACAGTTGAAGCTATTCATCATGATGTTGACCCTTTGTTCATTACTTTTGTGGTGCAGTATGTGAAGGTGTTAAGTAGGGAAGTAACCAAAAATGAAATGACATTGTCTGGTAGAGACTATATTGATATTCATATATGTGGATATATGTCTCCAAAGATCATAGAGCAATTCCTGAACTGTGCCCCATTATAGGTGCAGAAAGAAAAACTCTGGGACTGTTGCACAGGACAGAAAGTTTGGGGATTTTCTACTCTGAGGAACTAGAAGACAGCAGCAGAACCAGCAATATCAAGGGCAGCTCCACTAATCACAGCATTAGAAATATGAAGGAGAGATTGCTTCATCCTCAGTTCCAAGAGCTGACCACAAAACTCAAGGATCTCCTAACCCAGCAGTACCATAATATTGTTTTGTGGTAATGAGGAAGAGACGAAAAATTATCAGGGGTAGAAGGCTACTGGATATGGAAGGAAAGGTAAGAAGCTGGAAAAGAACCTTCCCAAAAAGGAACTCTCTGCAAGTATGTAAGCAAAATGTATGAGGAGGCGCTCATCTCCCACTGGGGATTGTATGAAATCCCCAATTCTTATTATCATTATTTCAATACTGGGATGTCAGAAATGTGTCTCTACATTATTGTTGTTGTTGCTATTCTTATTTGCCTTATTACATATACTCACAAATACAAAGTGTAATGTAATTTACACTCATTCAAGCAGTGATGTGGAAATAAATGTCAACTGTTAGTTAGATTCCAAACATATGTTTGACTTCTTTACAGTATTGAGAAAGATCACAAATTATTTCAACTCATGTGAAATAATTTTGAAGCTGTTATATTTTTTAAAATCATTTTCGAGTGGTTCAACAAATTTTTATCATTTCTGTCTGCAAGACATCCATATTAAAACCTGATGATAAACAAGCAAATATTTCTTTGATAATGTAATGAAAATAAAACTCAATCAAAACTAATGATTTGCTGTTTTATTTACTTTTTTAAAGTAAATTTTTGAAGTTGAAACAAGGGCTGCCTTGTAGCATCTTGAAAGCATCTTCCAATTGGGCTATGTCAATCTTGTCTCTTTAAATAGCAAAAAAAACACAAGTACTGCTCATTTCAAGAAAACATCATTGCAGCTTAGAGCCCTTGTGATTGCTCCAAATATTAGTCATCGTGATTACTAAGGATCTTTTTGGGGGAACATACATTCTCAACACAGCTAGATCTGCATCCCCAAAACTGGCACTTCCTTCTCTTCAGAGTCTGAAAATTCTTAAGCTCCCAATAATTAATGACCCTTCTACATGGTTATGATGAGGTTCAAAGTGGAGTTCAGTACCTGGTCTGGATTTATCAAGGAGTGGAGGAGGCATCTCTTGTCAAATAGGTCCCCTTCAGGAACCCTTCCCCCTCACACACACACACCTGAACTGACCTGGGCCTGCCTCCAAACCTGGACTACCCTGTGCCTCTCAAACCTGACTGCTCTAAGACCTCAAGTTCTAAATATGGTCCTGGCTGGCACTCACATTGACATTTTAGACCACATCCAGAGAAAAGATGCTTGGCTAATTAGTATAAAGTCCCTCACTGACACTTTCTAGCTTCTGGCCCACATATAAGCTATCTCTGCCATCTACCTTTTCTACCTCTGCTACAGTGATCTCTGCTCTAAGAAGCTTGCTTGTCTCATGTCACCTCCACTCAGGCAATTCTGACTCACTCATCTCTTCTTATCACCCATATTGTGCTTAATTACCCAGCCTCTGCACTACATATGCACAGAATGTCATCCTTCCAGAACTCTCTCTCCCCACACATCTTTCTAAAAGGAGAGAACTTACAGCAGATTAAGTGTCAACCTCTCTGGTCTCAGAGGTCCTGTGAAGTCTGTAAGCACAGCTCCTTTGTTTAGTCCTATCAAGAAAAAAATGGTTGGTAGTCTGCCTCACCCTTATCTGGGAAGACAGAAGCTACTACGGTCATCTCCGTCTAGATATTTTTTGTCATGAGTGTCTGAGGAGGTGCCCCAGCTCCCCAGTATCAAGCTTTCAGAACTTCACATTACTCACTCTGACCAAATCCACACATTTCTCCACAGAGAAATTCATATTACTGAATTAATTAGTTACCCTACTAATAATTGCTTCTGATTTAGGCACAAGGTCAACAATTTTGGTGGAGGGGAAAAATCAATTAAACTGATCCCGGTGCATTACTGGTACTTTATTTTATCAACCCCATAAGGATGAAAGGCAAAGCTAACCTCAGCAGGATTTGACCTCAGAACTTAAAGGAACGTAACTATATGCTGAAAAGCATGTTGTTCGACACTACCAGTATTGCCAATCCACCCTCTTAAGTATCCTACTACTAATAAAACTAAAGTGAAACTCAACTGGTGTATGTATTTTTATTGACAGCATGAAACGTGTGTGTGGCTGTATGGGTATATGTATGTTTTTATTTATATACCTTTTTTATTAATACATACTTTTTGGTGGAGGAGATACAAATATCACCAACTCTCAGCATGACACCTACTTTTAAACTACCAAAACAAAGACATACATGTTATTGTGTATGTGTGTATGCATTTATGTATATATGTCCAGTCCACACTGTAAAGTGGTTGTGTTGGCGACATGGCAAAAAGCACCCAGCAGACACTGTAAATGTGGTTGCTGTTAGGAAGGGTAACCAGCCATAGAAACCAAGCCCAAATCAGTTCTGTGTGAGTGAAACACAGTCCTTCGACCTGATCTCTCACAAAGAGACAACTAGTGGAAAATGTACGTTAAACAATGATGATGATACCACTTATTTGTAGAACAAAAAAGTCTCCCATCCTCCTGGCCATTCCTTTTTTAATATCTGGTACATATGCTGTTTAAAATTTCTTCTTAAATAGATTTGATTTAGTCACCCAATTGATTCAATCTGACCATTCCAACACCATACCCTCACACAATCCCCACCACATTACATTACTCTTTAGACCACCAAAGAATAACATATTTATCTTGCATCCTTGATTTAATTGGATTTGCATTTTTTTTTTTTTTTTGTATAAACAGTCTTATCACCCCACCCTCATCCCTAAACATACTAAACATATTCCAGGACTATATTAACAACCAGACTAAGAAGCAAAGGACCAGTTTGAAAATTGTTCTAAAAGAGAATGTTGATCAAAACATTTGATCACTAGAGTTACAAGAACTACACATTGTAAAACACTTGATTGTTAAAGAACAACTATAACAAAAGTCAGTCTTATAATTTTTCAAATATATATTTCTGTACCAACAGTTTTTTTTCATATTCTACTATATATATATATATATATATATATATATATATATATATATATGCGTGTTTAATGGCTGACTGAACACATATGAGTGCTTTTTCTTAAAAAAGAAAACATTCTATTCTTTTCTATTTTGTCTTTTATTTCTCATTTTATCTTATGATGTAAAAACTCTATTCATACTATATCAAGTGTTAAACTAATATATTTCTTCATTATACTGTGTTGTTTGCTTTGTTGTTTCCATCTGCTGTTCACATGTATCATGGTTATCATCATTTAACGCCCATTTTTCCTCGCTTGAATGGGTTAGATGGGTTGTCACATTATGAAACAAGTCAGGTAAAGTGACCACAACTTGCTCATATGAATCTGTATTTTGGCTTAAGTTCTACGGCTGGATGCTCTTCCTAATGCCAACCACATTACTGTATGGACTTGGTGTTTTTTATTGTGGTACCAAAATGACCATATAACAGGGTGGACTGGGTGCTTTTTCATCATGTCACCTACACAACCACCTAATGAGACATGATCTAAATGTTTGCAACAGTAAATACTGCTAAAGACACACAAAGACTAGTGGGTGGTGTTAAATTGTACGACGGATTAAGTCCACTGCCCATAAGTCCTAATTTCATAATGATGAATTGTGCTACCAATAATACTTATTCATAGGTTAATTAAACATTGAGATTTAAATGTCTTTGTCATGTATAGTTGTTTGGCCTTAGGTCAACCTAGATCAAGCAGATTTATGAGCAAAGATGTTCAAGCTGTGATAGTCAAATCTTTTTCCAAGACACAGTAAACCCAGGACAGCATTTAATTGTGTCCTTCATTTTTAAGAGAAGATGGTTGGATTTGAGAGAGATTTGGTTGCTATATCTAGTAGGTCAAATGACTACATGGTGGTACGATATGAAATGTTGACCACTCACTTTGAATCCCAGTGCAACAGTGACTCAAATCAGTATTTGGTTCCTCAAAACCTATGAGGTTTTTTTTTTTTCTTAATTCAATATCGGAACATACAGTTAGTGTCCAACGCATTCTAGCATGGAAAAATGGGTGTTAAATGATTATGATTTACTTTGCTCTAGAATATTTTTTAGATAGAATCTGAGAGAAAACTGCTCTTCCTCTAACCCTGACAACGAAAAGGGTTATAATTTCAATTTTTTTCTTCTTTTTATTTTTACTGCTTATCCAGGACCTTTGAAATTGTTGGGAAGATGAGGGGAAGTTATCTTCATACTGGAGACCTGGCATAAATGCATGCAACAAGATGAATTCTGCAACAATACTTTGACTTCATTGAGCTTCAGAGCTGTAACTGATCTCTATTGATTGAATGACTACATTACATTTTTGATATAAATGCATACAATTATAGCTTGAAAAACTATAAAGAGTAGGTGGGGGTTGAAAAAAACTAGCATTGATGGATTTCCTACCTACACACTAAATTCCTCTCTGAACATGTTAACTCTTAGCTTACTGACAGCATCTTTGTACATGGCTTGCATGATTCTCACAAATCATTAATTCATTTACACATAGTTTTCTTAGATGTACTTTGTTAAAGGCCTTCTCCATGTCAAAGAATGATTTGAGTAGTTGCTTCAGTGGCTTCCTCATTGCTAAGAACTTCTCATGTAGTTGACACACTATGAAGAGGGCATTAATGTTACACTGTCCTAGCATAAATCTAAACTGTAAATTGTCTAAACTCATATTTTAAAAAAAAAAAAAAAAAAAAGGATGGTAGTGTGGTTTGAGGGAGATATGGCTGCTAGTTTTAGCAGGTTGATCAATCTCATAGAAACTTTCTTGGATCAGTTTTCTATTTTTTAAGTTTTGTATTGTGAGTAATATAGTTTAGTACTTACTATACTAGCTTCAGGCAAAGTAATCCCCTCTCATTTCTTTTGCCCTCATATCAACAAGGTTTCTCACCCTTTGATAGATACCTTTAATCATGAAAGCAGTTAACTCTGATCTGGAAAATTACTGTTATTTAACCCCAAATCAAACCTGAATGTGCAGATCTATGATCAAAGGCATTCCAGTTGTACCTAGAACTACATTATCTAATATGTTTCGTCTTTTTTTAAGGAAGTTTGATTTGAGGGATGTCTGGTTGCTATTTTTAACAAGTCAAGTGACAATGTGGAGATTCTGTCATTAGCTTGTATAGTAAATTACTCTGCTAATGTATGAAAAAATAATTTTAAAAAAATCCACACATCTCTTTTTGGTTAACGATGAAAACGTTTTTCTTTTTTTTTTTGTCTTTTATTTAGGCACAAGAAGAATTTACAGAAGCCAAAAAAGTGTTTGATGATATAAATAATGAACTACAAGTTGAACTTCCAGAGTTTTACGACAAGTAAGTTAATATTCTCTATATCTTAACCCTTTAATGCTCAAACCGGCCAGAATTCTCTACCTCTTTCTGTTGAAAGTGGCTGTAACTGGTCACTCAAACTGGTGTTAAGGTATTGTTCTCAAAATAAATACTTTCAAAATCTCATAGATTCAATATTATGTGAGGTAAAGCCTTTACCATGAAAATATAATAGTATATATAGAGTAATGTGAATGCTAAAGGGTTCAAATCATTTACAAATCTAACCTTTAGTAAATATTCATCTTTTTTTTTTAATTTTTGTAATTTAATCTTTTAACATGGGTACAAGGGCTCAGGTTTGCAGGGTAGTGAGAATAGTTGATTATATCTATCTCAATATTTAACTAGTACTTATTTTAGCGACCTTAGAAGAAGGAAATTTGAGGGTGACTTTGACAAGATTTGGACTTAACCCTTTAGCATTTAAACTGGCCATATCCGGCCAGAAGTCTCTCACCTCTTTCTGTCCAAACCAGCAGTAATTAGCCACTCGTACTTCTGTTAAAGTATTGTTCTCAAAATAAATAACATTAAAATCTCATAGATTCATAGATTCGATATCATGTGAGATAATTATGTAAGATAAAGCTTTTACCACAAAAATACAATAGTATATATAGAGCAAAGGTTAAAGGAAAGAAGCCAACTTTCCAGATCAGATTAAGGAAACGGTTTCCATTGCTGAAACCACTCCAAAATATGGATTGTATGAGCATGATGTGGTTCTCCTCCTATCTAGTCACAGACCAAGATGATTCATTCAATCCATGCCAGTGTGGAAAGCAGACATAAAATGTTGATGATGATCATCATCATGCAACCAAGTGAATACCCTCCATCAGGCATCTGCCATACTCTGAATGCTTTGCTTCCCTGGGCATGGATTCATTGAAGCTCCGACATCTGGCAACTGACTTGGTAAACACCCACAAAATTATTAACCATCTTGCCAACAACAACCTTGAGCACCTTTTTGATTTCCATGTGTCTAACACACGTGGGCATGCCAACAAAGTCAGAAAACAGCACAGTTCCCATGACTTTCGGAAACACCTTTTCATGCTCAGAGTTGCTGAAGCATGGAACAAACTACTTGCATCAACCGTTAGCTGTCGAGACACTGCATCCTTTAAAACCTCCATGCTTTCTGAGATTCGCCAACACTACACCTGATGTCCCCCCTCCATACACATGCACACATGTATTTCATGACTCGTACACTGTTCATTTTCCTGACATTTGTACATTATTCTATGTACTATGCCTTTGATGAGTTGTAGTGCACCTGAGCACTGTACACAATAATTTCATTATTATTATTATCATTTTTATGTCTGTTTTTCCATACTTGCATAGGTTGGATGGATTGTTTTCAGCACAGTTTTTCTCTACTCGTCATGTTCCTTTGTCATCTCCTCTAGAAAGGGCATCTAGCCATAGAAAGCTTGCCAAACAAGGGTTTGGGAGAACCCTTCAGTTTGTGTCAAAAGACACGTCAACTTCTCTTCTGTACTTGGTAAAACATGTCACCATATGTAAGCAGGATGCAGACCCTCTCGGCCTGTCTGGGAAATCAGTAGTCCCGCTTTAGTACTGACTTGGTCTATATAGACCCATCTAACCCTTGCTAGCAGCGGTCTGTACCATCGGCTGAACTACTAGCTCACTGATTGTTAAAACTGACCTTCCATTCCATATTATATAATTTTCATTTCTTATTTTAGGCGCGTGCCGTTTTATTCTCAATCATTCCAAAATCTGTTTGCTGCAGAGAAAGCTTTTCATTCAGAACAAGGAAATGTAAGTAGCTCTATTTTGCCATTTTTTAATAAATTGATACAAATGTTATCTGGGTTTATTCTTTTACTGATCTCAGTCTCTTGACTGTGACTATGTTGGGGCATTGCCTTCAAGGGATTTGGTCAATCATATCTACCTCAGTATTTATTTAGCAGAAACTGCAGAAAAAAAAAAAATAGTGAAATACCTTGACATGGAAAGAAAATTTGGGACAAAAGCTTCTCAAAGTAAACTTAGTGTAGACAAAAGTTTTAGTAAGTAGGGAAGAGGATAAAATATGCCCAGTACATCCTGTAAAGTATAAATGTTGGTGCCATGATAAATTGCACCTAGTACACTCTATAAAGTGGTAATGCTGGTGCCACAAAAATGCACCCAATACATTCTGTAAAGTAGTAGTACTGGTACCACAAGAAAATACACCCAGTACACCCTGTAAGACAGTTGGCATTAATAAGGGCATCTAGCCATAGAAATCATGCCGAATATGGAATGCATGAGCAAGAGGAGTTTACTCATATCTGCCTGGTCTTCGACCATGCCAGCCCATCCAACTCATATTTGCATGTAAAGCTGATGTAAAATAATTACACACACACAGATGAGGCTTCCTTACAGTCCAAGTCTATAGCCAAAGACTCTTGCCTAAGATGCTAAGCAGTGGGACTAAACAACAAGTCCTTGTCATTGCAAAGTGAACTTCTTAACCATACAGCCATGCATTAAAAAAAGGTACATCAGCAACAAACTCCTCAACATAGGTGATAATCTCCTGATAAACCAGTACTTTGACTCCCCTAAGGTCCTTGACAAAGCTATGAATAAAACATCTCCAGTTCCTCCACCTCCTAACATTAATAGGGCTATTGAAACAGTTATGGATATGCTTGCTAATGAAATCTCAAACCATTGACATTGATAAGTGCAGTCCTCTGCATGTGAGCTACATAAATGCCACTGCTGTGCGGTTGTTGACAAGTTTGGCTTGCACCCACTGCCATGTTGCCAGAGCGTAGGCCAGTTCCCCCAACACGTCGCTCTCATATTGAGAAGAAGTCTGGATGCAGCTGGCTTTACATCTCAACTGGAGCCAGCTGGCCTAGACCACAGATGACAAGTGCCCCGACGGAATCACCCTCTTCCCATTCGAAGGAGGTAGATCCCTCAACTGGGACGCCACCTGCTGCGACACGTTCTCCGCCTCTAACTCAGTCGCTTCAGCTACAAACCCTGGCATTGCGGCCCGCTTTACAGAAGAACGTAAAATAAACAAATACCAGGGATGTCCAGCCGCTTCCTTTTCGCACTAGTCGCCGTCGTGACCTCAGGTGTACTTGGATCCCGTACAGCTGAGCTCCTCCGCAAGATTGGAACCTCAGCAGCCCGTCTGAGGAAGGAACCCTGCGAGCTTGGGTGGCTGTTGCAGTGGGTATCGCTGGTCATTGTTCGTGGGAATGCTGTTGCAGTCTTGTCCGTGGGGTGCAGCCCTTCTGCTTCTGTGCCCTAGGCTCAGAGCCCAATCATTCTCCCCCTTCCCGCCTCCACGCTCTTCTGCAACATTAGGTTTCTTGCCATCCCCTTCCCTTCCCTTTTTTTTTCTTTTGTTTTCTTTTCTATTAAACAGTATTCACAAAATATATTCCATAAATAAAAATTGACATCTCCATCCCTAAAATACTACTTTAACTATAATTTTAAAATATGGTAGTTCTGTAGCCCCAGATATATTCTGGTTGAGCTGACCTATGATTGAAGCTATTCCAGCCATAACCATTTCATCTTTTTTTTTTTGTACTTTTGACTACATTATTTAATGTATCCTATCTTTTGTAAAGATGATGGGGTGTAATTTGAGAGATATTTAGCTGTTGTTTCTAGCATGTAAAGTAACCACACAGACACTCCCTTGCTGGTTTAAAACTGTTTTTATGTATTGTTTTCCAGATATCAGCAACTTTGATTGAAATTTGTCAAGCTTTATCAGCAAATTTTGTATTACCTGAAAGAAAGTCTACCATACGAACAGTGTAAATATATTCTATTTCTATTTACATAACATTAACTTGACTAGCAGAAAAACCACCCTTCGGGTGGTTTTCTGCTAGCATGTGTAGTGTGTATATTGATATTATATGCAGGTATATATACATGTAGATATGATACATCAAATATAATACATAGAAATTGATCGAAGACTGTGTTACACTGTCTTATTTAATCAGTAATGTAATCCATGATACATTAAAAAAGACGATATTATATATAAACTGCATTTGGAGAAAATTAGTATGTTTATTTAAGCGATGGCCAACCGGAAGTGTTGACATTTCAGAAATTTTAAAGAAGTGAATCTTTAAATAAACAAAATATATTTAATCAACAACCACGAAATTTAGTAGATAAATTATGTAATATTCATTCATTATTTATTCAAAGTAATCCAACTTATTTTACAAACAAGATAAAAAAAAAATAAACCATACGCAATCCCGCAGACCTTAGTTTAGATAGTTTGTTCCACAGTTACATTCTGTAAGGTCAATTTGAAATAGCTTTAAATTTTTCTTTTAAAGATTTTATATGAACATTTAAAATTCCTTGTTATTGTTTTTTCGCGGATGTTGGCCAACCGCCACAACTTCGATTGTACTAACCTTCCACTCTTATATATATATTTATATACGATAACAAATACGGTAGTCCATAAATATGGGGAACCTCATAGTGGTCCATAGGTATGCTAAAAATAGCAGCTAGGTAGGGCGAAATCTCATGGTGGTCCATGAGTGTGCTAGAAAAAGCAGCTAAATAAAGGGAACCTCATTGTGGTTTATAGGTGTGCTAGAAATAGGAGCTAAATAGGGGAATTTCATGGTGGGCCATAGGTGTGCTAGAAATAGCAGCTAAATAGGGGAAACTTTATTCTGCTCCATAGGTATGCTAGAAAATTGCAGCTACATCAGCAAAACAGGGGGAACCACATGGTGGCCCATAGGTGTGTTAGAAATAGCAGCTAAATATGGTAAAGCACATAATGGACTATAGGTGTGCTAGAAATATCAGCTATTTAGACGGTAGCTTATTGTGGTCCATTGGTGTGCTAGAAATAGCAGCTAAATAGGTGATCTTTATGGTGGTCCATAGGTGTGTTAGAAATAGCAGCTAAATACAGGATACCTCGTGGTGGTTCATAAAAGTTCTAGAAATAGCAGCTAATTATGAAGTACCTCTGGATTGTTCATAGGTGTAGTAGAAATAGCAGCTACATCAATTAAACAGGGGAACCACATGCTGGTCCATAGATGTGCTAGAAATAGCAGCTAAAACGACGATCCTCATAGTGGTTCATAGATATGCTAAATACAGGGTACCTCATGGTGTTCCATAAAAGTGTTAGAAATTGCAGCTGAGTAGGGGTACTTCATAACGGGCCATAGGTGTGCTCGAAATAGCAGCTAAACACTGGAACCTACTGATGGTCCATAGGTGTGCTAGAAATAGCAGCTAAATAGGGGAATCTCATAGTGGGCTATAGTTGTGCTAGAAATGGCAGCTAAATAGGTGGAAGCTCATGGTGGTCCATAGGTGTGCTAGATATAGCAGCTAAACAGAGCGAACCTCATGGTGGTCCATAGGTGTGCTAGATATAGCAGCTAAACAGAGCGAACCTCATGGTGGTCCATAGGTGTGCTAGTGATAGCAGCTAAATAGGGGAATCTCATGGTGGTCTATAGTTGTGCTAGAAATAGCAGCAAAATAGCGGAAACCTATGGTGGCCCATAGGTGTGCTAGAAATAGAAATAGAAACTAAATAGGGGAACCTCGTAGTGGTCCATGGGTGTGTTAGAAATAGCAGCTAAATACAGGATACCTTGTGGTGGTTCATCGAAGTGCTAGAAATAGCTAATTATGAAGCACCTCTGGATTGTCCATAGGTTTAGTAGAAATAGCAGCTAAGTAGGGGAATTTCATGTTTATCCATAGCAGCTAAATAGGGGTACCTCATAATGGACCATAGGTCTGCTAGAAATAGCAGCTACATCAGCTACACAGAGGAACCGCATGGTGGTCTATAGGTGTGCTAAAAATATTAGCTAAATGAGGGGAATTCTCATGGTGGTCCATAGGTGTGCTAGAAATAACAGGTACATCAACTAAGCAAGGGGGAACCTTATGGCGGTCCAGATGTGAGCTAGAAATAGTAGCCAAATGGGGTGAAAACTCATGGTGATCCATAGGTGTGCTAAAAATATCAGCTAAATAGGTGAACCTCATGGTGGTCCATAGGCGTGCTAGAAATAGCAGCTAATGGTGGAAACATTATGGTGGCCTATATGTGTGCTAAAAATAGTAGCTACATTAGCTAAACTAGGCAAACCTCTAGGTGATCCATAGGTCTACTAAAAAGGGCAGCTAAATATGGGATACCTAATGGTGGTCCATAGTTGTGCTAGAAATTGCAGCTGCAGCAGCTAATTAGGGGAACTACATGGAGGTTCATAAGTGTGTTAGATAGAGCAGCTAATAACAGGGTACCTCATGGTGTTTCATAAAAGTACAAGAAATTGCAGCTAAATAGGTTGAACCTCATGATGGTCCATAGGTGTACTAAAATAGCAGCTACATCAGCTAAACAGGGGGTACCATATTGTGGTCCTTAGGTGTGCTGGAAATAGCAGCTAAATAGGAGGAACCTCATGGTGGTCTATAGGTGTGCAAGAAATAGCAGCTAAATAGATTAACCTTAAGGTGGTCCATAGGTGTGCTAGAAATAACAGCTACATCCACTAAACATATGGAACCTCATGGTGGTCAATATGTGATAGAAATAGCAGTAAAATAGGGGTAACCTTATGGTAGTTCATGTGTGTGCTAGAAATAGCAGCAAAATAGAGGTAACCTTATGGTAGTTCATGGGTGTGCTAGAAATAGCAAAATAGGGGTAACCTTATGGTAGTTCATGGGTGGCTAGAAATAGCAGCTTAATAGGGGAAATCTCATTGTTGTCCATAGATGTGCTAGAAATGGTAAGTAAATAGGTGGAAGCTCCATAAGTTTACTGGAAATAACAGCTAAATAGGGGGAACCTCATTGTAGTCCTTAGGTGTGGTAGAAATTGCAGCTAAATGTGTGGAATCCTTATTGTGGCCCGTAGGTGTGCTAGAAATAGCAACTACATTCAGCTGAACAGGGGTAACCGAATTGAGGTCCGTAGGTGTGCTAGAAATAGCAGCTAAATAGGGGGAACCTCATGGTAGTCCACAGGTTTGATAAAATTGTCAGCTAAATAGGGGGAACCTCATGGTGCTTCATAAGTATGCTAGAAATAGCAGCTAAATAGGGATCACCTCATGGTTATTCATAGGTGAGCTAAAAATAGCTGTCAGCTAAACGGGGACCTCATTGTGGTCCATAGGTGTACTATAAATAGCAGCTAAATAGGGGGAACCTCATGGTGGTCCATATGTGTGCTAGAAATAGCAGTTAAACAGGAGGAACCTTATGGTGGTCCATAGGTGTGCTAGAAATAGCAGCTAAATAGGGGAAACCTCATGGTGGTCCATATGTATGTTAGAAATAGCATCTTAATTAGGGGTTACCTCATAGTTATACAAGAGGTCCTAGAAATAGCAGCTAAATACTGGAGTACTTCAGGATGGTCCATAGGTTTGGTTGAAATAGCACCTACATAGGTGGAACCTTATGGTGATCCATAGGTGTGCTAGAAAAAGCAGTGGTCCATGGGTTTGCTAAAAATAGCTAGATATGGGAACCTCGTGGTAGTCCATAGGTGTGTTAGAAATAGCAGCTACTTCAGTTTAACCAGGGGAACCTCATGGTGGTCCTTAGGTTTGCTAAAAATAGCAGCTACATTAACTATACAGGGGGATCCTTATGGTGGTCCATAGGTGTGCTAGATATACCATCTATGTAGGAACACTGAAAGTTAGGTCAAGTGAGATTGTGTGTGAGCCTGGTGCCCATACAGCAGTCCTGCACCTACCCTTCCTCATAGCAGCAGCATCCAGTATTGAGCCCCTTAACTATGGTTATGCTGTGTGGTGAGTTGGGCGTGACCACTGGCCTGTCCCTCTTCATGGTGGTGCTATCCAATGCTGGGCCACAAAAATATGGCTATGCTGTGATTTGGGTTAGGCTCCTCATATTGGTACCATCCAGTACTGGGCTCTAAAACTATGGTTCCACTGTGTGATGTGTTGGACTCCGAAAACATGGTTCCGTTGTGAGAGAGATTCGGCAACTGGCCTGTCTCTCATCATAATATAGCCATCCAGTTCCACACAGTAAATATGGTTGGTGTTAGGAAGGGCATCCAGCTGTAAAATACCCAACCAAATTTACACTCCTCTTGGAGGATGATGTGACACATGGCCAACCCTGACCAAACTTGCCTTCTAGTTTGGATGACTCGTTTAACCCATGCAAGCATGGAAAAATTGATGTTAAACGGAAATGATGATGATATATATATATAATTAATTTTATTAAAATGACAGGGGGCTGAATTGGTGATGGTCCTTTAAAGTTTTATTGTTGCAAAAACACTATATATATTTCAATGGCCTGGTTACATAAGATCCTGGCAACATCATCAGGTGTGGATTGCATAATTAGTTAATCAATAAAGGTATTACAGCAAATACAAACAGAACAGAGAAAATATAGATATATCTTGTACTCAGATCTTATATTACATATTATTCGATTTTATTTTTAATCTTATTTCATTTTATTTCATTGCATTAGATTTTGGGTTTCTATTATTATACTATATATTTCATATATAACTAATGTACACCTTAATCTTCAGGTTATCTGGTTCCGCACGTCTCAGTAGGTTCTCCGTTCCAATAGGTTCATCAAGGTATTAATTATTATCATATATTAATAGCATTTCACTATCTCTTTCGCTTATTTAACATCTATTATGAAATTCACTCACTGCTTAACATTTGATATAGTTCTCTTGTATTATAACTACACAGGGACATACATACTACAAAATATAAAATTTCTATATTTTCATATGTTATCTTATAGCATAAAATTATATTGTATTCCATATGGAATCTAATATTGAGACCTAAGGATTTATTTTCTGTTTTTTATTTCTTCAATTTTACCCATCCCCCACAATTCTATCACCATGATTATTAGCATTACTGCTATTAATAATTATCTGGTATGCGTTACATCACCATCTGAGGACTCTCTGAGTTACACACAAGATGCCAGAATTTGTTCCCATTCCTTGAGAGCTTGGAATTAAATAATTTCCTTATCTTCAATATATGAATATACTCAGTACTGGTATATCATTTTTTGGACTTTGCACAGATGAGAAGACTCATCACATCAATCGTTATAGAATGCCAAACTACACTCCTTGTTTTTTCTTTCAAAACACACACATATAAGTATGAACTAGATCTATTATTTTAATGACACTCTGGCAATAAATAATATATATTTATATTCATATCTATACCTAATTTACACTTTTTTTCAATTTTTACATTTTTTTAAATTTATATTTTTACGTAATGTATTTATCATAATTCATTTTTGTTCATTTACTTAACATGACATTCAACCCAACTTTCATTAGTTTTACATTTTATAAATTTGTATAACCCTCTTAAACATATCTACTGTAATCTAATCTTCTCCACCTTCACACTTAACTGGTTTCGGTCAGTATATATTCACACTGAATTTATTGTCCTCCACCTCTGTAGCTGTGGTCTGGGTGGCTATCAGCATAGCAGTATCTATAACAGCAGGAAATTTATCGCCAACAAACAAGCCCTACACCCATCTTGGTCGTGCCTACAAAACCCACAATGCTTTGCATTAACAAGCTTGTTATTCGGAGATGGTCTGCAGCAACAATAACACCTATTTCACAAGCCATCTCCAAATCAAATATTTTCTATATTTTCTTTGTTCTGTTTGTATTTGCCATAATTCATAATCATTATCATTATAAATATATATATGTGCTTGTGTATGTATATATGTACATATGAATATGTATATATATATGTTAAAACAATGAAATAAAAAAATCAAGTCATTAGAGATATACTTCACTGCTTTACGATCGTTTCTAGATGCTGATAATACATTGTATCTATACTCAGTTATTGATCTATGCGAGTTTACAAACTATTAGATAGAGAGAATATTTACTTACATGCATATCACCAGCTGTTTTCAAAAGCAATAATAATTTTACTCAGAATTAGTAGCATGTTAGTATTATGTCCTTATGAGTTCAAACCCCGCTGAGGTTGACTTTGCCTTTCATCCTTACGGGGTCGATAAAATAAAGTACCAGTAATACACTGGTTAATTGCTGGCCTTGTGCCAAAAAGTAGAAACAATTATGTCCTTATTTGGAGGTAGTTGAAGAACTAACAAATCAAATTGTTTTTTTCATATGGTGTTAAGATGAAAAGTAATACACTTTAGTTGAGGTCATGACCCTTTGAAAGGAATGGTTGAAGGGTGTTAGTAGAGTTGGCATAACAATCTATTAGGAAGGAAGGGGATTGTCAAACTGATAGTTGAATGTATCTGGTATAGTGAATTCAAAAGGAAAGTCAAAATAAATGGTAATTAGTGTTGTATTGAGTTTTAAGGTGAATATAAATATATCCCAAACACTACTATGGACCAAAACATAAAACCTAACAAAAACTACAAACTACAAACACCAAAAAATACCATTGAAACAAATACCTAAAGTGGTTATTCCTATTACACCAAACAACCGAAAAACCACAACAACTATTACTACACGATCTATGAACAATGTTATCAACCCACATATGAATACCAAGCTCTCAAAATCTCATAATCTACCTCCAAAATAACACCAAATACAACCATGATAATTGACCAAATTCCACAAATAAGGACACTAACCATAGGAATTCTTCTGGAACACAACACAATAATATAAGGGATAATAAAAACTTAACTAAAAACCGCAAAAGAAACATAACATGGTACAACGCACCCTTCAACCTGCAAACTATTGGACAAATCCCCCAAAAATTCTTTGAAATACTATATAAACATTTTCCACCAAATATTTAACAAATATACTGTTAAATTCTCATACTCTACATCAAGCAATCTCAAACAAAAAATAAGCAACTACAACATTTATAAACTTAAAAATAATATGACTACACCACCGCAACATAATTTAAATAGGACTGCACCTTTTAAAAAGACAAATAATACAATCCTTCAACCTAGAAAACACAACCACCCAAATCACCAACACAAAAACAACAGAACACAAAATTACAATACAACTCTAGCACCAAACCACCCACAAAGCAACCTTCATTCTCCTGCTATCATTAATTACAATAGGAATAGCTCAAGGATAAATGAGAATATTATAGGCACCCCAAAAACCATCTTACGTATGGCTGTAATTGCAGAAATAGAAGCATTTGCCCCTTAAATGGAAACTGTTTGATTAATAATGTGATATATAAATGCACTGTGTCATTACAGACTCCAACAAAACATATATAGGATCTACATCAAACACATTTAAGAAAAGATTTTACGCACACTCTAGTAGTTTCAACAATACTAAACTAGCAAACACCACATCTTTAGCTGAAGCGGTAAATAATTATAAAAAGAAAAAAATAGATTTCAAGTTATCGTGGAACACCATTCTACAAAAAACTCCATATCTTGGGAACAGGAGGGAATGTAGATTATGTTCAGGAGAGATCTTGGAAATTACTAAATCTAAGGACGATTTATTAAATAAAAGACAGGAATTGATCATAGTCTGTAATCACCATATACGAAAAACATTTAAATACTATAAACCTAATTAAATATTCTAAATAGCAACTCACTATAATTCCGTATAGAGTAACATTTATTAGTACCTCTTTCCCCTAATTATATGCATTCATGCTTATTTTTGCCTTTTAATGTTTTAGCTTCCTTAGATTTATGCTTTAATGACTAAAGGCAACAAGGTACACAACCACCCGTAATTGCATGAGTAAAAATATACATCTATGTATGATATGGAAATATATTTGTGTGTGTCTATATTTGTGTATATATATATATGTATATGTTTATGCATGTGTATATGTGTATATGCTTGTGTGTAGGTGTATGTATGTATATATATATATATGTATGTATAAGTATATATATATATATATATAGGTATATATATATATATATATAAATATATAGTGTAGGTAACACGGTAAAAACCTCCCAGTCCACACTGTAAACGTGGTTGGTGTTAGGAAGGGCATCCAGCCGTAGAAAACCTGCCAGACAGCCCTATACGAGCAGGACAACCAATCTTGCCTCACGTGGGAAAACTCCCGTCCAAACCCATGCAAGCGTGGAAGATAGACAGTAAACGATGATGATGATGATGATGATATATATATATATATATATATATATATATATATATATAAATCAGCAGTGGTGGAGGGTGCTCTGAAAGTACAGTAGCTAGAGTCAGAACGGGATGGAAAAAGTTCAGAGAGCTTATACCACTATTGGCCACTAAAGGGTTCTCTCTAAAAATGAAAGGCAGGCTGTATGATGCCTGCATACGAACAGCAATGTTACATAGCAGTGAGACTTGGGCATTGTGTGCAGAGGATATACGCAGACTAGAGAGGAACGAAGCTTGCATGCTCCGCTGGATGGGTAATAGTAATATACGGGAACGGCAAAGCATAAACGAACTAAGGGAGAAATTAGGAATAAGAGGGATCAGATGTTGTTTACTCGAGAGAAGACTACGTTGGTACAGTCACGTGATGCGCATGAAAGACAACAGCTGTATAAAAAAGTGCAGGGTGATAAAAATAGACGGTAGCCACGGAGTAGGCAGACCCAGAAAAACCTGGGACGACTTGATAAATTCCGACCTCACACACTTACACCTCTCCAAGACAATGTCACTGGACCGTGATCTTTGGCGCTACACAGTAATACAGAAGACCCGCCTTGCCTAAGTACAAAGTGAAACCTACAGTCAGTAGGCACCTCTAACAAAAACACAACCCCGTCCCACTACCCCCACCCCATCCACACCACCCCCACCCCATCCACACCACCCCTTTCAATGTAAAGTTATGTTGGTACCACAACATCCAGTCCGAAACAAATGAGGTCGTGTAGGTGTCACAACAAAAAAACACACAGTCCACGCTGTAATGTGGCCGTGTAGGTAACACGGTAAAAACCTCCCAGTCCACACTGTAAATGTGGTTGGTGTTAGGAGGGCATCCAGCCGTAGAAAACCCGCCAGACAGTCCTATACGAGCAAGACAACCAATCTTGCCTCAAGTGGGAAAATTCCTGTCCAAACCCATGCAAGCGTGGAAGATGGACGTTAAACGATGATGATGATGATGATGATATGTATATATATATATATATATGTGTGTTTGTGTGTGTGTATATGTGAGTATAGGTGTATGAATGTTTATATATGAGTATGTGCACATATAAGAGGAGTGTACATATACGCACACGTGTATATATATATGTGTATGTGTGTTTATTGGATATATATATGTATATATATATATATATATGTGTATGTATATTTTTGGTTAGATATCAATATAACTGTACCTCTCTCTTTGTAGACTATGAAATTTATGTGTTTTAACTATGCCAACATGTATTTATCTGAGTTTGATTGTTTATGCATAAACATACTTAGTAATATTTTAGAGCATATAATATGCTATATTATACTAAGTGCAGTTTACCACACCGTACTATAGACAATATGCTCCCACACTCTCCCACTGCAAGGTGGTCGTGGAGGTGCCACGGCAAAAAAGCACCCAGCCCACACTGTAAAGTGGGCATGTAGGTGCCACGGAAAAAAAATAAGCACCCAGCACTCACTGTAAATGAGGTTGGTGTTAGGAAGGGCATCCAGCTGTAGAAATCAAGCCAAATCAGTTCCTGTATGAGCAAGGCATGGTCAGCCAACCAGACACTGCCCACAACAGGACAACCCGTCTAACCCATGCTAGCGTGCAAGAACGGACGTAAAACGGTGATGATGATGATGATGACTATATTGTGTTGGTTAAGTTGTATATTATCGCATTACTATATCTCATTATCTTATTATAATTTTCATCTTTTAATATACTATCTTTCCTAGCCATAACATTAATTTATATTCACCTTAAAACTCAATACAACACTAAACACCATTTATTTTGACATTCCTTTTAAATTCACTATACAACATACATTCAACTATCAGTTTGACAATCCCCTTCCTTCCTAATAGATTGTTATGCCAACTCTACTAACACCCTTCAACCATTCCTTTCAAAGGGTCATGACCTCAACTAAAGTGTATTACTTTTCATCTTAACACCATATGAAAAAAACAATTTGATTTGTTAGTTCTTTAACTACCTCCAAATAAGGACATAATACTAACATGCTACTAATTCTGAGTAAAATTATTATTGCTTTTGAAAACAGCTGGTGATATGCATGTAAGTAAATATTCTCTCTATCTGATAGTTTGTAAACTTACATAGATCAATAACTGAGTATAGATACAATGTATTATCAGCATCTAGAAACGGTCGTAAAGCAGTGAAGTATATCTCTAATGACTTGATTTTTTATTTCATTGTTTTAACTTATATCATGACTCTATTTTCCTTTTAATGTTTTATTGTTTTCTGAGATTTATCTTAACCTACATTTTCAACATATGGATTACATCGAGTTCTTCATGCAGAATAGACCCCACAACTTACAGTGGATACCTCTGTGTGTATATATATATATATATATACAGGAGAAGTACCTAGCTAAAAGTAAACCCCTATACTTAGCTTTTGTTGACTTGGAGAAAGCCTTTGACAGAGTACCCCCGCTCGATTATCTGGTGGGCCCTTAGAAAACTAGGTGTTGATGAATGGCTTGTGAGAGCTATACAAGCCATGTATAAAGAAACAGTCAGCAAGGTTAGAATTAACAACGAATATAGTGAAGAGTTTAGCGTAAAAGTTGTTCATCAGGGCTCTGTCCTTAGCCCCCTCCTATTTATTATTGCCCTTCAGGCTATAACAGAGGAGTTCAAGACCGGCTGCCCATAGGAACTCCTATACACAGATGATCTAACGCTCGTAGCTGAATCGATGGCTGAACTAGAGAAGAAATTCCAAACATGGAAGCATGGCCTAGAATCAAAAGGCCTTAAAGTTAACTTGTCTAAGACTAAAGTTCTAGTTTGTAGGAAGGAAAATAGGGCACTGGTCCCATCTGGGAAATGGCCATGCTCAGTGTGTAGGAAAGGAATAGGCAAAAACTCCATTTTATGTCCCAAATGCAAAGTATGGGTACATAAAAGATGTAGTGGGATCACAGGTAAGCTAACTAAGAATATAGATTTTATATGTGGCCGGTGCTCTGGTGTAATAAGTAGCAGCAAGTGCCCACAGAATACTAACTCATTCCATTGCACAGATGGTTCTATAGAAATAGTGGACAGCTTCCGTTACCTGGGTGACAAAATCAGCAGTGGGGATAGGGTGCTCTGAAAGTACAGTAGCTAGAGTCAGAACGGGATGGAAAAAGTTCAGAGAGCTTATACCACTATTGGCCACTAAAGGGTTCTCTCTAAAAATGAAAGGCAGGCTGTATGATGCCTGCATACGAACAGCAGTGTTACATGGCAGTGAGACCTGGGCATCGTGTGCAGAGGTTATACGCAGACTGGAAAGAAACGAAGCTTGCATGCTCCGCTGGATGTGTAATAGTAATATACGTGAACGGCAAAGCATAAACGAACTAAGGGAGAAATTAGGAATAAGAGGGATCAGATGCTGTTTACTCGAGAGAAGACTACGTTGGTACAGTCACGTGATGCGCATGAAAGACGACAGCTGTATAAAAAAGTGCAGGGCGATAAAAATAGACGGTAGCAACGGAGTAGGCAGACCCAGAAAAACCTGGGACGACTTGATAAATTACGACCTCACACACTTACACCTCTCCAAGACAATGTCACTGGACCGAGAGCTTTGGCGCTACACAGTTATACAGAAGACCCGCCTTGCCTAAGTACAAAGTGAAACCTACAGTCAGTAGGCACCTCTAACGAAATACACCCCAGTCCCACTACCCCCACCCCATCCACACCACCCCCTTAAATGTGAAGTTATGTTGGTACCACAACATCTAGTCCAAAACAAATGGGGTCGTGTAGTTGTCACAACAAAAAAACACACAGTCCACGCTGTAATGTGGCCGTGTAGGTAACACGGTAAAAACCTCCCAGTACACACTGTAAACGTGGTTGGTGTTGGGAAGGGCATCCAGCCGTAGAAAACCCGCCAGACGTGTAGGTGTCACGACAAAAAACACACAGTCCACGCTGTAATGTGGCCGTGTAGGTAACACGGTAAAAACCTCCCAGTCCACACTGTAAACGTGGTTGGTGTTGGGAAGGGCATCCAGCCGTAGAAAACCCGCCAGGCAGTTCTATACAAGTAGGACAACCAAACTTGCCTCAAGTGGGAAAACTCCCGTCCAAACCCATGCAAGCGTGGAAGATGGACGTTAAACGATGTGATGATGATGATGAATGTGCTTGTTTGTATATATGTATACATATATATATGTGTGTGTGTATATATATGTATGTATGTTTATATAATATATATATATATATATATATATATATATATATATATATATATATATATATATATATATATATATGTAATGTATAACATGGGTTATTCAGTAATTTTGTTGATTACTGCAGGTAGCATCAATATGAGCACTTGATGCTAATACTGCAACAGGGTGATTCTGAAAGAAGTTAGCACTTCTCACAGTATGTATATTGCATGTTTACAATCAGCAGAGTGTATATATTATAAATGAGATAATGAAATTTCACTTTCAAATGTTTTACTGCATATTACTCTTTACATGTTTCACAGCTGATTGGCTTGAGATCTTTATAGATATGACATACTTGACTCCAGTGTCACTCTGCTCTGAAGTTAGGTTTGTCACATTGATAAAAACCTCAAGCCAATCATCTGTGAAACATATTCAATAAAAACATTTGAAAGTGAAACTTCGTTATTTGATATCATCATCATTGTTTAACATTCATTTTTCCATGCCAGCATGGGTTAGACGAGTTGTCCTGTTGTGAGAAATGCCAGGTCAGGTGTCCATGTCTTGCTCATACAGAACTGATTTTGGCTTGGTTTCTACAGCTGGATGCCCCTCCTAATGCCAACCCAAGTCTTCCTGGGACTCCCCATACATAGAATATATATATATAAACATGTGTAATGCTAAATATATGCATTTGTGTGTAAACAAGGCAAATACAGTGTACAAAATCAGTGAAAGTCAAAAATCAAAATGAATGTCTTGACACCTACAACACCACTTTACAGTGTGGGCTGGAGGCTTCACTAGATGTATGCTTCAGCCTGTTCTCATGGGAGATGTATAGAAGAGTAGGATGGGGTGAAGGAGGTGGGATGCATACTATATGTATGCTTCAAAGATCAAGGTCTCGTGTCATCATCTTTGATAGGTGCAATTGTGCAAGGTTAGCTTTTATCACCTCATCCCAAGTTTTCCTAGGTTTCCCCATACATAGTATGTATATATATATATAAATGAGCGGAGCAAGCAATTATCAAACAATTCTCTAAATAAATTAAAAAACGATTTAAATAATCACCTGTTCTATTGCTGTTACCGACGGTTTCACCAATCCAAAGATTGGAAATCCAGAGAATTTCCAATGGAAAGAATTAGATCTTCAGACAGCTTATTTCCATACTATAAGGTTGCTAATCTCACAGTAAGTCAATATTTTGCTTCCTGCCTAATGCATGCGGTCAGGCCATTAAAATGACGCACACGCAAAATCAGGTCGCAAGTAAGAGCTGTTTATTACAAACTTGTTGATAATGCTACTAAAACCACCAGCACTATACAACGTTTTGTTCTCCACATAAGGAGAAAAATTATAAAAGGGTATGGATATCTCAACAGGCACTAGGTACCTATAGAAATATGCAAGGTGTTTATAATAGTTGTGGTTTGATGGTACTAATTTGCGACCTGATTTTGCGTGTGTGTCATTTTAACGGCCTGACCGCATGCGTTAGGCAGGAAGCGAAATATTGACTTACTGTGAAATTAGCAACCTTATAGTATGGAAATAAGCTCCCTGAAGATCTATTTCTTTCCATTGGAAATTCTTTGGATTTCCAATCTTTGGATTGGTGAAACCGTCGGTAACAGCAATAGAACAGGTGATTATTTAATTCGTTTTTTTAATTTATTTAGAGAATTGTTTGATAATTGCTTGCTCCGCTCATTTATATTGTTCTGGTATCTCAAATTAGTACCATCGAACCACAACTATTATAAACACCTTGCATATTTCTATAGGTACCTAGTGCCTGTTGAGATATCCATACCCTTTTATATATATATATATATATATATATATAAACATGTGTAATGTTAAATATATGCAGGTGTGTACAAGACAAATTCAATGTACAAAAACAGTGAAAGACAAAAATCAAAATGCTATGAAAAATTAGAAGCAAAACAAAAAATATTTTGTCGGCACAGATTATTCCATCTTAATATTTCACATCATTCATCTTCATACAAACATCTAGTAGTTTACATACAATATTTGCTTTATTCAGCTTGTTATAATTCTTCCTCTATTAACAAAAAGGACCAGGTCATCTACATATGGAAGTTCCATGAATAAGATATTACTAGTCGAATTATTACTAAGACCATTATTCAACTATATGTACCAGATACTTAAAAAAAGTAGAGTGTAGATACTATTCATTACATGTTGGCTTGACAGTCAAGCTTAAATCATTTGGATAATCCATTTGAACTATCAAAATGGTTTATGCTTATGTATAATGAATAATATTCATATACAGGACTAGAACTGTGGTTTCTTTGGGTGCATCATATCATCACTTGACAGGTTGATATGTCCTCAACAGAAACAAAGGGAAGTAGATTGTGGTTATATTTTCTTGAAGTGAAATTTTACATTGCATTAACCCTTTAGCATTTACATTCTCTATAATTACTATTGTATTTTCACAGTAAAGGCTTTATCTTACATAATTATCTCACATAATATTGAATCTACAAGATTTTGATATTTATTTTGAGAACAATACCATAATATTGGTATGAGCAGCCAGTTATGGCTGGTTTAAACAGAAAGAGGTGAGAGAATTCTAGCCAGATATGGCCAGTTTAAATGCTAAAGGGTTAAATCAATTCAACAGACCTTCACAATGGAAGGAAGGTAAATTTGATTAATACAATGTAGTTAACTCCCATGAATACCATATTTAATATATCTTAGATATTTCGATCTTTTTTATCTCATTTCTTTCTGTTTCCCTCTAACAATTTCTCTGTCTGTCTGCCTTATTTATTTCTAAAAGTATATGATCTCTCTTTCTTACCTTTTTTGTCTCTCCCATATCTGTCTTACTCTCTGACTGGGGCCTCAACCACTAAAACACCCAAGAAACCTCCTGTGAGATGTGACCTTGCAGGAGGCTAGCTAAATCTGCATAAGCAGATGCTGTAAATTTCATTTAAACATTTTTAAATCTCATCTGTCTTGCCCCTTTCTACACAGAACCAAGAAGATTATGGATTCTTATATTCTAACCTAAAGCTTATACATTACTTACCTCCACACTACCTCCTAATTCCACTATAAGCTGAAACGTTTTTTACCATACGCCTGATTTATTAGTGCTGACTTGGACTAAACAACAATCTATATTATAAAAGAGAAGCTGTTTCTCCCTCTGTCTGTCCATCATAACATATATGCTGGAGGGGAGAAGGGGAGGGAGTGAAAAGTCTCTGTTTTTGAGAGAGAAACACAATGAGAGAGAGAGTGTGTTTGTGTGAAAGAAAAATGGTTGTTTATGCCTTTATGCTGAGAATGAAAGTGATGACGACAGACATTTAAAAAAGACTTTCACTAAAATGACAGGTTGCTGTTGAGAGACAAGTTTTGATTTAAAAAATTTTAAGTTCAAGTTTGTCAACGTTAGTTTCTAAGGTGACAACACTCTACTCTTTCAACGACGACAACTTTTCACTCTTCCCCTTCCCCTACATATTTGCGTGTGTGTGTGTGTGTGTGTGTCCGTGTCCTTCAATATATAGACCAGAGAGTCTCAAAGTGAGCCCTACTGCCTCTTGGGAGGCATTGAGAAGGTCAAGGGGAGCACTAAGCCCTGGGGGGGGGGGGGCAGTAGAGATGATATAATAGTATATTAAATATTAAATGATACATATATATAAATATAGTAAAATAAAAAATATATAATATTTATTTATACATAGTATATATATTATATATTATATTATTTTTATTATATATTTACAACTTGCATGTAGGCAGGTCTGTCTGGAAATAGGGTTGGGGTCACTGAGGGTATTACGTGGCTGTGAGGGGGGGGGGGGGGGGCAAACAGTTTGAGGATATCTGTTACAAAGTAAAACAGACTTCAAAAAAAGACTGACATATGTCCATCACACTTATATATATATAATACACATAGTTATTTTTGTGGTTGTTTGTGTGTGTGTATGTGTATCTTATCTGGCAGCATAGTGACAAATTTTTACTAGTAGCTATTGACAATGAAATTAAATTTCAGTAGAAAGAAATTCAATGGTTAAAACATTGGTTTATTTGCCCAAAGAACCTGCAGATCCTAAAACTTGTGAGGTGACC
>OZ024740.1:135591491-135593991 GCA_964016885.1 Eledone cirrhosa
GAAGGCCCATTCACACGGGCCATACTCGCCACTTTCACCCATCTTTCATAAAAACGGCTGGGGTGCAGCTCCTCTCTCTCCATCCTGATCCTTCTTCCGAAATGATATCGGAAGAAATGGACCAGTTGTTGGCCAGAGAGAAAGGTGTCTGACCTCAGTCCTTTCAGACACGTCCACCATACAACCTCTTTCACCATGGCTATTACGCACAGAAACACCGCCTCTCCTTCGTTTTTGAAGAGGGGAGGCGGCTTGATCGTTACAATAGACTCGGTGGGCAACTGGATCGGTCCCACCCGTGACAGCAGTCGTTTGACATAGCCCCACAAATCAGCAGTGCCCAAGCAGTGTACCAATGCGTGTACAACGGTTTCCTCGTCGCACACGCATCTGGGACAGATCTTTTTCGAGGGGTCCCTACTCGGGCGCCCGTGTCTGTAGAGCCTTTATCGAACGGGCAGAGCCCCTCGGTAGCAATGCCAGGCCAGGGACTTCTGGAAGTTATCCATAGGTCCCGGGCTGAATGTCCTACCGAACAGGTTGGCCAGTTCGTTTTCCTCCATGCCTAGGGCTTCTCCGAGGGCGTCGTCGCACCTGCTAACCACCAGCCTTCTATAGAATGACGAGGTGGATTCTCCACCGACAGCCGGGTCCGCCTGCCAGAGAGCCGTGAGCGCCTGGGCACACTCGGTGTGCCAGGTGCCCAGTTTTCTCGGTCTTTGCTTGACCCAGGATTGCACCTCGGTGAGCGAGATGAGTCTGGAAAAGGCTCGCCTCACAAACGGGGCCCACACGGGTTGACCGGTGAGGAATACCTGGAGGTGCCGTAGCCTTAATGCGTGTTTACGCATCATCAGCCACGGCATCCCCAGCCCTCCTTTCGAAGGGTGTTGATAGCAGATGGTTCTCCTCACCATAGGAGCCCGCTTCTTTCAAAGGAATTGTAAGAGTGCGCGCTCCATTTTGGCGAGCGTTTCCCTTGGGCAAGGCACGACGGTCAGGCAGTAGTAGATGACGGACGCTATATAAGTGTTCGCCACCTCCGCCCGACCTTTCAGGGACAGTTTGCACTCGGCCCACTTCTGGGTCAGTGCAAACACCATGTTCATTACCTCATCCCAGTTCTTCACCTGGAGGTCTGGTCCGAACCAGACCCGAGCAACTTCACCGGGCTCTCCGTCCAGCGCCCGACGACGCCATCGGAGAGCATCGATTTGCCCCTCCACGTGCCGAGTTGCAGACCGATCGACTTGTCTCGATTCAGCTTAGCCCCTGTAAACCTTTCGTACTCCTCCAGTAAGGTGCCGATCGCCCCGATTTCCGAGGCCGTCGACATCATTACTGTTACGTCATCGGTGTAGGCCGACACTGCTTTCCGCAATCCCAGTTCCAACGGGATGCCCTACAATAACTCCAACTTCTGCAGCAGTGGCTCTAGAGTCATTACATACAGAAGGGAGGAGAGAGGGTACCCTTGTCGGATGGACTGCTCGATTTTGAACGGCTCCGAGAGGTAGCCGTTCACCTTGATCCTAGAGCAGATGCGGCTGCTGTGCATGGCAGTGATCCAGCCCCTGAAAACGGGTCCGAAGCCTGCCGCCGCTAGCACCGCATCCAGGTAACCATGGTAGACCCTATGTAACGCCTTAGATTGATCCAAGTTGATCAGGGCCCCACCAAAGCCGGGTTCGTTCCCAACCCTCTCTATGATGTATCACATGAGGTGGAGATTCTCGTGGATGGACCTGGACGGGATAGCACATGTCTGCGCATCTCCCACCAAGTTGCCCACGACAAGCGCCAACCTCTTTGCTAGCACCTTGGCCAAAATCTGTAACTCTGTATATAGCAGAGTTATGGGCCTGAAATTATTTATACCGTCCCCCTTGTTCTCGTCCTTCCTCACTAGTGTGACTACGCCCTTGGTCAAAGCACAAGGAATTCTCCCGTTCTGTTGCCAGTTGCAGTAGACCGCCTCGAGGAGATCGGGGAACAAGTCCGGCATAACTAGATATAGTTCGTATGGAAGACCATCGAGACCCGAGGATTTGTGTTTGCCGCATTGGCTCAGCACGTCCTCTATCTCAGCGGCTGAAATCGGCTCTTCGCAGGACTTTGCCTCCTTGTCCGAGAGACGCGGCAGGCCGTCGAGGTATGGACCAAAGTCCACTTCCCCAACCGGCTCCCCTGCCCCTTCCGAACAATCTGGCAAAGTGCTTTTGAAAAGCCTCGCACATCTGCTTAGGTTCAAGGATCACCCGTCCATCCTGGTCTCGCAAAGACCGGATAGTGGATCTAATCCCTCTTTTGGCTTCTGTCACACGGGCCCAGCTAACAGCTTTGGTCCCCTCGTTTCCCAGAGCACGTATTTTGCTTCGGACGATGCAGCCTTCGTGTTTCACGTCGAAGAACTGGCCCCACTAATAGCAAGGAGCGGGACGTCCCTAGAACAGTCTCCAGATGATGGAAGAAGTCCAGCCGCGTTGACCCGAAAGGGCCG